>CM076574.1:804735147-805335147 GCA_034641835.2 Pinus albicaulis | reverse complement strand
TGATACCTTGCCAAGGGAAGATCCCCATTGCAGGAAGAGATTTCTTCTCAAAAGAAAGGCATGGAGATTCCTCCTTCAAGGGAAGACCAAGATCTAGGGTCTCTCATTGTTGATGAGGTATTCTCAAATATTAATGAGGAGAAAGAGCATAGAGGAAGTAACAACACTGTCACTTCAGGAGAAGAACCATCACCCCATGGGAATGGACATGAAGCTATTGCTTCAACTAGAGTATATTTTTCATCTTCACAAAACGTCCCCAAGGAGCAGCATGCGACAGTAGTCATGGGCAGGAAAACCTTGATAAAAGGAGGAGAAGAAAAGGTGGATCAACATCAAGGGATGGGCAGCATACACCCTTGTTCATTTCAAGAGGTTCATATATAGAAGAAGGAGACTAGTTTGCACAATTAAAGGAGGGAAAAATCAGTCCATTCACACATACAGTCTACTTCTGACTTTGATGTCTCATTACATGGAGGCATTCCACCTCGGAGGCCACCAAATTAGGAGATGAGAGACATATCACAATAGGTTGCACTAATCATTGATCCAGGAGGGGTGAGAACCTTGGGAGGATTTGGCACAATAGAGAGAGTCTTGGGTAGGCTCAAGGAGGAGGGAGAAATTATCCCAATATCATCATTACCCACTCTCATCATCTATTCTACGCTAGGAGAAGATGTTTCTGGGATGGAGGATGACACCATCATAGTGCAAGGATACCACTCTATGGCATTGGAGAGTAGAACGATACTTCCACATAGGAAGGATCCTTTCCCATTTGGTAGAGGATGGTGGCCACTCATGCATGCATTAGCTCGACATAGGATATTTTGGATGAGTAATAGCCTATGGAAGACTAGCCCCCAAAAGCTTCAACTTTCTCTCGAGCATGAGCAGTTACAGGAGAAGCAACAGGAACATGTTAGCAGCATACTGGTGCTTAAATTTGGCATATGATATGTCAATGAACAAGGAAACCACATGACAAGGGCTACATAGTATACATCAGCATTTTTGTCATTGGAGAGTTTAGATCCTTATTGGAGATCCCAAATATTGGTGGAATACTCCAAGGATCTCTTTACTTGCAGGATACTTGATGACCAGTTTCCAGATGGAGGATATTCATTGAGAGATGGGGTCATATTTTATCAGGATAGGATCTTCTTGGCTAGATATTCAAAGCTCAAAGATAAACTACTACATGCAGCCTATGAGATCTTTCTTTCCAATCCCACTAGTTTCATTAGAGCATATCATACTATCTTGGATAGATTCATGTGGGAAGACTTCAAAGATGAGATGCACTATCATATGAGGAAGTGCGTATATTGTTTGGAGGTTGAGGGGAAGCAAAGCTCTTGGGAAGAGCTATCATCACCACCTCCTTACTCATTCGGTGTGAGAGGGAGCTCATCCATGAGCTACCTCAGTAGCTTGAACCAATTGTATGGTAAGGATTATATTTATGAGCATCATGATATACTTACTATATACTTGATTTTCTTACCACACACATGTATGACATTGCTCCAAGAGGGAGAACTCTTTCTTATCGGCTTGATGGGCTACTTGGGGCCATAAGCAATGATGATGTTGTCCATTCCCTAGAATATTTTGGGCATATGATGTATTCTTCATGGTGTGCTTCATTAACACCAACCATCATACACCTTCTCCAAGCATGCAAGTATAATGGGGAAGAAAACAAGTGATGGGAGGAACACCTATTATATCATATTCTATGGAAATTAGGAAGAAAACTCTGCCTGTTGCACGTGACGAACCATTTTCCTTCTCCTTTACTACATATGGCAGCTCGCATGATCTTGATTGTGATCCCATATGTAGATGATGTTCTTATTATTGTTGGGAACATGATTGGAGGAAAGACACATGGGATGGATGTGTCCATGGGGAATGAAATTTCCCACACCTTTTATGCTTCATTCTTCAAGGGGAGCATGGGAGATGATATGGCCACTATAGTAGATCACTTGTTTCTTTATGAGGTGAGCCATATGATTTATTGGAGAAATTGGGAGATGCCTCTCATGAACATTTGGGAGGGATGTTTTTATGAATTATCATGCTGGAAGGTGATTCATTTCATTTGGATGATAGAATGGAGATTGGAGTCTCTCATGGGGATTGAGATCCCCTATTCTTCTCATCACTCCTACTTTGAAGAGGCCATTGGATAGCAAGAAGGTTTCCATATAGAACTTCCATTTTCTCATGATGAGATCCATTTGGTTTATCCACCAAAGGCCAATTTTCACATTTGGGAGGAACCATTGGGAGACAAAATTGTTGTAGAATATTTGAAGCAGTGGTGGAGACTATTTGATGAGGAGGCCACAAGAGGAGGAGGGGAGAATTTTTCTCAACCCTTACAGCTTGAGGACAAGCAACATTTTGGAGGGGAGGACTGTAATATTCCTAAAATTTAGCTTTCAGCTAAATGGAATATTATAGATTATTTTTTCACTAGGTAGGTGAATAAGTGGGTAGGGAGGCCCATAAATCTCCTTAGAAACAATAAAAACACTTCAAGTGTGAAAGGAGACCCTCTAAGAAGCTAAATACAACACCTTTGAGTGTGAACAGGGGATGGAGCATGTTGAGTAGGTCAACTTTGACCAAATCAACAATGCTATTATGGAGGAGTGGACATTTAATGAGGAATAACACATTTTTTGAGGGAGATTGACTGCATGCAGGTAGTGACCTAATTGAGTGGGGCCAAGGGTAAGGAACCTCATAACTTATATAAGGAAGAGGATGGCAGCCATATGGGTATGATTTTTAGATTATTATTTTGGATATCATTTGTTTAGACTTGTTTCTTTCTTCAGCTGTTTAGTTGATATTGTAGTGTTGTTTAGCACAGGGTGTTCCTGAGTGGGAATCCCACCTATTTCCTTGAGAGGCCTCTTGGCAGATGTCAAACCAGGAGGTAACTCCGATACCATGTCAAACCAAGAGGTAACTCTGCAAATCAGAATGTTTATTGAATGAAGAACGAACATGTATTTATACATGGAGGTGAGGCTATTGGGATTCATCTCCCAATGACTCTTGGCCTTCCTTATTTCCTAATATTATTTATTATACAATATTACATATCCACACCCAACCCATAGGATTAAGTGTCAACATTCCCCCCTTTAATCCGAAGGGATGTTGGTGAGTCCAAGCATCGATCTGAACTTTTCAAACTTTTCTCTGCCAAGTGCTTTGGTGAAGATATCAGCAATTTGCTCATTTGTGGAACAATGATGTAGATGGATGGTTTTGGCCTGAACATGATGTCGAATTAGATGGTATTTTGTATTGATGTGCTTTGTTCGATCATGGAACTTTGGGTTCTTGGCCAACTTTATTGCAGAAGTGTTGTCGATCATGAGTGGTGTTGAATACATTTGTTTCATCCGCAAATCTTCTAGGATTTTCCTGAGCCACACAATTTCCTTTGTTGCTTCAGTTGCTGCCACATATTCTGCCTCGGTCGTGGAATCTGCTGGAACTGACTGTTTGCGTGATCTCCATGAGACAGCTCCTGATCCAAGACTCATGGTGTAACCTGTAGTAGACACCCCTATTTCTTTGTCACCATCAAAGTCTGAATCAGAGTATCCGATCAAGCTGAAGTTGCCTACCTGTGTATATTTGAGTCCAAAGTCTTGAGTCCCCTTCAAGTACCTTAACACTCTTTTTGCAGCAGACAATGTCCTTCACAAGGTTTTTGCATGAACCTTGAGAGGATTCCAACAGCAAATGAAATGTCAGGTCTAGTGGTGGTCAACTAGATAAGACTTCTTAGAAGCTGTGTATACTTAGTTGCATCCTCAAATTCCTTCCCTTCAATAGATGTGAGCTTCAAGTTTTGTTCCATTAGAGTGGTTAAGGGATTACATTCATCCATGCTAAACTTGTTCAAGAGATCTCCAATGTACTTCTTTTGCGAAAGAAATATAAATTTAGGATGTTGAATTACTTCAATACCCAGATAGTAATGAACATGACCCAAATCAGTCATTTCAAAACCTTTCTTCAATTCTTTCTTCATGGATGCAATATAGCTCTCATTTTTCCATGTTATCAAAAGATTATCTACATACACCACAAGATATACAACTGTTTTTCCAACTTTCTTAACAAACAAAGTTGCATCATCAAGATCAAAATGTTTGAAGTCAAGTTTCAGAAGATGCTCGGTTAATTTCTCATACCAGGCTCGTGGTGCTTGCTTGAGGCCATACAAGGATTTTATAAGCTTGCAAACTTTGTGTTCTTGACCCTTTACAACAAATCCTTCTGGCTGGAACATATAAACTTTCTCCTTTAGATCTCCATTCAAAAATGTTGTTTTTACATCCATCTGATGGACTTTCCATCCATTCTGAGCTGCTAGGGCAAAGAGAGTCCGGATGGTGGTCCATTTTGCTGTGGGAGAAAATTTTTCTTCATAATCGATTCCTTCTTTTTGTGCAAAACCTTTTTCCACAAGCCTGGCCTTGTGCTTGTCAAGTGAGCCATCTGCTTTTTACTTGTTCTTGTAGACCCACTTACATCCAATTGGTTTTTTTCCCAAAGGCAAATCAACCAGCTTCCAAGTGCCATTCTTTATCAAGGCATCATACTCCTTTTGCATCGCTTCTTTCCATTCATCATGAGAAGTGAATTCTTTGAAAGAAGTTGGTTCATGATCTGTAGACAAACTCAATTCACAGTTATAAGCAATATCCATATCAACAAGAGAATCAGAATTATCTACATCACCTTCGATTTGTTGAGTGGAACTTCTTGTTCCTGTTTTTCCAACCTCATGAGGATGAAAATTCTCAAATGTCTTTGTTAGCCATTTGGGAGGACCTCTCTGAGATGGCCCAAGCTTCTCACTTGACTGAGATGGGATTGATTCAAGATTAAATCTCCCAATTATGTCAATCACATCATTCAATGTGTCATCCGTGGTTATTTCTTCATGTGGGGGAGAGAGTGCCTCAGGACAAGATTCCATAGTTTGATTCAATATCAGAATCCCCCCTTCAAGATGTGGAATCTCATTATCAAATTATTGGAAAGACTTTGCATTTGTGAATCTATCCAGGCAATCAAGTTACTGCTCAACAACCTTGTCACTCTTGGAAGATTCAAGGAATATGACATCTCTTGCTATTACAAAATTCTTATTTGCTTCATCATAGAGACGATATCCTTTGGAGGTATTGGAGTACCCCAAGAAGATACATTTTCGACTTCTAGCACCAAGTTTGTTCCTTTGACCCTTGGGTATCAAGGCATAACAGGTGGACCCAAAGACCCTGAAATGTTTTACCGAAGGAATGTGGCCATGCCACATTTCAAAAGGAGTTTTGTTTCTAATTGAACTTGAAGGACACCTATTCTTTATGTAAACAGCACATAGAACTGCATCAGCCCAAAACATCAATTTTACATTCTTGAAAAATAACATGGAGCGAACCATATTTAAAATAGTTTTGTTCATTCTTTCAGCTACACCGTTCTGTTGGGGATTATATGGCACAATTTTTCGATGTTTGATTCCATGTTGACGAAGATAATTTTCAAATTAGTTTGAAGTGTATTCTTTTCCATTATCAGTATGTAGAGAGCCAATATGAGTTTGTGCATCATTTTCAATCCATGCATGAAAATTCTTGAATGTTTGAAAAGCATCAAACTTGTTCTTTAATAATTAAATCCAACACATTCTGGTATAGTCATCAATAAATGTCATCGTGTATTTATTTCCATTTGCAGAAGCAACAAGCATAGGGCCACACAAATCTGAATGAAAAAGCTCAAATTTTCTATGTGCTCTGGAGTGTTAATCATGAAATGGCTAGTTGCTATGCTTTCCTAGAATACAAGCATCACATTCCTTAGGTTTTCTAGGAATTGTAGGCAGTCCATTAACATTGTTTTTCTTCAACAAACGAAGGCTTTCATAGTTTAAGTGTCCAAATCTAGCATGCCATAAAAGACATGATGGGAATGTACCTTCATCATGATGTGAACTGAATGCAAAGTTATGAGCATGAGAAAATGAACCTTTCAGCTTCAAGAGTCTCCCTTCTTCTATTCCCTCCATGACAAGTGAGTGATTTGATGCTTTTCTGACCTCTGCCTTGCCATCAAAAAAGTGAATGGAGTGTCCTTGCTGGCGGATTTGAACCAGGGACAACAAGTTTCTCCTCAACTCAGGGAGGTATAGAACCTCATGTAGGATATGATCTGGAAGACCAGGCAACTTAAGCCTGACTGTGTCAAGCCCTGATGGCTTGAGTTTGGATCTATCTACGAAATATACTGATCCATCAACTTTTTCAGTGAATTCTTCAAAAAAATATTTTCTAAATGTCATGTGACATGTTGCTCCTAAATCTAGCAACCAATCATCTCTCCATGAAGTAAATGAAACATCAAACAAGTCTTCAGTTACTCCATTGTTACAATGTGCTAGAACATAATGAGCGGATTCAGGTGCTTTACCTTTGTATTTTTCATTAGTTTTACCTTTTTCTTGATTTCTTTGTTGCTCAATTTTCTCCCATGGTGTTCTGCATTTGGATGCATCATGTCCATATTTATTGCAACGTGTGCAATGAAGATTGGATTTGTCAGATTGTCTGCCCCCCCTTTCTGTGAAGTTTCTTCTTCCTCTTCCTCTTCTACCACCTCTTCCTCTGGATGAATCTGGAGCATGAATCTTTTCTCTATGTGCCAAGTATGTAGCCTCTTTGGAAGACGAAGGGACTGTCATCTTCCCGAAAGCTTTCTCTCTTTCTGCAAACTTTTTCTCAAGTGTATCAAAGGTGATATGCTCAAGGTTCCCACTTTCTTGCAAAGACTCAAGATAATGTGAGTAAGTCGGATATAATGCCTTAACATATGCTATGAGAGGTATGTCCATTTTTACACCAGTGCTATCAATATCATGCATGATCGATCTAACTTCTGAAGCTAAGGCAAGGGGATCATCATTCTTCATTTCAAGACTGAACAACTTAATCATTAATTGAACATTTTCTAATTCTGAATGTGAGTCATAGAGTTCTTTTAGCTTGCTCAAGGCATCATAGGCATTTGAGAATGATGAAATGTGGCGACTCACCTCTTCATTTACGGAAGCTGCAATCAAGGCATAGGCCTTGCAGTTCTTGTTTTCCCAAATGGCGAGCTCTTTGTCTGAAGTGGGCTTTGCTGGTGGATTTCCTTCTTGTCCTTCACAGATTCCTTTCCACAACTCGTTAAAAATGAGTGTGTGTTTAATCTTCTGAGACCATTCAAGGTAGTTCTCTTTGCCGGAGAGAACCACCCCAACAATAGATATGAGAGAATGCATTAGTTTGCTGGAAAAAATTCTTTTGAGGGGAAAAAATCTTCAATTCTGAAAGTATACTCAATTGAACGAGACAAAAAACACTTGCTAAAAATACCGAATTCTGCACCAAAAAAATATGTATTTTTTTTGTTTGAAGAGAGAAAATTTATATGGATGAGTGTATTGAAAATGTGGAGAGAGGGCGGTATAGTGGTATTATATAATGGAGGGGGCGGAAATAATATAGACAAGGCTGGACTTAATGGTATTATATAGTGAGAGAGGGCGAAAATATATATATATATGACAAAGTGTATCTATGAAAGGGAGTGGTATTGAATATTATGAAGGGCGGTATTTTTAAACGGAACAGACATAAGGGGCGGTATTGAATATATGAAAGCGGTAATATGATAGTGCAGTGGTTTTCAATATGACAGTGGGAGCGGTTTTATGGTGGCGGTATTATATATGCAGACATCGTATTGTAGAATCGTATGACAGTGGAGCGGCACATTAATGGACAGCGTATCATGTGGAGCAGCGTATTAATGGAAAACGTATTAATACGTGTTGCAGCGGTATTGAATATGCAGCGGCAGCGGGTGTAGGATAGCAGATAGCATGTAGACAGTTGGGGAGGAGCGTTGTTAAATGTAATGGATAAGCGTTGTGCGTGGGCGTGTTAACTGTAATGGAGGAGACGAATCTTAGGGAGAGGTGAGGACCGTGGTCAGGGAGTGATAGAGTATGGTGCGTTATGCATAGGTGTTGGGGAAGAGGGGGGGCCGTAAGGCCAGGAACTGGAAAGAGGGAGGCCGAGAGGCCGTTTTAAATAAACTGGAATGGCAGAGTTGTAGGTGCTGAGTTGCAGGAACTGCAGAAATTGCAGGGGCTGCAAAATAATTAGATATTGTAGGAGTTGAACCTGCAGAAGTCAGAGACTGTAGAATTTGCAGAAATAGAAAAAAAAATGCAGAATTTCAGTATAGAAATTTAATGGAGCAGCAAAAACTAGCATAAAAACTGACTGAGCAAAGGAATGAGGGAGTTACACCACAGGAAAAAATGCCAATAGTGGGACTGGCTCCGATACCATGTCAAACTAGGAGGTAACTCCGATATCATGTCAAACCAGGAGGTAACTCTGCAAATCAGAATTTTTATTGAATGAAGAATGAACATGTATTTATACATGGAGGTGAGGCTATTGGGATTCATCTCCCAATGACTCTTAGCCTTCCTTATTTCCTACTATTATTTATTATACAATATTACATATCCACACCCAACCCATAGGATTAGGTGTCAACAGAAAATAATTTCACTACATTTCCACACTCAGGATTAAGGCCAAGCTACAATTTTCTTCATGAGCACAATTTCTGCAGAATATTGTGCTGTGTTGCAAGGTGGAAAGGAGAATCATTTTGGGTGACTTCAGAGATGTTTTTGTAGTGGAGGAAGGTTTCCATCCATTATAATTCTTGTAAAGAAGCCCCTTGGGATTTTTTGACATATTTGGCATTAGGACAAGGAGTATTTATCCCCTACAATGTAGTTTCAGTCTAGATCTTTGTTATTTTAGGGAGGAGTTACAGGGGTGGTTGCAGTGGTTGTTTTGGGAGGTGATTTATTTAGTGGAGGGGCCATTATTTCATCTAGAGGATCTATTGGAGAAGATTTGTAGGTTTCTAGATCAGATTTAGTCATATCTTCTGAATTTTTTTGTTGCAGCATACCTCCATCTCTAGGGTTGCAGCTTACATTGGCACATTGTGTGAATTTTCTGGAAACCCTCTTGGGTTCTCTTGGAAAGCTGATCTAGTGCCAAGATCTGTATGTCTAGAATATATTGGGGCCTATATTAGTATTTTTGTATCATTGTATCATCTCCAGCTATAGTTATTCTTAATATGACTGCGTTGTAGTTTCTCTTTGGCATATAGTAGCAACATCTCACTTTTGAAAGTGTTGATGTATTAGAGGCTTCTGTGATCACATTCTATGACTTGTGCCTGACTGTTTTGTACTTATTTGCTGCATATATGATTAATAATATGGATCCGCATTGGTCTCATTGTTTCATGTGTTAAATATTTGTTGTTGCTTTCATTTTATGAGCTATATTGTTGCTTTTCCCATTTAGGAATATTACACAGTCCCTGATGAAGTGAATCCTGATGTCAATATATTTCGGCCTATCATGAAACACAATATTTTCAGAGATCTTGATGCAACTCTGATTATTGCATAAGATGCTAGTCACTTCCATTTTCTCCTTCAATAGGTTCACTAACAGATTTTGAATCCATATGGACTCACATGAAGCTGTGATGGCTTCCATATAATTTGCTTATGTTGAACTCAGTGCTATGGATTTCTATTTGCTTCTGCACTAGGACGTCAGTCCGGATCCTAGACTGAAACAGTACCCACTGATACCCTTCTGATGTACTGAACTTCCAGCCTAATATATGTCGTGGAAACCACTCAACCTGACATCATTGCTACGGGTGTACTTCAATCCAAGCTCAACTATTCCTTGAAGGTACCTAAGAACATGCTTGGATTTTGCCCAATGTGCTCTCTTTGGTTCTACAATGAACTGACTGAGGGTATTTATAGCATAACAAATGTCTAGCCTTATATTTACCAGATACATCAACAACCATATGAGATGCCCATATGGAATAGGATCAGCCTCATCATCTTCAGACGTGTCTATTTTCTTCCATTTGGTGATCATTAGAGTTTTCATGGGCCTACAATAATCCATATGGAATTTATTCAAAAATCTCTGTAGTGTATCTCCCTTAACCAAGGAAGATCTCCCCATTCTGCTGCCAAACCTCCAACCCTAGAAAATAGTGCATCCGTCCTAGATCCTTCATGTCAAATTCTTCACCAAAATTCTTTTTGAAGTTTGTGATGAGCCTTGATGATCCTGTCAAAAATAGATCAAATATATACAAAACGAGTAATAATGGCTCAGTCCCTACTCTCATATGGTAGAGGTTGGGATCTGTGTCACTCTTGATAAATCCCATCTTTTGTAGTTAGCTTTCAATTCGACCATACTAGGCTTTAGGAGCTTGCTTCAGTCCATATAACACTTTCTACAGTCTTCACACATGAGCCTTTTGATCATGTGTCTCAAAGCCCTCCGATTGTTCTATATACATCTCTTCCTATATCACCCCATTCTATAATGTTGTATTCACGTCAATATGATGAATTTCCCATCTCATCTACACAACAAGGGATATCAAAAATCTGATAGAGTTATACATAGCTACTGGGGTGAAGGTTTCTTTATAGTCAATTCCTTCCTTCTAAGCATACCCCTTAGCAAAAAACCTTGCTTTAAATTTCTCAATGCTGCCATCTAGAACATACTTGATATTATAGTTCCACCTAGATCCTACAACTAATATCTCCTGAGGTCTAGGGACCAGTTCCCAGGCATCATTCCTCATGATGGAACTGTACTCTTCCACCATTACATCAACTTACACTTAGTGCTAAGCTAATTCCCAAAAACTGGAAGGTTATCTGACTTGACCAACCAAGGCTTGATACCTCTTAGGCTACTTACGTTGTCTCTTCTCATTTCGGGGAATTCTGACAAAGTCCTCTCCATCCTTCAAAATATCTCAAAGTTCCATGCTCATTCTCACACTGGTAGTGGGTGGATTTAGCAGCTCTCCCTTTTGAAAATCCTCGAGAGTCACATCTCAAGGATCCCTATGCCTCGGGGAGGCAACTTATTTTTATTCTACTGGTTGCTTGGGTTGTACCAGAGACTCTTCCTTAGACTGCGTAGCACAAGGCGACTTCCGGGATCTTCTGAAGGCCTTCTCCTCCATGAACTTCATGTCCCTTCACACCACGACTTTCCTACTCTTAGGAATGTAGATTATATATTCCTTTGCATTCTCTTTGTATCCTACTAGATGCCCTTTTTCTGCAATCATATCCAACTTCTTCCTCTTGTCACTAGGTACATGACCGTAAGCTATACTGTCGAAGATCCTAAAGTGACTCACTTCAGAATTACTGCCAGTGAGGACACTTTCTATCATGATATTTCCAAGTGTAGTGTGAGGAGTACTATTCTGAATGTAGACAATTGTATTACATGCTTCAGCGCACAACAATTCGGGTGTGTCTCGGTCATACATCATAGCTCTTGTTGCTTCAACAATAATTTTGTTTTTCCTTTCTACCACACCATTTCGTTCTGAATTGTATGGAGTTGTCAACTCCCTTTTGATGCCTTCACTTGCATTGAATCCAATGAACTCTTTATGTATGTATTCTCCACCATAATCTGATCGCAATATATTGATTTGCTTCCTTGTCATATTTTGAGCCAATGTCTTAAACTCTTTTAATCAACTGTAGAATTCATGTTTGGTCTTCAAGGAATAGATCCAGGTTTTCCTGCAATGGTCATCAATTAAGGTCATGAAGTACTCAGCACCACTAAGAGCTCTAATGGATATCGGTCCACATATTTCTGAGTATATGAAGTCCAATACACCCTTAGCCCTATTGTTACTTCTTGGATATGCTGCCTTAGCATATTTTCCCAATACGCACCCCTTCTGGACATTATATCATTTAGTGCTTAGCTCTGGAACACCTGTGACAGTATTCTGGAGAGTTCTCAACACCCCATGATGAAAATGCCCCATTCTTCTCTGCCATATCTCATTCAGGTCCATTTCATCTGTGTTTCCAACTAGTACCATTGGAGACTCAAGCTACAACTTGTAAAGTTCGTTGCTTATTACCCCATTATGTGCCTTCTTCTTCCAACTAGGGTGTTTGACGTAGACTCTATTACCAATAAAGTATACTTAATAAACTTAGTTTTGAAGCCTTTGACACTAAGAGAAAATTCCTCCCCAAACCCGGCACATGTAGTACAATAATGGCCCAGATTCTATTTGTAGCCTCATTCTGAAAAACTACGGTACCTATCCCAACAGGAGTGCTTTTTGCTTTATTACCCATGGTTATTTTGAAATTCATCTGATCTTCTTAGTAGTCGGAAAAACAATCCCATACTCCAGTCACGTGAGTAGAGGCTCCACTGTCAATAGACCAGACATCAAAAGAACCAATGCTTGATACACAAGAAATTCTTCCTCAAGTCTAGATGCCAAAAGAAAGACATCATGATCCATCTATTCTGTCATTCTTATTTCCCTTCTTAGAGAAATGTGTGAAACCTTCTGCGTTGTTGTTGCAACAATATAATTCTGTTTATTAGTCAATTCTCCCTTCCTATTACTCATCTCTGGCTTTGATACCATGTGAAGTTTTGAATATAAAAATCTATAGTTGTAGTGATAGATTTATTCCTCCTAATTATTATTTCAATAAGTTATTTTCCATACATCTTCTGGAAAATATCGAAATAAAAAATAATTCAGCATTCAAAAACAAATAAGCGGAGAAATAAGTAGTTAAGGACAGAAGCACTAGAATAAATCACATGTACACAATTATTTTTGGGCAATTGTCCCCAAAAAAATCTCATGCGAGAAGTACGGTGCAAAAAATGAGGGTTTTATTAATTCTTCAAAAAATGATATCTTTACAAGGAAATATAATTGAAGATAAAGTATGAAACACCTCAGACTAAATTTTTGGCTCCCTCAAACAATTCTCTTACACTGTGATGAGCCTCTGCTGGCTCATGTTCCTATATATGTGTTTCACTATGCAATGGCAACGATGGAAAATATAATTCTAGATAGGGACTGTGTGGCTTTTCTGCGCTACAACCTCAAGCTGCCTCTAGTGGCCCACTACCACCCTATGTCCCTGATCTCGATCACTACTAACTCCCTTCGCATTCTTCTTCTGCAAACCCTTTGCCCTCCAACTCTCTCACTGAAATAGAATTACTTCATAATCGATCTCCTTCAAGTACTGAGTGTATGCCCAACTTATTTTCCAAATGACCCTCAAGGCTTCTTTTATAATCTTCTCGTTAGAGAACTAATGACCTAGATTAGAATATTTATCAGTGGCTACGATTAAAACTTGACTTGATCCATGTTTTCTAGAATATTCACACTATGACTTATTAATACCCTTTAATTATTTGATTTCCATAAGTTTAGACTTAGGGTATTAATTAAAATAATTAATTACTTTAATAAGTCCCCAGAATGGTGGAATTTCCACAAACAGTTTCTAGGTTCTTTGGAATGTTGTTGTTTGAGCCCCCCAGCAAATTTAGAGACTTGGAACATTTAGAGATGCTACAAAAATTAAAAATCACCACCATAACCTCCACCCTCCACCAATGATCATTTATACTTGTAATTTAGTAAAATTTTATCGCATCCATCATGATGTTTTCATTTTGATGATGGAGCGTGATTGTTGGAGGGTGGCCGATATAGTGGCGAATGGAGAGATCGGCTATCAGAAAATCATTTCGACAAAGCCTCAGAATCCTTTCCATGTGATCCTTCTTAGTTTAGTAAAACATTTGGTGAATTCAAAAAAAGGATGGCGCCTGTGAGGATCGAAGCTTGGTCCATAAAAGAGGTGGAGAAAACAACTGAGTACACTAATAATATTTTAGTATTGCAGGAATATGGGTTCCTTCCGTTCCTACTAAAATTCAATGTGTTTGACTCGGTTGTGGCGTTAGAATTGCTTAGACCTTTGATGGGAGCCGAGCCAAGGTGGGATTTCTAAAATTTGAAGTCACCGAAGATTCATTATCACAGGCGACAGGGACTAACAATAGTAGGTGAGAAATGGTTTAAAAAGTATAAGCTCGAGAAGAAGTTATGGAACCGGTTCATCGTTGACAGAAAATAAAAGGTGGATTGAAATAAAGGACTAGAGCGCAATTCCATGGTAGGAAAATAGAAGGAATTATTGTATATATTATAGAAATTCCTCACTAGCGAAGGTCGCTACTCGTTGACCTTTTTGTACCATATTCTATTGTTGCTGCACTTCGAGTGAGGCAACCTTATCAATTTCCTCTATTTTCTACTAAGAATTTTAGAGAAAATGTCAAAAGGAGTTCAGAAAGGCAAGATGAGCCAAATTTCATGTAATTTATGCCATCATGGGTTTATTAGAATTTTAGTTAAAAAGGATTTGGAGGTTTGGAATATGACCCAAGAAGGATTTTTGAAGGAATTTCAGGAAAGAGGCGTAGTGAAGTGATCAAGCAAGAAGAGTGCAAGCAATAAAGGGAAGCCTGAAACCATAACCCTATTCCCTATCAAGACTAAGAGCAGAGAAAAGTTAGTACAAGCATAGGAGAAAATACCCCTCATTGAAACCCCATCCACATCAAAGAGAACAACCCAGAGTTAGGCCAAGAAGAAGACTGCCTCTTCAAAGGAAGGTCATGTTTAGTCTACCTCTCTGATATATGTGGATGATTCACAACCAAATTCACCGGTTGACAACAACCTTTCACTCCTTGCTAAGGCTGCAACCCACACAGTGGTCAATGAAGGCTATGTAGATGAAGAAGATGTCACACCCTTGTTAGTTTTACATAGAAAGTTGAATAAAATGAAAACAATGCCAACACCCAGTGCAAGTGTATATAAAGACCCGGTAGTGGGTCAAATAGATGTTGGAGTGTAGGGTAGTCAAACCCTTGGTGATATTGAAATGCAGGTAACTGATGGCAAAGGTAATATCGGCCCTGATTATGCCAACACGTGTCTAGAATCAACTGCCAAGAAAACTCTTGCACAGGAGGAATTGGGTGAATAAAAATCCACTCTCCACCTATACAGTCATATAGAAGAGCTCAATTAGCGTATTTATGGGTTGGGGATACTAAACCAAACCATGAAAGAGCAGCAAGAAATGCAAAAATAGAATAATAAACAGGTAATAGAGGA
The DNA here is from genome assembly GCA_034641835.2 of Pinus albicaulis. Lineage (NCBI taxonomy): Eukaryota > Viridiplantae > Streptophyta > Pinopsida > Pinales > Pinaceae > Pinus > Pinus albicaulis. The sequence goes on along the minus strand of CM076574.1, from coordinate 805,319,883 downwards.
AGTGAAAGAACAAAAATGGAAATTAAAGATATGGAAACTATGAGCATAAAAGTGCTATGGGAATCTCATAAAGGTTACCAAGAGACTAAAAAAGGCTCAAGGAAAGAAGACGAAGACATTGAAAGCAAGGATTAGCATACAAATATAGGATTGAAGGAAGGCTTCTTTGTTTTGTTTTTTTTGCAGCAGGTAAAGGTTGTGTGAGGACACACAAAAAGATACGAATGGGAGGATATTGGTAGGCTAAATTGTTCCATTTTTAACCCCTATAATACTCTTTACACATGACCTAAAACCTTTGTTTCAACCTTGGAACCCATTCATTCATGCACTTTTTCCGGAATCATGCTCATTCTTGCACTCTTTTTATATTCTCGTATTTAAGGCTTGTCATGGACTTAATTATTTATTTATGGATTTTATACAAGTAATATTCTCTTTGCAACTAGTATTTCTTCTTTCCTAAAGTATTTGATGAAGAACGTATTAATCATTGTGGTAGAATGGACGAGTGTAGGTAGGATTCTTTCACCAGCTGGTGGTTCCTACACTCTCGTGACAACTCACAAACTATGAAGACTTTTCGTAAAGATTAGTTCATCTTGAGTTGGGCTCAAAATGAGAGATAAATAAATGGATATCAAATATTAGGACTCCATTCATATGACTTATATTAGCATTTTGTAACAGCCGAAAGGATTAGTTTAAACTGTTATTATATTTTTGTTATGGATGTAGGCCTATGGGTTGTATTTAATGTAGAAGTCTGATAGGAAATAGCTAGCGATACCACATTAATTTTGGTGAATTTTAATTCTTATCGTATCAACCTCTTTCTGGGCTAGATTCGATCTCACCTGTTCGCTTGTATTTTCACTTCATTAGGTTAGACATCTGATAGTTTAACTAGCTCACTCGTTCTTGAATTTCCAGATTTTAGAGTAGTAATTTTCTATTATTTTTTAACATTTGTCAATAGGGGTATTTTGGGGTGATTCCACTTGAAGGAGACCTAAGAAATCCTACTTACTAAAAATAATTTTTCCATACCATTTTCATTTGATTTAATTGTTCATTCGGTGAGTTATGTCCAAAACAGAACATCCTGTACCAAAAACAGAGTTTCATGTAGCACTCTTATAGCATGTGTAAAATCGACCAGATTTTCTCCCAAAGGTTAGATTTTGTCTTGTAGGCTTGAATCATGACCCCTATGATATAAATATGTGATTGAGTAAGAATAAACACCACTTAGGACATTCATTTTTGGAAATTATACTAGGCCTTTTTATTTGAATTCATGCTCTTAGGATTTCAATTACAAATTGTTGTTCTTTCCTAGGATTAACTTCTTTTCAAAGAAAAACTTCCATTTTTGAAATTATTTCAAGCCTTGATTTCATGACATTCACTCCATTACATCAGATCAAAAAATAAGGACGCATTGTATGTTGCACATATAATATCAATACCTCCTAAATTTGTATGAACACTGGGTTGATAATTAAAGCATGTAGCCTTGGTATTTGCAACATTCTTGTTGCAATACTGAGGCTCATCACTTTTTGGTGACATTGTCAGGGAGGTGTCAAAGCATGCATTTTTTTCTTCCCTAGTTCATGCATTTATTTTCTTATTGCAAAAAAAAAAAATTGCATTAAACATATTTCATTTTGAAATAGAAAATTTCATTATCATAGTTTAAAAAATAAAAATAAAAATACTTCTCCAAAACCTACCTCCACCCCCCCACCTCTCATTTGATTACATGGTACAGTAAGAACCACATCACCATCGAATTTTGCAGGTAGAAGAAGAATAGATGGAAGAGAAGGTAGAAGAAATTGTTGGAGATGATAACAATGAAGAAGATCCTCTTGGATTTATCATTCAAGATACTAATGTTAGTGTGCATATGAAGAACATTCCTCCATATTTCCTTCCCAACTTCCATGGTATGAGGTTAGAGGATCTAGAAACCTTTCTCTTTGAATTTTAAATACTTTGTAGATCTTATGGGTACTTATCACACACTCAAAAATTGAGATTGTTTTCGGCAAAATTGAAGGATAAATCTCTTAAATGGTTCATGAGTCTAGGTACTAATTCAATAAGATCGTGGAATGATATATAAAAAATGTTTCTACAGAAATATAAAGATTGTGATCTTAAAGAAGAAATATTTAGAATTAATAAAAAACAAGATAAGATCCTTGAAGATTCAATAGAGAGGTTAATGTACAACGTTAAGAGGGAAAAATTACATCATTTAGGATTGAACACACTAAAAACCTTCTTACTTAGAACAATTATGGATGAGTGGATTGATCTCATTGATATCATGAGTAAAGGAGATGTATACCAATTATCATTTAAAAAAAATTGTGAAGCATGCAAGCTCATATCAAGAGGAAGGGAAAGAGTAAGTAAATCAGCATCAACATTGGTAAGTCAAGATGAACTTGGAAATTTTCTTGATAACTTTAAAACATAAATTCTTAGAAATATAAATGAACAAGTATAAATGTTAAGAATGCAAAATGAGAAAAAATAATATGTTGATATTTGTGTTATCCATGCAGAATCATATGCTACTAAATATTGTCCATCATTACCAAGGTTTAAGTAAGTTTACCAAGAAGATAATGGAGCAAGTCAATCACCCCGAAAGCTATGTTATCTAGCTCCAAGAATACCATGGCATCCTAGTCAACTTGATATGATGCAAGAAGCTACTTCACAATTTCAAGCTTATTCACATCCATCTCAAACTAATTGGAAGACACTCCCTCCTTGGCAACCTTGGCCATCTCAACCCCAAAACCAATCTTGGAAACAAGGTTGGAAATGACCTTATGGGAAAAATCCACAATAGCCTCAATAATTTCATCAATATCCTCCATACCCAACTACATGCTATCCCTCCCCTCCACCTCCACCACAGCCATAACCTCAACCACGTCCATCTTCATAGATCCACTTCCACTCAACTACCTGTACCACCATTTCCAAACTCACATAATGAAGTGTATCAACCCACTTACAATGATGGGGTACAATACTACCAAACATATCCTCTTTATCTGAATGGTATTCATCTTAGTTCAATATATGTATTGCGAAAAAGAGACTTTCTTGATGCCATTCAAGGAAGACATCCATAAGAAAAAGATTCAAGTGAGGAGATCAACGAATTAAGTGTTGCACTTGTTGAAGAGTAGACATCAGAATCATATATTTAGAAAGTTCCCTCATGTTTACCATAATTTCCTCCATGTTTTCAAGAGAATAATCAGAAAAAAGAGAAAGATTTGAATTTCATGGTAGAAGAAGACATGAATAATGTTCCTAATGAGAAAGCAAACAAAGGGTGTCACAACCATATTGAAATATGGTTTCAGACAATCATTAAGTTGCAAGAACACACTCTTCTTCAACAATACTTGTTATCATCTTAGTCAAGGAAGTTGGTCCCTCATATTCAAGTACATGTTAAAGCATGTATTTAAAGTGTACACAAGATTTTATTTATCATTTTGATGTGCACATGGCTCCATTGGAAGAATTCACATGCTTGAAATCAGTTTTTTTTTTTTGAGTAGATTATGACAGAAAAAATTAAAAAAAGTGGAAAAAGATAAAAAAGGAAAAAGAATAAAATCTTAGGTTAAAACCTCTTTTGAGGCACCTGATATTGGCTCACTGATCGAAAATATCCATGCGGCACCAATTCTATTTTCCCCCGCGATGCAAAAGACCCATCCACCTTGAACATCATGAAACCATTTCTGAAGTTCAGAAGAGCACACACTCCTTAGGAAGCAGTCTATCAACTTCAACAACATAATATTACACATTGGGAAGAATACTGCACACAAAAAAAAAAATTATCAGTCAAAGAAAAATCATGCTATGAATACTTCTATAGAAACAAAATCATTAACTACAACATGCACATCATGAAAATATAAACATCATAATTTTATCTAGGGATGTGAAGTAGCAGAAACACCAAAAAAATAATCCCTATAAGACATCCACATTCAAGGCTATCAGCAATAGGACCTCCAACAGATTATCAAATGCAGCTTCAGAACCACAAAAGGGAGCTTCAACAGTCAAATCAACAACGAAAATATCACCTAAAAAAACCTATCAAGGGTAAGGCTTGGGTATGCAATCATCTATACCTTTATTCAAATCTATTCCATCTTAGTAAAACATTAAAAGTGTGATAAGGAAAGGTTTCTTCTAGAAAAAATCAGTAGCAAAGAAACCTCAACCTTATCTAGAAATTAGATTAGCATTTCTAATAAGACACACACATTTGGGAGAGGAACAAGAGAAAAGTAAAATGGACATTAGAAAGTGGGTAGTAAGATTTTAGTTGTGATTGAAAACAAGGAGTTTGAAGGGGTAACTGAGGGCGAACTCAGTTAGTAGAAAAAGAACTCTGAGTTTATTTTTCATGAAAAAAACAAATTTGAAATAAATAAATAAAAGGGTGGCCCCACCACCTGTTGGCATGTGAAATAAATTTTCTACAGGTGAAATAGGGTTGCTACAGGCACAAAATTTTCTACAGGAAGTTGCTACACAAAAAATAGATTTGCTACAAGAAATAAAAACTTTCTACATGAAGTTAACTAGGATAAATTTTGTTGACCAAAGGTCATTTTCTTCCTCTGATATCTTTCTCCGCTGCTTACACACTCCATGGAAAACAACAGCATGAACCCCATTCACTCATTTCACCTTTCAAGTAAACATAAAATTCCATTTTTACTCCTGACTGTAATTGTTACAGGAAAGTCCTAGCAGGTACAAGGTTCCTGTATCACTGTAGGAAACCTTATAAATGCTACATGAAACTTATTTACAAGTAAGTTAGCTCTCTCAAAGGTTTTTAAACTTCAAAAAGACCATGATAAATTTTTTTTCCCTATACCTACTACTCCTAACCCTCACTTCACTCCATGCACAAGGATTCACTCCCTAAACCCTATGTTTCACCACTAGCAGCTAGATCACCTATACATTGGCATGTGACTTCTCCCCTTACATATCTATCCCTCCAATCATTGCATCACTAAAAACATAACCTCCATAAACCATTTAACTTCATCTCTAAGTAATCAGTAGCCCCAAGAAGCAGAGAGAAGATTGCTACAAGAAGTTGAAAATTTTCCTGTAGCAATTCAGTATATGGCATAGCAAGGTAAAAATATGAGGATAAGTTGATGAAGATGGATTCAGAGGACCACCAACATACTAAAGGAGGATGAACACACTAGAAACGGCACCTGAGGACCGCCATGCAACACTTCTAAGAAGAAAGAAAAAACAAAAAGGTTAAGCACCTCACTTACAAACAAGTTGCTAACTCATAAAATACATAAAAACAATAGCAAGAGAAATATCGCCATGGCTATCACCAAACTCCATCTTCCTACAGCAGATAATTTTTTCAACTTCTTAGCAACAGCTACAAACAAGGCCCTGATTTTTCACACCATTAGAGTTGAAGAATCACTTGAGAAAAAGAAGTTGCTGGAACCTACATTAGAAGTTTAATGGGAAACTGAGATAGGGGAAGAATTGAAAATATAAGAGTAGCAATAAGATCAGTAGGAGGAGTGGCACATGGACAAAAAAAAGGTAATGAAATAGGCCATTATACATGAATAACCACAAGGCAAGGAGGATGAATAGGTTGTTCAGAGGATGAGCAATAGTTTCAGTGCGTGGGTATGATGGGCCTCTGAATTAGACATAAATTAAGGCCCATATAACCTTTCTTAGGCACATAAAATATCTATTAAATCTCTCCTACACTTAATAACTTTTTAAAATTTTTAATATGTTCTTAGGAATCTTTAGAGATAATTGCATATTTGTGCCAAATATTGTTTATTTTTAAAGGATATTGTGATAATATTGGGAATATTATGGAGATTTGGATAAGGATATAATTTAGGGACTTGCTCCCTAATACTAAAGGATCAAAATTGGAGAATAAATGAAAAATATATCATGAAATTTTTGAGAAATTATGGAAATATTCTGGATCTCTGATGATTGAGAAAATCTAGGAATGTGTTCCACTATTTGAGGGAACCAGATCCACTATTTGAGGGATTTTGTAGGGGAAATCTTCATCCTTTCAAGGATAATTCTTCCTCATCATTTTGTATAAGTACCAATTCAAATTGGCTTCTTGGGGGATTTGTTCATTAGTTTTATTATGAAGAAAACTTGTTTTCTAGCAACTCCACTTTCTTTTCTTGCAAGGATGTACTTGGACTAATTCAATAATAAATATTGGTGCCATTTTTAGCTTCTAAGGCTTGGTTTATTACATAGGAATATGAGTCCTACTTTGGCTTGGTCGTCCCAGGAGCCTCAGATCCCTCTTTCACAATTTCCTTATGTTCCTTTCACTTCTTATTCACATGCACCTCTTATTTTTGTTTTTCATATTTCTGTATTTAGTATTGTTTCTATTCTTGTTGTATGATTCATTTCACTGATTAAATTTATTTATTTTGTAGTTTTTTATATATTGAAGAGAATTATTTTTCCTTATAATAACATTGGAATGTCATCTTAATCATTAAGCCACTTGGATTTGGTTACTAGTTCACGAATATACGATTTCTAGAAATTTCTGCTATTTTTTAGAAAGGGTTAATGAGATTCATTTGACTTGATTCAACTTGTATTAGGTCATAATAATTTTAAATTTAATAAAAAAATCACCCCATTTTATTTTCACTTGATTATGTTAGGCATTTGATAGTTTAAGTAGCTCACTAGTTCTTGAATTTCCAAATTTTAGAGTAGTAATTGTCTGTTATTTTTTAGCACGTGTGAACATGGGTATTTTTGAGTGATTCCATATGGAATATAGACCTAAGAGATCATAATTACTAAAAAAAATTGTCCCATACCATTTTGATTTGACTTACTTGGTCATTCGTTGAGTTATATCCATAAATTAACATCTTGTAGCAAACACAGAGTTTCCTGTAACACTCTTGTAGCATGTCTAAACTTGACCAGGTTTGCTCCCAAAGGTTGGTTTTTGTCTCTTGGATTTGAATCATGAACCATTGGATCTAAATACATCATTAAGGAAGAATAAACACCACTTAGGACATTCAATTTCGAAAATTAGATTATGCCTTTTTATTTGAATTCGTGCACTTAAGATTTCAATTACAAATTGTTGTTCTTTCCTAGGATCAATTTATTTTCAAAGCAACACTTCCATTTCTACAACTAGTTTAGGCTTCTATTTCATGAACTTCCCTCCATTACATTAGATCAAAAAAATAAGGACACATTTTATCCTACACATATAGTGTCAATACCTCTTAAGTTTGTACACCCCAGGTTGGTAATTAAAGTTGGTAGCCTTGGTAGCAAAACTGAGCCTAATCTAGTATCATGGTATTAGTGAGACAAAAATAAGGTTGTTTCATTCAACTAAAAAAAGTATACCCAAATAAAAAATTCATTTGCTTTAAAATATCAGAAAATGGAAATCACATGAGAATTGTAACATGTTATTTTGCGCCACAAGTTTCAAAAATCTATAAAAGTAGAGGTCTTAGCCACAAAGATCCCTTCGCAACCTTAAAGGAAGATTTTGTAACATATTATCATCTAGGTGAAGTCATTATAGTGGGTTATTTCAATTATAAGATTTCAAGTGATAAAGATAACATTATTTTGTTGGGTGTGCAGCCTGATTATCTTGTTTACTTTGTATCACAACATTGGACCCGTGTACCTTAAAAGGGGCGGCAACGCCGCCCGTAATTAATCGCTGTCGTGGGGGGTCCATGGGGGGGCAGCAGCGCTTTTTGGAGGCCCCCCCTGACGGGGGTTTTCGGGGGCAGCACCCCCGAAGCTAAAAACAGATGTAAAATTTCCTTGTAAAAGTATAGTAATTTCTAGTCAATCTAGGTTGTTCATTAGGCAAATGATCTAACGGTAGAAGCTATGTTTAGATTAGGGTTTTTTGCCCTAGAAGGCAACCCCTCATTTTTATGAGGGCATTGTATTGCAGCTGTGTATTATATTATGTATGTGTATTCTCGGAGCGAGAAGCAGAGGATATTACAATGGATCTGCTGTAGGTTTTGTCTCTTCATTTTTGCTGGATAATATAAAGGAAGGTCTAGCTGTTCAGGGTGGACGTAGCCCAAACTGGGTGAACCACGTATATTTGTGTCTCTCTAGTTTTATGTGTTTTGTGTGATTTTATTTTCAGCATATTTTATGTGTTGCATTGCTCTGTAATATTTAATTTTCTAACATATTTTTGTAAATAAGACTACGACCCTATTTGGCTTACAAAAGGGAGTAATCATCATTGGGAAATAATTTCAAAGGAAAAGGGATGCAATCTCTTTGGTGAAAAATTACTTACTTTATGTGGGGCTTTTGATTTAGTCATTCGTAATGGTTTGAACAGATGGGAAAAGTATGGTAATTTAACTTGCAATACTTACAATGGAGCAATTGTAGTAGACTATGTAATTTACTCACATAGTTTGTGCGAGAAAATGGAGGAAATTTTTATTGGAGATCAGCTTTGGTACTTAAAATCAGATCATAGGCCAATTTTTTTAAGCTTCTCTTGGACTGGAAAGAAGTATTTAGCGTCAAAAACTTATAGTGTTCAACAAAATTTTCCAAAGGGAAAAATTATTTTGACTCTAGAAGATTGAACATTGAGAATAATACTGCACACAAAAAAAATTATCAGTCAATGAATAATCATGCTATAAAGACTTGTATAGAAGAAAAATCATCAACTACAACACTCACATCATGAACATCCAAGTATCAAAATTTTATTCAGGAATGTAAAGTAGCAGTAGCATCAACAAAATAATCCCTATAAGACCTCTAGATTCAAGGGTATCAACAATAAGACCTCCAAAAAATTATCAAATACAGCTTCAAAACCACGAAAGGCAGCTTCAGCATTCATATCAACAACCTCAATATCATCTACAAAAACCTATCAAGGGTAAGGTTCCAATATTCAATCATCTATAGATTTATTCAAATCTATTCCAACTTAGGAAAACATTAAAAGTGTGAGAAGGAAAGGTTTCTTGTAGCCAAAATCAGTAGCAGAGCAACCTTGGCCTTATCTAGCAATTAGTTTAACTTTTCCAACAAAAAACACACACTTTTTGGAGAGGAACAAGAAAAAATTAAAAATGACTTAAGAAACTGGGCAGTAAGAAGTTAGTTGTGATGGAAAGCAAGGAGTTCCAAGGGGTAACTTAGGGCGAACTCAGTTAACAGAAAAATGACTGTGAGTTTATTTTGCATGCAAGAAAATTAAAATTGAAATAAATAAATAAAAGGTGGACCCACTACCTCTTGGTATGTGAAATAAAGTTGCTACAGGTGAAATAGGGCTTCTACGAGCACAAAATTTTCTACAGGAAGTTGCTACACGAAAAACAGATTTGCTATAGAAAATACAAATTTTCTACAGGAAGTTAACCAGGACAAATTTTGTTGATCAAAGGTGGTTTTATTCCTCTATTATATCTCTCCTCTCCTTACAAAGTCCATGGAAAACTGCAACATGAACCCATTCACTCATTTCACCTTTCAAGTATGCAAAAAATTCCATTTTTACTCCTGACTGTAATTGTTACAAGAAAGTCCCAATAGCTACAACATTCCTGTAGCACTCCAGGAAACCCTTTAAATTCTACAAGAAAATTATTTACAAGTAAAGTAGCTCTCTCAAAGGTTTTTAAACCTCAAAAATATCATTTTTTTCCTGTACCTACCACTCCTAACCCTCACTTCACTACATGCACATGGATTCACTCCCTAAACCCTATGTTTCACCACTAGCAGCTAGATCACCTATACCTTGGCATGGGACCTCTCCCCTTACCTCTCCACCACTCCAATAATTCCATCAGTCTATCCCTAACCTCCATAAACCATTTCCCTTCAAATATAAGTAATCTGGAGCCCCAAGAATCAGAGAGAAGATTTCTACATGAAGTTGAAACGTTTCCTGTAGAAATTATGTATATAGCATAGAAAGATAAAAATATAAGGATAAGTTTATGAATATGTTTTCAAAGCACCACCAACAGACTACAGGAGGATGGACACACCAACAAAGGCACCTCAAGACTACCATGTAGCACCTCCAAGAAGAAAAATAAAATAAAAAGGTTAAGCACCTCACTTAGAAACAAGTTGCTAACTCAGAAAATACATAAAAAACACAGCAATAGAAAGATAGCCATGACTATCACCAAAATCCATTTCCCTTCACCACATAATGTTTGCAACCCCTCAGCAATAGCTACAAACAATGCCTTGATTTTTCACACCATTACAGTTAAAGAATCAATTGAGAGAAAGAAGCAACCTGAACCTACATTAGAATTTTAATGGGAAACTGAGACAGGGGAAGAATTGAAAATAGAAGAGTAGGAATAAGATCAGTAGGAGGAGAGGCACATGGACCAAAAAAAGGTAATGAAATATGCCATCATACATGAAGAACCACAAGGCAAGGAGGATGAATAGGTTTCTCAAAGGATGAGCAATAGTTTCAGTACTCAGTATGATGAGCCTCTAAATTAGATATAAATTAAGGCCCATATAACCTTTCTCAGGCACATTAAAGATATATTAAATCTCTCCTTCTGCAGTTGATAATTTTTTTTACGCTTTAATATGTTCTTATCAAGGTTTAGAGATAATTTCATATTTTTGCCTAATATTATTTATTTTTGAAGGATATTGTGAGAATATTGGGCAGATTATGGAAATTTGGAGAAGGAGATAATTTAGGGACATTATCCCTACTACTGGAGAATCAACAATGGAGAATAAATGAAAAAAATATCATGAAATTATTGACAAATGCTGGAAATATTCTGCAAGTTCGATGATTGAGAATATCTAGGAATGTCTTGCCTTTCATTTACTGCAAACTCTTAGCGTTGGGAACCAGATTAACTATTTGAGGGATTTTGTAGGGTAAAGCTTCCTCCTTTCAAGGAAAATTCTTCGTCATCATTTTGTATAAGTACCAATTCAAATTTTCCTTTTGGGGCACGTATTATTTAGTCTTATTGTGGAGAAAACTTGTTTTCTGGAAGCTTCGCTTTCTTTTCTTACAAGGATGTACTTGGATTGATTCAATAATGAGTATTGGTGCCATTTTTAGCTTCTAAGTCTTGGTTTATTCCATAGGACTCTGAGTCCTTCTTTGGCTTGGCCATCCAAGGAGCCTCAGAGCCCCCTTTCACAATTTCTTTATCTTCCTTTTAGTTCTTATTCACATGCATCTCTTATTTTTGCTTTTCATTTTTTTTGTATTTTGTATTGTTTATTTTCTTGATGTATGATTGATTTAAGTGATTAAATTGATTTATTTTTTATGTCGTTACATATTGAAGAGGATTATTTGTCCTTAGAATAACATTGGCAAGCCATCTTAATCATTAAGCCACTTGGATTTGGTTACTAGTTCACGAATATAAGATTTCTAAAAATTTCTTCTATTTTTTAGAATTTGTTGATGAGATCCATTTGAATTGTTTCCACTTGTATTAGGTAATAATAATTTTAAATTTAATAACAAAATTTACCTCATTTTATTTTCACTTTATTAGGTTAGGCATTTGATAGTGTAACTAGCTCACTAGTTCTTCAGTAGTAATTGTCTGTTATTTTTTAGCACCTATGAACAAGGGTATTTTGGAGTGATGCCACATGGAATATATACCTAAGACATCCTACTTACTAAAAAAATTTGTCCCATACCATTTTCATTTGATTTACTTTGTCATTCGATGAGTTGTCTCCAGAAAAGAACATCTTGTAGCAAAAACAAAGTTTCCTGTAGCACTCTTGTAGCATGTGTAAACTTGACCATGTTTGCTCCCAAACGTTGGTTTTTGTCTCTTAGGCTTGAATCATGAACCCTAGGATATAAATACATTATTAAGGAAGAATAAACACAACTTAGGACATTCATTTTTGAAAATTAGATTATGAATTTTTATTTTAATTCATGCTCTTAGGATTTCAATTACAAATTGTTTTTCTTTCCTATGAAAAATTTATTTTCAAATAAACACTTCCATTTCTAAAATTAGTTTAGGCTTTGATTTCATGAAACTCCCTCCATTACATTAGATAAAAAATACAAGGACACATTTTATGTTGGACATATAGTTTCGATTCCTCTTAAGTTTGTACGAACCTCGGGATGATAATTAAAGTTAGCAGCCTCGGTATTTGCAACATTCCTATTGCAATACTAAGGCTCATCAGGTATCATGGTATTAGTGAGATTAAAATAGGGTTGTTTCATTAAAATAGAAAAATTATACCGAAATAAAGAATTCATTTGGTTTAAAATATCAGAAAATGGAAATCACATGAGAATTGTAACATGTTATTTTGTGCCACAAGTTTCAAAAATCTATAAAAGTAGAGGGCTTGACCACAAATATCCCTTTGCACCCTTAAAGGCAGATTGTGTAACATATTATCAGCTAGGTGATGTCATTATAGTGGGTTATTTAAATTCTAGTACCGCAAGTGAAGAAGCTAGCATTCTTTGTTGTAAATAAGACTACTACTCTATATGGCTTACAAAAGGGAGTAATCATCAGTGGGAAAGAATTTCAAAAGAAAAGGGTTGCAATCTCTTTGGTGAACAATTTCTTACTCTATGTGGGGCTTTCGATTTAGTCATTTGTAATGGTTTGACTAGATGGGAAAAGTATGGTAATTTCACTTGCAATACTTACAATGGAGAAAGTGTAGTAGACTATGTAATCTACTCACATAGTTTGTGTGAGAAAATGGAGGATTTTTTTATTGGAGATCAGTTTTTGTACTTAAAATCATATCAGAGGCAAATTTATTTAAGATTATCTTGGACTAGAAAGAAGTATTTAGGGTCAAAAACTCAGTGTGTTCAAAAAAATCTTGCAAATGGAAGAATTATTTTGACTCTAGTAGATTGAACGTTGGGAAGAATACTGGACACAAAAAAAAATTATCAGTCAAAGAATAATCATGCTATGAAGACTTTTATAGAATCAAAATCATCAACTACAACACTCACATCATGAACATCTCAGCATCAAAATTTTATCTAGGGATGTGAAGTAGCAGGAACACCAAAAAAATAATCCCTATAAGACCTCCAGATTCAAGGCTATCAGTAGTAGGACCTCAAAACAATTATCTAATGTAGCTTCAGTAGTAGCTTCAGAACCACCAAAGGCAGCTTCAACAGTCATATCAACAACCACAATATCACCTACAAAAACCGATCAAGGGTAAGGCTCAGCTATGCAATCATCTATACCTTTATTTGAATCTATTCCAGCTTAGGAAAACATTAAAAGTGTGAGAAGGAAAGCTTTCTTTTATCCAAAATTAGTAGCAGAGCAACCTCGGCCTTATCTATCAATTAGCTTAATTCTTCCACCAAGACACACATATTTGGGAGAGGAACAAGACAAAAGGAAAAAGGAATTAAGAAATTGGCTAGTATTAAGTTAGTTGTGATGGAAAACAAGGAGTTCCAAGGGTTAACTGAGGGCGAACTCAGTTAATAGAAAAAGAACTATAAGTTTATGTTGCATGCAGAAAAAAAAATTGAAAAAAAAATAATGTGGACCCACCACCTCTTGGCATGTGAAATAAAGTTTCTATAGGTGAAATAGGGCTGCTACGGGCATAAAATTTTCTATAGGAATTTGTTGCACAAAAAAAAGATTTACTACAAGAAATACAAATTTTCTATAGGATGTTAACCAGGAAATTTTTTTTTGATCAAAGGTGGTTTTATTCCTCCATTCTCTCTCTACTCTGCTTACACAATCCATGGAAAAATGTAGCATGAACCCATTCACTCATTTCACCTTTCAAGTATGCAGAAAATTCCATTTTTACTTCTGACTGTAATTGTTACAAAAAAGTACTAGCAACTACAAGATTCCTGTAGCACTGCATGAAACCCTATAAATGATATAGGAAACTAATTTATATGTAAAGTAGCTCTCTCAAAGGTTTTTAAATTTCAAAAAGACCATGATAATTTATTTTCTTCCTAGACCTACCACTCCTAACCCTCACTTCACTACATGCACAAGGATTCACTCCCTAAACCATATGTTTCACCACTAGCAACTATATCACCTATACCTTGGCATGGGACTTCTCCCCTTACCTCTACATCACTCCAATCACTCCATCACTTTATCCGTAACCTCCATAAACCATTTCCCTTCATCTCTAAGTAATATGGAGCCCCAAGTAGTAGAGAGAAGACTGTTATTGGAAGTTGAAAAGTTTCCTATATCAATTATGTATATGGAATATCAAGGTCACATTTTGAGGATAAGTTGATGAAGATGGCTTTAAAGGACCACCAATAGACTTCAGGTGGATGGACACACCAGAAAAGGCACCTGATGACCTCCATGCAACACCTCCAATAAGAAAAAACAAATAAATAGGTTAAGCACCTCACTTAGAAACAAGTTTCTAACTCAGAAAACACATAAAAAACAAACCAAGAGGAAGATAATCGTGGCTATCACCAAACACCATCTCCCTGCACCAAATAATGTTTGCAAATACTCAGTAACAGCTACAAACAATGCCATAATTTTTCACACCATTACAGTTAAAGAATCACTTGATTGAAAGAAGCAGACTGAAACTACATTAGAAGTTTAATGGGAAACTGAGACAGGGGAAGAAATGAAAATAGAATACTAGAAATAATATCAGCAGGAGGAGTGGCACATAGACCAAAAAAATTTAATGAAATAGGCCATCATATATGAAGAACCAGAAGGGAAGGAGGATGAATAGGTTTCTCAGAGGATTCTCGACAGTTTCAGTACTGGGGGTATGATGGGCTGCTAAATTAGACATAAATTAAGTCCCATATAACCTTTCTTAGGCACATAAAAGATATATTAAATCTCTCCATCTACACTTAATAATTTTTTTTAACCTTTAATATGTTCTTATGAAGGTTTAGAGATAATTTCATATTTGTGCCTAATATTATCTATTTTTGAAGGATATTGTTAAAATATTGGCCAGATTATGGAGATTTGGAGTAGATAATTTAGGGACTTGCTCCCTACTATCGGAGGATCAACATTGGAGAATAAGTGAAAAAAAAATATCATTCAATTATTGAGAAATTCTAGAAATATTCTGGAACTCCAATGATTGAGAAAATCTAGGAATGTGTTCCCTATCATTTACTGCAAACTCTTAGTGTTGGGAACCAGA
This sequence comes from Pinus albicaulis, assembly GCA_034641835.2. Classification (NCBI taxonomy): domain Eukaryota; kingdom Viridiplantae; phylum Streptophyta; class Pinopsida; order Pinales; family Pinaceae; genus Pinus; species Pinus albicaulis. The sequence goes on along the minus strand of CM076574.1, from coordinate 805,304,541 downwards.
TCCAATATTTTAGGGATTTTATAGGGGAAAGCTTCCTCCTTTAAAGGAGAATTATTCCCCATCATTTTTTATAAATACCATCTCAAATTTTCCTTTTGGGGCATGTCTTCTTTAGTCTTATTGTGAAGAAAACTTGTATTCTAGCAGCTCCACTTTCTTTTCTTGCAGGGATGTACTTAGACTGATTCGATAATGAAGATTGGTGCCATTTTTAGTTTCTAAGGCTTGGTATTTTATGTAGGACTCCAATTCCTCCTTTTTCTTCTCCATCCGAGGAGCCTCAGAACCCTCTTTCACAATTTCTTTATCTTCCTTTCACTTCTTATTTACATTCATCTCTTATTTTTGTTTTTTCATATTTTGTATTTAGTATTGATTCTTTTCTTGTTGTATGATTGATTTAAATGATTAAATTGATTTTTTTTTCAGGTTGTTACATATTTAAGAGCATTATTTTTTGTTATAATAACATTGGAAGATTATCTTAATCATTAAGCCACTTGGATTTGGTTACTAGTTCACGAATATAAGATTTCTGTAAATTTCTACTATTTTTTAGAATGTTTTAATGAGATCCATTTGACATGATTACACTTGTATTAGGTCATAATAATTTTAAATTTAATATAAAAAAATACTGCATTTTATTTTCACTTGATTAGGTTAGGCATTTGATAGTTTAACTAGCTCACAAGTTCTTGAATTTCCAAATTTTAGACTAGTAATTTTCTTTTATTTTTTAGCACGTGTGAACAGGGGTATTTTGGAGTGATTCCATATGGAATCTAGACCTAAGACATACTACTTACTAAAAAATATTGTCCCATACCATTTTCATTTTATTTACTTGGTCGTTTAGTGAGTTATGTACAGGAAAGAACATCTTGTAGCAGAAAGAGAGTTTCTTGTAGCACTCTTGTAGCATGTGTAAACTTGACTAGGTTCTCTCCCAAAGGTTGGCTTTTGTCTCTTAGGCTTGAATCATGATCCCTATGATCTAAATACATTATTAATGAATACTAAACACCACTTATGACATTCATTGTTGAAAATTAGATTATGCCTTTTCACTTGAATTCATGCTCTTAGGATTTCAATTACAAATTGTTGTTCTTTCCTAGGACCAATTTCTTTTCAAAGAAACACTTCCATTTTTGCAATTATTTTAGGCTTTTATTTCATGAAATTCCCTCCATTACATTAGATCAAAAAATAAGGACACATTTTATGCTGCACATATAGCGTCAATACCTTTTAAGTTTGTACAAACCCCAGGTTGATAATTATGGTTGGTAACCTCGGTAGTTGCAACATTATTGTTGCAATACTGAGGCTCATCAGGTATCATGGTATTAGTGAAAGAAAAATAAGTTTGTTTCATTCAACTAGAGAAATTTTACCCAACTAAAAAATTCATTTGGTTTAAAATATCAGAAAATGGAAGTCACATGAGAATTGTAACATGTTATTTTGCGCCGCAAGTTTCAAAAATATATAAAAGTAGAGAGCTTGACCACAAAGATCCCTTTGCAGCCTTAAAGGAAGATTTTGTAACATATTCTCAGCTAGGTGAGGTCATTATAGTGGGTTATTTCAATTCTAGGACTGCAATTGAGCAAGCTAGCATTCTTTGTTGTAAATAAGACTATGACCCTATTTGGCTTACAAAAGGGAGTAATCATCAGTGGGAAAGAATTTCAAAGGAAAAGTGCTGCAATCTCTTTGTTGAACAATTTCTTACTCTATGTGGAGTTTTTCATTTATTCATTTGTAATGGTTTTATTAGATGGGAAAATTATGGTAATTTCACTTGCAATACTTACAATGGAGCAAGTGTAGTAGACTATGTAATTTACTCACATAGTTTGTGTGAGAAAATGGAGGAAATTTTTATTGGAAATCAGCTTTGGTACTTAAAATCAGATTACATGCCAATTTATTTAAGCTTCTCTTGGACTGGAAAGAAGTAGTTAGAGTCAAAAACTCATTGTGTTCAAAAAAATCTGCCAAAAGGCAGAATTATTTTGACTCTAGAAAATTTTATTGCACTACTCTTTAAGAGGGAGAAAATCGGATTTCATGATTTTCATAGTCATTAATTAACACATTTAATGCAAAGCCCACTTTTTGTTAGAATATTATATATTATGGAGCAATGCAACACATAAAATATGCGAAGAATACAAGTACACAAAACACATAAAACCAGAGAGACACAGATATACATGGTTTGCCCAGTTTGGGCTACGTCCACCCCGAACAACCAGTCCTTCTTTTCTATTATCCAGCAAAAATTGAAGAGACAAAACCTACAACAAATCCGTTGTAATATCCTCTGTTCTCTCTCACAGTATCCCTCTCTCTTTCTCGCTCCGAGAATACACACACAATACACAGCCTCAATACAATACCCTCATAAAAGCGAGGGGTTGCCTTCTAGGGAAAAAAACCCTAATCTAAACATAAATTCTACCATCAGATCATTTTCCTAATGAATGGCCCAGATTGACTAGAAATTACTATAATTTTACAAGGAAATTTTACATATTTTTTTAGCTTCGGGGGCGTTGCCCCCGAAAACCCCCGCCAGGGGGGGGGCTCCGAAAAGTTTTACCACCCCCCTGGACCCCCCACGACAGCGATTAATTTCGGGTGGCCTTTCCGCCCCTTTTAAGGTATAGGGGTCCAATGCTATGATACAAAGTAAACAAGATAATCAGGCTCCACACCCAACAATCTCCCACTTGGAGACTGATTGTAGCAACTCCACTGTTGCTTCATTTGCTGGAAAATGACTCCTCTTTGGACCTGGCTATTCCTCATCTTCATCATCATCCTTGAAGACCAACTGAAACTGAGCACATTCTCAGTTTCTCCCTGGTTAAAAATTTTGTTAGCATATCTGCAGGATTCTGGCTAGTGTGTATCTTTTCCAGCTTCAACTCTCCATCTTCCAATACTGACCGTATGAAATGGTACTTGAGATGTATGTGTTTAGTCCTGGAATGAAATGTTGAGTTATTTGCAAGATGAATGGCACTTTTGCTATCACTGTATAACATGCCCATATAATTCTTCTTACCCAATTCATCCATAAACCTTTGTAACTAAATTATTTCTTTACTAGCCTCTGTAGCAGCAACATACTCGGCTTCTGTTGTTGAAAGTGAAACAACACTTTGGATTTTTGAAACCCAACTGACAGTTGTTCCACCTACAGTAAATACATATCCTGTAGTGCTCCTCCTGTTATCTCTGTCACCTGCCATATCTGCATCAACATATCCCTGTAGAGCAATGTTTGAGCCACCAAAGCATAATTCTTGATTTGTGATACCTCTCAAATATCTGAGAATCCATTTTACTGCCATCCAATGTTCTTTTCCTGGATTATTCATGTACCTGCTTACAACTCCCACTGCATGTGCAATATCAGGTCTTGTGCAAACCATTGCATACATTAAGCTTCCAACTGCTGATGCATATGGAACTTTAGACATATAGTCAATTTATTCTTGGGTCTTGGGGCACATCTCCTTAGTAAGTTTGAAATGGCTAGAAAATGGTGTACTAACTGGTTTTGCATTCTGCATATTAAATATTTTCAACACCTTTTCTATGTACTCATTCTGAGACAGTGTTAATTTGCAATTTTCCCTATCTCTAGTTATCCTCATACCAAGGATTTGTTTTGCAGCTCCCAAATCCTTCATTGCAAATGAATTTTCCAATTTTCTTTTGAGTGCATTTATTTCCTGCATGTTAGACCCTGCAACAATAATATCATCTACATACAATAAAAATATAATATAGCTGCCATCATTTTTCCTTCTCAGATAAACACAATGATCAGAGTGACATCTAGTATAACCTTGTTCAGACATAAACTTGTCAAATTTTAGATACCACTGCCTTGGAGCCTATTTTAAGCCATACAAGCTCTTCTTTAACCTGCACACCAATTTTTCTTTCCCTTTGACCTCATATCCTTCTAGTTGCTGCATGTATATCTCTTCCTCCAAATCTCCATGGAGAAATGTTGTCTTTACATCTAACTGTTCCAGATGTAAATCTTCCACTGCTACAAGACTTTAAATAGTTCTGATTGAATTTAGCTTAACAATAGGAGAAAATATTTCATCAAAATCAATACCTTTGTTCTGTGCAAACCCCTTCACCACAAGTCTAGCTTCGTACCTCTGTTTTCCTCCATCTTCTTCCTTCAGCCTGTAAACCCATTTATTTTGCAATGTATTTTTACCTACAGGCAACCTGAATAACTCCCAAGTCTGGTTATGCATTAAGGATTCCATCTCTTCATCCATGGCTAGCTCCCACTTCTTCATGCTTTCAACCTGCGTTGCTTCTTCATAACATTCGGGTTCACCAGAATCAGTCAACATTAAATAATATAATGAAGGAGAGTATCGTTCAGGGGGTATACTTATCCTGGTAGATATTCTAACACCACTTTCAGGTGTTTGAGGTGCCTATTGCTATTGTGGTGGTTGCCGCTGCTGTGGTTGTTGATTATTATTATTTTTAGGCACCTTTACTTTTTCAATTATCTCATCAAGAACTGTGTATTCCTTGCTTTCTTTTTCCTATTTCTTTTCATGCAACTAGTTCTTATACAAGACCTTTTCATTGAATATTACATCTCTACTCCTAATGATTTTGTGATTTTCATAATCATATAAACGATAACCAAAATAATTAACACCATACCCAATAAAGGTACATTTCTTTGATTTTTCCTCAAGCTTTGTTCTATTTTCTTTATTAATATGGACAAAGGCCTCAAAACCAAAAGGCTTTAAAAAGGAGTAATTTAAATTTTTACCTATCCATGCTTCCTCTGGAATACCACCGTCCAAGGAACTTGAAGGCCCTCTATTTATTAGATAAACAACAGTATCTACAACATCCGCCCAAAATTGTAAAGGAAATCATGCATGCAATCTCATGCACCTTGCACGCTTCATGATTGTTTTGTTCATCCTTTTTGACACACCATTCTCTTGTGGTGTTCTTGGAACTGTCTTCTCTCTATGAATTTCATGCTATGAACAGTACCTATCAAACTCGTTGCTGCAATATTCACCTCCATTGTCTGATCCGAGACGCTTCAACTTCTTTCCTGTCTCAATCTCAACCAAAGCTTTCCATTTCTTGAAAGTATCAAATACATCATATTTATTCTGAATACAATAAATCCATGCTTTTCTAGTTGCGTCATCAATAAAAGTAACATAATAATGAGAGCCACCGAGAGATGATACCTGAGCAGGTCCCCATACATCTGTATGCACAAGCTCCAATTTTTCGCTCTTCTTTTCTTTCCCAACTGTGATAAATCTAACTCTCTTTTTTTTTCCATAAACGCAATTTTCATAGAAATCCAAATCAACATTCTTCAAACCTGGCAACAAATTTCTTGAGTGAAGAATATTCATCCCCTTCTCACTCATGTGTTCGAGCCTATGATGCCATAATGCTACATCTGCACCTTTGGAAGTTAAAGAATTAACAGAGTTATAAATACCATTGAATAATTACAATGTACCAACCTTTTCACATTTTTCTATTACCAGGGCTCCTTTGGTGACCTTCCAAGTTTTATCCGTGAAAGTTGTCACACAACCTTCACCGCCTAACTACCCTGTTGAAATCAGATTTTTCTTCAGATCTGGAACATGCCTTACCTACTTTAGTAGCCATTGGTTTCCACTCTATTATTTTACAAGAACTTAACCCATTCCAACAATTTCACAGGATCTATCATCACCCAAACGAACTTGTCCAAAATCTCCTTGAACATAGTCCTAAAAATATTTCTTATCAGGTGTGGCATGGAATGAAGCCCCTGAATCTACAACCCAAGAATCAATAACATTTTAGAAAGAAATAATCAAAGAATCTTTTAACACATCACCTGTCACATTTGCTTCATGATTGTTTTCTTGCTGTGCATCTCCTTCTTTTCCCTTCCAAGATATACAATCTTTCTTTAGGTGTCCTCTCTTTCCGCATTTCCATCACACTATCCCCGATCTAAACTTAGATCTACCTTTCCTTGATTTACTGCGATAACCTGAGCTCTTTCCTCTTTCCATTTTTCTTCCCCTAGACTCTGCACTCAAAGCATTACCCGATGTCTCATCAGAGCTTTTCCGTCGCATTTCCTGACTAAGGATAGCACTGACAACATCATCAAACTTTAAAGTACTAGATCCAGAGATAGAGTTACTAATGGCCATTACTAAACAATTCCAACTCTCTGGAAATGAGTACAAGAATAATAGGGCTCTAACTTCATCATCAAAGTTTACCCCTACAGAACTTAACTGACAAGTAACTATATTAAAATCGTTTAAATGGTCTGCAACAGATCCACCTTCTGACATCTTCATATTAAATAATCGTTTCATAAGAAATACCTTGTTTTAGGCCGAGAGTTTTTCATATAGTTTCGCCAAAGTCTGCATCAAACCCTCTATTGTTGTTTCCTTTGAAATATTGAAGGCAACTGATGCCGCAAGGCACAACCGTACTGTTATGAGTGCCTTTCTATCAAGAATGTTCCATTCTGCGTCTGTCATGGCCATTGTATTCTTTGTTTTTCGCTCAATGGTAGGTACAGATCTTTCTGATACAGATAATCTTCCATCTGCATCTTCCACAGTGGGAAGTTTTGGCCATTAAATTTCTCGACCCTAAATTTACCATCTTCCGCCATTGCTCCCACTCAAACCAAGAACCCTTCTTTCTTGCGAGTTTATCAGCCAAATAGACCTTCAACTCTGATACCAGTTGTTAGAAAATTATATATTATGGAGCAATGCAACACATAAAATATGCGAAAAATACAAGCACACAAAACACATAAAACCAGAGAGACACAGATATACGTGGTTCACCCAGTTTGGGCTACGCCCACCCCGAACAACTAGTCCTTCCTTTCTATTATCCAACAAAAATTGAAGAGACAAAACCTACAGCAGATCCGCTGTAATATCCTTCGTTCTCTCTCATAGTCTCCCTCTCTGTTTCTCGCTCCGAGAATACACACAAAATACACAGACTCAATACAGTACCCTCATAAAAGTGAGGGGTTTCCTTCTAGGGCAAAAAAACCTAATCTAGACATAACTTCTACCATCAGATCATTTGCCTAATGAATGGCCCAGATTGACTAGAAATTACTATACGTTTACAAGGCGATTTTACATTTGTTTTTAGCTTTGGGGACGCTGGCCCCACAAACCCCCGCTAGGGGGGGGCTCCAAAAAGCGTTGTCGGCCCCCTGGACCCCCCACGATAGCGATTAATTTCGGGCGGCATTGCCGCCCCTTTTAAGGTACAGGGGTCCAATGCTGTGATACAATGTAAACAAGATAATCAGGCTCCACACCCAACACTTGTAGAGTTCAAAAGAGAAAAAAGTAAGAGGTCTGAAAAAAAAATCTTTCTGGTCAATGCTTAGCTTGACGAGGAATGAAAAAAGGTAAGGAGAATGTGGAACGAGTCAAACAAGGATAAAATAAAGCTCAAAGCTTACAAGAATATATTATGAAAGAAAAGGGTCGATTTCATGGTTTTGAGGAGAGAATAACTAATCTTCGTTGGGAAAAATAACCCCAAATTATTTTAGAAGGAGCTACAACTGAGAAAGATGCAAGATGAAAACAATATTATTGCATATAAATGGTTTTAATATGCAAGACAACTTTACGAGAAGGATCCCAAGGTTGAACCTCCTCCCTTGGACAACACTGATACAAAACTCTTCACTATGCAAGAGATAGAGATAGGTATCAAGAAGTTGGGCTTTGGAAAATCAAAAGACGTTGAACTCCAAGAAGAGTATTTCAAGTGGTTCTTAAAATTCTTGCACTTCACATTACAAAAACTTTCAAAAACATCATACAATAGGGGTTACCCATTGATTGGACAACTAGTTTGGAAATACCTCTTTTAAAGAGTGGTTACGTTAATAATCCCTCCAACTATAGGAACATAATCATAAAACTCGTGTTTCTAAATATTTTTATAATCATGTTAGAAAATAAAATCAGAAAGTTGGCAAAAGAAGGAGATAAACATGCTGAAGGGAAAGAAGGTTTTAGACCTAAACATTCCATCGTTTATCATGCTATAACTTAAAGGCACATAATTGAGAAATTTTGGGAGAAAAAGGAAGAATTCTTTTTTTTCTTTTTCTATTTTAGAAAATCCTTTGACACGGTTCCTATGGATAAGAATTGGCACAAAATGGAGGCATTTTGGGTTCCTAGGCATTTGAGAGCAGCTGCGCATAGGTTGTACGAAAAGGTGAAAGTCAAAATTAGAACCTTAGTAGGAATTTCTGAAAGTTTTAAAAGCAATATCAGGGTCAAACAAGGTTTCCCACTGTCTCCTATGCTCTTTTTTATATATATTGACAAACTTGAAGAGTTGTTAAATGTAAAAGGGGTGACGATATACATTTGGGAAATTTTATTAAAAGGCTTCTTTTTTACGTAGATGACCTTATTCTCATTTCTAAATATGCTCTCGATCTGCAAGAGCACTTAATTTCCCTTGAGAATTTTTATATAAATGTGGGGATGCAAGTCAATATTAGAAAAACAAAAGTAGTGGTTTTCTCTGACAAAAGAAAACATAACAAGCATAAGTTCTACTTTGAAGGAAACATTCTGGAAGAAGTTGGGGATTACTAATACCTCAAAATTGACTTCAATAGAAATATAAGATGGGATGGATGTATAAATAAAATAAAGTTGTGGGGTTGGAAAGAATTTTATTCTTTTCAAAATAAGTGTTGAGAGACAGAGTTATGGGAATGGAAAACCACTCCAACTCTTTTTGGGATTTTTGTGATTTTTGTGCTTCTCTACGCTTGTGAAATGTGGGCCAGCAATGAATTTGACATGCAGTGGAAACAAATTGAGAAAATTCAAAAGTGTTTGATTAAAAATAAATTCAAAATTAAAATTGTAGCTCCTTATGCTATATTGTTACGTGAAACAGGGGTTGCTCCTATTGAAGCAATAGCTATGGTATAGTTCATAAGGTATTTAAAAAAAATTGAGCAAACGGAAGAGGGAAGATTGCCTAAGATTGTGTTTAATGACATATTGTGCACAAGAAATAAGACTGGGATGTGGAAAAATAACAAACTGTTTAGCAAATGGGCCATCTTCTTGGGCATGTGTCCCACAAACAGTAAAGAGGTAAAATATTTTGTTATGCATAAGTTTCACAAATCTACTTGGGAGAAGGAGTTAGGAAGAAATAAAAAGTATTAAATTGAAGAGTTTAATCCATCTCATAATCATCAACGAAAAGCCTACATAGGGGCCAATATTTATTGGAGAGCCAAAATTATTATCGTTCGATTAAGGACTAATTTTCATCAACTCTGTTGTGAGAAAGGGTGTTAGAAAGGAACAAAAAAAGTATGGGAGGAAAGAGTATGTGTTTTTTTCTCTTTCAGAAAAGTGGAAACATAAAAAATTTCATTTTAGAATGTCAGGACTTCAAAGACAATAGGGAAAGTTATGTAGATATTTTCACAGCTATCTCTTGGGATATTTTATTTAGCAAGAGCTTTGTGGAGAAGTTGGGAGAGTTTGCTATGAAAATTCATAGGAAAAGGGTAGAATACAATAGCTAGATAAAGAAGAAAACTATCCCATAGGGTATATTTAGTCTCGTGGACATTAAAATAACTTCTTCTTCATCTTCTTATATCAGTGGTATGCATGTAAGAAATATAAATTTTCGATCACAATTCAAACATGGACGAGTATAAACACTGTCCTAAAAGATCTGAGGGAAATCACCTCGTATACGCATACTAGTCAATATTAGGACGTTACGCAACCTAACTATGGATATGTAAACTGTCTGTTGACACTCAGTTTGTCTGAGTGCAAATTGTTCCTTAAAAACCTGCTCAACACCTACATGTTACCCAAATGTGGCTATTCCATGGGTGCTCAAGTCCAGTTGAAGGATTGTTACATGTAGTACAAAACGTACTGGTTTTGTTGTTAGTGAAACGTATGATTCTTTCATTTATTGTTTCGTTCACTACTCAATTATTCTCGTTTCATTCGGTTTGTGTGTTTTTTATGTGCATATATGTTTCTTCTTCCTCATTGTTCTAAATTGTTGGTATAATTTCTAAACCATCTTCTATAATGTGTGGTGTTCCTAAATTGTTCTTATACTTTCTAAACCATCTTCTAGAATTTGTGGTGTTTCAATATAAGTAAGTTATTAGTATGTGTGGTAATTCAATGGTAAATGTAAATTATAATTGAATAAGAGTTATTATATTTAGTATATATGTGTGGTGTTTCAAGAGTTATTAGAGTTTGTAATGTGTGTTATTTCAATGTAACTGTTAATTATAAATGAATAAGACTTATTATAGTTTATAATTTGTAGAGTTCCAATGAGCTATATCTGCATAAGAGTCATTCTCATGGTTATGGTGACTATCATGTAAGATATTATATATATATATATATATATATATATATATATTTGGGTATTTCAAACACAACTCTATTTAATAAAAAATATTGTCTTGCTTTTCAATTTGTGTTATGATCCTAATATTTATCTCTTCATAAATACACAAAATGTTGCACAAACATATATTTATTTTGCATGATGTGATGCTTCTGCTTTCATATGCCAATCAAAGTGGGTCTATAGTGACTTTGGGATTGAGCTAACATAACCTCTAATATTAATTTTTCATAAATTTAATTTTAAGTATAAGTAATATTGAGTATGATTATTTTGAAATATAAATCTTCTTGGCTCTTTTCTTATAATCTGCCACATATAATAATGTCCCCATGGTTATAAAATGAGATTGTATGTTTGTACCTAGCCTTACAAAATATAAAATCTACATGTGATGATTTTGGTGGGAAAAAATTACTGCTTACATGAGCCTACCCTTGACTCCAATTATATTTCCTTAATGAAAATATACATATTGATAACTAGTTTGTTCGGGTTCTTCTGGTAAACTTGACTTGGTCAAGTTTCTTGTGGTTTTGGGCTTAAGGTTTATGGGAAACCATGGTTTTTCCCATGGTATTCATCTCCAATGAAGCCTATTGAAAGGCTACAAGTATCAGTGTTAATTTGTCTCTGTAGGAGAGCTGTGAAGCAGTCTCTAACATCTGGTATGAGAGCTACTAAAAAATGTTAGGACTACACCAAGCTACATGATGCAAGTGAAAATTTAATGGATAGTTGAATGATGAATGGATTTGGTAGAAAAATAAAGTTCAAATACAAGAAACTAGCTATATGGAAAAGATAATGATAGGAGCTATGATGTATCAAAGAGTATTGAAGGTGACATTGTGTGATGAGCGAACACCTGAAGGGTTTTTTGGTCTAAAGAATTTCGCTAGGAAGTTGTAAGACATATGTTTAGGAAGTCGTGTTGGGTGGGAGCATGTATAATTGTACAATTATATATATCTTACTCACTAGAAATTCTAAATTTCACATAACATCATGATGGACTTATTCCATAAAACAAGAATAACATTATCACTAAAATTGTATGACCCCTACATCTACATCCTAGCCAACCAAAAACTCAAAAAGTTTGAAAGTACTTGGTCAAATTTTCAATGCTTCCTTGCAAAATCTATTTAGGAGAGTGTTCAACTCCCTCAAAATGTTTTTTTGTTTCAAACAATTTATATTTGTGACGCTCCTTATTTATTTTCTAAATAATATGAAAGATATGAGGAGAAAGAATTCCAACTATGTCATCCATCCAATCATCCATTACCTGGTAATCTATGAATATTTTTAATTTCGTTACCCTAACATAGCTTTCTAATTACAATAATGTCGAGAGTGCCAGAAACCAGCCTTATTTTTTCTTCCACTTACAAGGAAAAATTGAATGTGTTTTACTAGTTGTTTATTTAAATAAATAACTACACTTGCCCCATATATTTAGAAGACCTAGATAGCATAATCAAGAAAACCACATGAAATTTCTTCCTTTATTGTAGGCATAATTGGAATTCTAGTACTTTTTATTTTAGCCTCCACCTTATGAGAGTTGAATGCAGCCTTAATGAGTTCCATCATAAATTCAACAAGAATTAATTTTTCTTGAAAATTTGTGAAGTCCTTGGATCACCACATTGACTTATATATATATATATATATATATTCCATTTAGTATTTTTTTGAGGAGGAAATAAATATGTTTCCCTCTGAGAGATAGACATCTAAAGTGAGGTTACTAACCTCAATTTAAATTATTTATATATTTTATATTGTTAGGAATTAAATAATAGGAAGACTGGTGATCTGCATCAGTATTATACAATTTCTTACTCTTGTTTACTCCATCAAAAAAATGCAATAAAAAACACAAAAAAGCATCATTCACATAAAATTTTGAACATGGAAACACATATGGGATAAAACCACAAATATTATTTTAATATGGCGCAAATTTAAGCTCCAACGTTAATTTACGAAACAAAATTGTGAGCACCAACTCACACCAGCGACCAACCCCATCATATGTGAAAGCCCCAACTTGTTTGAGGCATTGAGTCACAAACCCCTGAAATTTACAAGAACCAACATAAAACAACCAATCACATCTATTATTTCATCTCATTTCCAAACTCATGTATTTGACATTTATTATACTTTTGAACCATTGCTTTAGATAAAAAATATTCTCTCTATCTTTAATAACATCAACTCTTCATTCAATGAAAAAATTTCACACACCTACACTTTATCACAACAGTGTCTCTTCCTTTAATTATACATATGCTCAGTGAATTTGACCATATGACTGAGTTTCCCACATATTTTACCCATATAACTTGAACTAGCTATTTAACTCTACACAGATAGTGGGCCATTCTCTCTGTGTAGTTATCACAGCCAGTTTTGCATGGGAAATTGACATTTCTCACTTTACATTACTCTTTATTTATAGATGTTGCCTCCTTTTATTCACTTTGGCATACTTTATTGTTTGAAAAAAATTGGCACTTGATAGCCAAATTTGTCTAAGGCATTTCTCGCTAGATCCAATTACATGTGAACAAATGCCATAACCACAGTCTTCGACCTTTAGGCTCTTGGTGTTTATTGGTTAAAAAAAATAAAAAAATTATGTCGATGCTCTGCATGTTTAGATTTGATGAATGGATGAAAAATCATTTTAGGAACCCCTTTCCTAATAGATAATTAAATAATGGCATGGAGTTGAGATTTGTTTTTTGCACGAATTAAAACACCATAACTATTTTGAATCCAAAAAATGACATCCAACCAGCTTGTGAGATCAAATGGTAATGAAAGTACTTCAGTGCTACTCCATTTAGCTCCACGTCATGCCATGCCCACATGATTTCCACATAGGCTCCATATTTTCCCACAAACATACCTATCCTACATAGCAATGTACACCAATTCTATGAAGGAGACTAGAATTTCATCGAACTCACTTTCCATGCACTTTCACCTTTAGTTGATGTAATATGTCAAAGCGGTGTCATCTAGGTGGTTCCATGTGTCACCAAAAATTAGGCCACTTGGAGACCCAAAGGGTTGATACCACCTACCACATGTCATGATGATAGTGTGCCACTTCATCTCCTCAACCGTGTCACTTTTGTGCCACATCCCCTCGTCCATGGATCCCCCTGAGCCATTATGGTGATAAAAGTTCACATACATCTTGGGTTGTGCTCCCTTAGATTAAGGCTAATCCCTAATAAATTTAACCTAGACCATAATTAATAAGCCTTGATACACCTTGCACAGAAAAATATCTTACCATATTTATTAGCTATCTTAGCATCCAAATGAACGTTGTTAATGTGTCCAGTCCTACCACCTGTCACTGTTTTCATATCACAAACCAATCACTCTACCACTTATCAAAGGTGTAAACTTTCCATCATGGTTCTGGGGTCTATAGGAGAGTTAATTTGACCAACCTCACAAACCATCTAGGGCTGCAAATTTAGGAATTAAGGCTAATCATTGATTATATTAGCTTAACCCTTAATTAAAAAAAATCATATGGTGATTCAATAGAGTGCTGGAACATGGAGGAGTTAGAACCCTACTTAAATTTCTAAAAGTCAACCTTACTCTTATTTTCACTTTGTTAGAGTTAAATCGAGTTCCATATGCTTTTAGAAAGATATCTAAGAGAAAAATACAAATAAGAGTGTATTTTTCTCATTGAAGATGATGAACAGAAGAAGAAATTTCTTCAAATATACTATGTTCATCGTTGAATTCAATTTATGTAGCAAAAATCATTGAAAAAATGATAACACATTTAACAAGAACCACTATGCAATTAACACAACAAACTGCAACTACCAACATGCTCCACAATCACACTTCAACAAGATCCCTCTGAATTTGACATTTTTTGGATCAATGACTAACCTTTGACATCAATGACAAAAAATTTCTCAATAATATTACAATTTTGCATTGATGAACACACTACCAAACACTGATGGTCATTGATATATTTACCGCCACTTCACAACTTCCCCCTTTCTCACTCACCATCTTCAAAATATTTGTGTGCATGTCCATTGTTGACTCACTCCTCCTGATTTGACATAAATGGTAAAGGGTGTTGGAAACTTGATCAATGTGGATATTGGTGGCTACCTACCTATCCCACTTGGCCCCCAACATTATTTCGTTTCATTTCATTTTATTTAATTCCATCATAATTTTGTATTTTTGGGAGTTGTTTCGGGTTCTAACCTTCTCGAGTTGTTTTGAGGCCATAAATGACATTTTATTGTAAAATTCACAAATCCCATTGCTCATGGACAAGGGATTGGTGGGAAAATGTGTTTTCCTTATATAGATATTTTTAATGAGATAACATGCATGCCAAAAAAATATCATATGCCCAAATTACGACCCTAAAAAGTTGGTATTCCAAACAATCCAAACAATGCCGACAAAATTTTGGAGTTTCATCTCCTAGGATAAATTTTTTGGATGCTTGGTAATTTCCATTATTTATAAATAATAAAATTTCCCTAGGCCTCATTGTAACAAAGTTTAGAATCCATGTAGTCATCACATATATTCTCAGAGATAAGCTACCATCGCTCGAGCTAGTCTGATTCTTTTATGTATGTAAATAATTTTCAGCACATGTTATTTAATTAATTAAAATTTTATTTCATTCCATATTTGTGTTCTTATTTAAATATATACTTCATTTTGTTACTTCA
Organism: Pinus albicaulis; assembly: GCA_034641835.2. NCBI lineage: Eukaryota > Viridiplantae > Streptophyta > Pinopsida > Pinales > Pinaceae > Pinus > Pinus albicaulis. The sequence goes on along the minus strand of CM076574.1, from coordinate 805,289,236 downwards.
TAAATTTGTATAAATGGTATTAGAGCGGTATTCTCTTTCTATATTGTTTTTGTGCATTCCCCCAATGAAGATAGGGTATAAGGAGTTGGGGCTTGAACTGGTTGAAAACTTACAAAACTAGCCTTTCTGACCCTAATCGAAAAAAATAAATATGAGGGAGCATGAGATCCTTTGAAAATGTTTCTCAAAGATTCCCCAAAGAAACAATGTGACCAGATGATGGATAACGTTTCTTACATTCTTCAGTGGGTATTAACGGGTGAAGCGTCTTTATTCAACTATCACTTCAGAGGCATTGTGTCATTTAAGGTATAACTTAACATGCCATAGATATATGGTTAAATATAGTGGAAGGATAATTTTTTTTGCATAATTTTTCTAATCAATAAAATATTACTTTTCCACTCCACAAAATTTCCACCCACATCAAGGATTGGAGGGAAACCTACTGTGACCAAAGAGACAAGAGGAACCCTCACTACTCTTAGCCACACCCACTTGTAATTCCTTCTAATATTCCATTAATGAACAATGTTAGCTTGTCGGATGCTATGAAGATAAGTACATAAAATTGACCACACTAGGGTAGGGAAGCGACCAAGACATGCCAGAGATAACAAATATTTTTCATACCCTTCTCGTGAAGTTGAGTGTCGAGGAATATAAGAAGCATATGGTACTCATATACCATGGATTTTAAAAAAAATACCTCTAGGAATAAATGGAGTTCCTGGACATATCCTCACTTGGCGTCGTGTACCGAAATGCTGTCAAGATCGAGCAAAAATTTAAATACAAAAAGCATCACTTTGGACCTACAAACCTAGAGTATGGGAAAGAAACCTCCAAATTGTATAACAAGGGACATATCCAAGGTGGGGTGACCAAATAAAATCCATCGAAGACACAAAAAAACAATAACACCACAAAGGAAAATGGTGTGAGTTCCATAAGAGCTCCACCCACAACAAAAATAAGTATCATGCCAAGTAGTCACTGGTGGTCGAGCTAAATATTTAGAGTTAGATGCATGTTTTGACTCTTAGTCATAAACCAAAAAGGGGAATGACAAGGGGAAGTACATTATTGATGTCGAACCTAGCACAACCATCACCACCACCAAGGTCCAAAAGATTAAGCCCAAATATCCAGAGAAGGTGGAGAGTCTCTTCCACACACATATGTGGGGAAATGGTTCTCCATTGTAGTTCATTGTTGACAACATAATAAAAAATAACTTTATCTTAGTATATTTTGTTAAGATATTGAGGCTAATAATCACATCACAACCAAAACCGTACACCATTTGGTGGCTCAACCAAGGATGAGATATATACATTATCCAGCAGCGTTGTCTTCGATATAGCATCAATTCCTTCACAGATGAGGTATTGTGTGATGTTTGTCCTCTTGAAGATTGTAATTTATTATTAGGAAAACCATATTTGTGGAAGCTTCATGCTCTATATGAGTCAAGACCTCACGTGGTTATTATTTATTTGGGCAGAAAACTATACATGATACCATAGGTAGCCCTGCCTAATGTCATATCCTTGTTCTCTTCTAATCAAGGGAGTGAACTCATCTCCTAAACTAGGAAATTTATTTTCCTTTTAATTTTCTCTCAAATTAAAGGGAAAATATTTTCCACATCCATGGGCCCAAGAAACAGTCCCTCCACATAGTGGAATCAGGTTGATAAGGTTGTGGAGCATTAAATGGAAATATTCTTTTCACACACATGGGTACCCTTGCACTATCAAGTAAATAATGCAATAAATATGACTCCAAGAGTACCTATAATGCCAATATATTGCTTCTTTCTTCTATAAAATGATGAAATCAAGCGATAGATTGAGGATTTGCTATAAAAATTCAACATCTAACAAATTTACTCATATTGTGGGAGCCCAATTGCACTTGTACATAACAAGGAATGGAATTGGAGACTCTGCATTTATTACGAGGCACTAAATAAAATCACTGTCAAGAATAGGTATCCAATCCCATGGATTGATGATCTTCTTCACTAACTCGAGGGGGAAAATACTTCAAAAAGAATGATTTGAAGTTTTGATTTCACCAGGTTCTAATAGAACTGACCATAGATGTATGTAAAACCACCTTCAAATCCAAGGGGGTCATTTTTGAGTTTTTAGTCATTCCCTTCAGGTTAACAAATGCCCCTGCAACTTTTATGAGGCTAATGGATTCCATCTTGCAACCCTTCCCCAACTTTTTTTTGCTTCCATATATAAAAACATCCTTGTCTTTAACAATATATGGGAAGATAACTTTCAACATATTCGACAAGTTGCTCAAACCCTACAACAACACAAAATATGTGCCAACTCAGATAAATGCACGTTCAGCATCAACCTGGTCCAGTATATGGGTGACATCATTGATTAGAAAGGTATGCATGTGGATCTAGCTAAGTTCCAAGTCACTCAAGAATGGATAGCCCTGGCCACTCTAATAAAGATTTGTAACTTTTTCGGCCTTTCCAACTCTTATCGAAGTCTCGTGGTTGGATTCTCTCATGTCACTTGGCCTTTGAGTCAACTTACTAAGCACAGAGAAAAATCAATTTTTTTCTCGTCTAGGTCCCAATAGAAGGTGCTTTTTTGGTTGAAGTACTTCCTTTTATTTTCATCAATATGCACATTCCCAAACCTCCAACAACCATTTCAAGTCAAGAAAAATTTCTCTGACTATGCCATTAGTGTAGTTCTCAACAAATAAGAGTATCTGGTGGCCCATAACATTGATACATTCTCTGATACTATTTGGAGTATCCCCACATACGATAAAGAAATGTATTCCATAGTGAAATATTTTCGGCGTTGGAAACATTACATTCTAGGGAAGGAGACAATGATTCGCATAAATCACTCACCTCTTTAGTTTATACATATAGAAGGAATTTCTCTGAATTATCACAATTATAAATGGTCCACATACCTGTAAAAATTTCATATGAACATTAAATAAAAGATTGACAACACCAACAATGTTACATATTTCATCAATAATCCACTAGTTGTGGCACTCACCATTGTTCTCAACTCTTATGGGAACACGGCTTTTGAATGGACACAACTTTATAAACATGATTCATAATTCACCACAACATACCAGATGCTATGGATGGAAAGAAATTTTTATACTTCCACCTCTAGTAAAAATTTTTATTCCACCTAATACACCTTTATTTTCCTTCAAATGATTGTTCGAAGATGATTTTGGAGGTACACTATAGTCGGGTTGCAATAAATTTTAGCATAGAGAAGATAGTGGTAGTACTCCAGAAGTATTTTTATTAGCCAAATATTTAAAAAGATGTTGGAAAATGTATTAGATCTTTCATTTCATGTGCCATCTCCAAGCCAACCATGTGCGTTTCATGTGCCATCTCCAATCCAACCATTAAGAATCAAGGCATGTATGCCTCTCTACCTACTCCTAGCTAACCTTAGGAATATATCTCCATGGACTATATGTCGGGCATTCCTTCTACTAAGCATGGAAAAAACTCTATATTTTTTGTCATCGACAAATTTTCTAAAATGGGCATATTTTCTACATATAAGAAGAGTATCACATTATAAGTCCTTGCCTAACTCTTCCATGAATGAGTGTATGCACATTTTAGGCCTCGCACACCATTATATCATATCAGGATAGTAGGTTATTAATCACATTATGGTTGAGCCTCTAGTCATTGCTGGACACCAAGCTCAACAGGTTGATTGCATTCCACCCGCAAAATGATCGCTAGACAGAGATCATCAATAGAATGATAATGCACATAATACACATGTACAAATCTAAGAATTTTCAAACATGGGATGATAGCCTTCCCTATTTGCAACACAATTATAATATATCTATCCAAACTTTGAGTGGCCATTTACTTTTGAAAGTGGGCATGAGATTTATACCATTATCTCCCAATGATATTTCATTGCCTCTTGCAACTACACAAGAGTAATCTACACATGTTTAGTCTGAACTTGTTAAAGCCACTAGGTTTATTGAATTTATTCATCACATATGGAATTATTTTCATGATACCTTGGATAAATCTAATGCCAATTATAAAAAACTACATGATCAACATCATGTGCCACATAAGTTTTGAGGAGGGCAACACAATTTGGTGGAATTTGTAGAAATAACACCTTATTTGAGCCAATCGAAAGCTTTGACCCCTTTGATAGAAGCCTTAGACCATCACCAAGGTTATGTGAGACAATTATTTTGAGCTTTATACCCTCCCATTCCCTGTCTTACACCTAATATTCAATGTAGACTTAATTTATCCATACTTCCAACCATTCTTGGACACATCAGACATTGTTGAACAATGAAAACCATCCAAGGTCGACCCAACCTGCATGGAATATGCCACAAGTAATTGGATCATGGACACATATATCAAGAACATATGCCAATAGAGGATCCAACTATATCAAGTTTTCAAAGCTAGCCAACTCCTGTGAAAAGGAAAGTAGCTCACTAGGGACCAAGTTCAACAGATATTTTCCCATCTCATGGAAGAACTCAATGCAATGAGGAACATTGCTTCTTAATTGGGAATAAATGATCTAGGTGGATAATGGTGGTCACCCACGTATTCTGCTTATACCCCCAACACTATTTCGTTTCCTTTCAATTTATTTAACTCTAGCACAACTTTAAATTTTTGGCATTTTATCGGGTTCTAAACTTCTCGAGCCATTTTGAGGACCAGAATTGTGTTTTTCTAGAAATTTTGTCAATGCCATAACTAATGGGTGATGGATTTCATAGAAAAAAAATTCTCCTCTCATACATCTTTCTAACAAGGTATCGACCACACCAAAGGGATATCATATTCTAAAATTATGACCCATAGAAGTTACCATTCTAACTAATCCCAATAGAGCCCACACACTTTTGGTAGTTTATCTCCTAGGGTTATATTTTTGGTTTATTGTGATTTTCCATTACTTCTCAATAATAAAAAAGCCTCTAAGTCTCATTGTAACAAAATTCAAAAGTCATGTAGCTGTCGCATCTCTTTTTAGAGATAAGCTATGATCACCTATGCTAATTTGATTCTCTTATGTATGTAAACATTTCTCAACACCTTCTATTTTATTAATTGAATTTTTATTTCACTACATCTTTGTGTTATTTTTGAAATTTGTATTTCATTTTTTTCCTTCATAAATTTGGATCAAAACTACTAAATACACTACCTTTGTGCTTTGAGATTCCAACGTCCAATTAATCTCTCCTTTTCATTATTCTCTCCCTAAAAGGGGTGTACGCATACCCTTGGATATAACAAGATGATGATATGAAGTGTTGCTCAATATTATTTTTGTTGCCACTAAAACAAAGTGACAACAATTGAAAACAAAATGAGATAGCCTTAGGATCCAAGAAATATTCTCACTACATAGTGAACTATAATACATTTTTCTCCCCGTAAACTTGGGCTTCTCCTGTTCATATAAGTTTTATGATAATTTTCCATTTAAATGAAGAACCAAACGCTCCCCTTGAACACTACACATTGTTGAAACATGAAGCTCCCCCTGACTTGATACAAAACATTTAGAAACTTTTCATTTTATCATTCTTCTCCTATAGCTCACTCTTCGAAACTTGACATGTGCTTAATATATTCCATGACCAACATAAAATGATCCAATTTGCTAAAAAAAATATTGCTCCCAACCATTGTATGAGGTACTAGATGGTTCTTAAATAACTAGTTTGGTGAATATATCTGTAATTTTGTCATTAGTGGAAGCATATTCAAGATTAACAGTCTCAACAAATTGATCTCTCAAAAAATGATAATTAATTGGAATATGATTTCTTTAGGAATGTATAACATGATCCTTGGAAAAGCTAATTGCACTAGTACTATCGTGCATGATGGGAATATAATCAACATATTCAACCTTGATAGCTTTGCGTGTTTTCTTCATCCAAGGGATATGAGTGTAACACAAAACTACTACTAGATAGTAAGATTTTTTATAGATATACAAATATAGTTTTTCTTATTGCTTACCCAATATACCAGACAATTTTCTAGAAATATTGCTTCACCACTTGTGATCCTTCTATCATCAAAGTTATTTTCCCAATTTACATCAGTGTATACTATTATATTGAAATATTTCTTCTAACATATCATAGTCTAAAATCAATTGTTCCCAGTAGACATTTAAAGATTCTTTTAATTGCAATCAGATGCATTAGGGGAATTTTGAGGTCTAAAATGGGCCTCCTAAGGAAATTATAAAATAATAGTGGAAATAATAAAATAAGATTTGATTACATCATCAAAATTTAGAGGGAAAAAAGAAAAAACTACTTTTTCATCTCATATTTTCAGCTTATCTCCCAAAGTTTTTACTCAAATTTGAAGAGGGAGTACTCGTTGGATGTAAAATTTAATTCCTCATCCAATGATTACCCATGTTGCATACTTTCTATGGGTCCCACTACACTAAAATGAGAAATACATGAAAAAGGTGATTATAATCATGTTTTTTAATGTATTTCTCATTTTTCGTGTAACAAAGTCCATCGAAAGTATGCAACATGGGTACTCCTTGGATGAGGAATTAATTTTTTCATCCAACGAGTAGTCCCATTCGAAATTTGAGTAAAAACTTTGGGAGATAAGTTGAAAATATGAATTGAAAAAATAGTTTTATTATTTTATTATTTTTTAATCTTTTTGCCCTTTTACTTAAAAAATGGTGAATCATCCTCCATGGTTTACATCATCACCTTGAATCCTATTGGTTATTATAAAGTTTATTTTTGATGTACATTTTTCTTAGGAGGCCCATTTTAGACCTCAAAATTCCCCAAATGGCTCTCCTTAGGGTTATACTGAAATCTAACAATAATTATTAGAGATCGCATTATATCAGAACATAATTTGATTAAATATAAAATGCTTCCAAATATTGAACTGTAAGTAACTTTATTTACTTAAGAGGATTAATAATCCTTGCTCAAATTTCATCCATTGATCATGGGTGTGCTAACAAGATTGTAATCTTCGATACCATATTTCTTCGAAATTTATTTTTAAAATTGAGACTGAGAAATGAAGATACCTTTTTCTAATTGAGAGGCTTGTAAGCCAAAGAAGAATTATAGTTATCCTAATGCTCTCCATCACATGATTTTTAATTTATTTCTTTAGATGGGCTACTTTCTTTAGTGGAGAAACTCTTTTTTTTTTCCCCACATTCCGATATTTATGAGATTTACTTATCTTCTTTTGATATATTTTTTTCTTTATTCTCAGCTTTACTGTAAGGACATTTTGAAGCAAAGTGACCAATTCTACCATAATAAAAACATTTAAGGGATATATTACATTTATAATTTCCACATCTTATTTTTAAATTCCTAGAAAATAGAGCCATCTTCTAATCTAACTCATGATTGGATAAATCATGATGTTATTTATAATTGTTTTAAGTTTTGAAGTTGTTCTCCTTTAGTTTTGGCTTATCCTTTCCAATTCTCATTTCACAAGCTATCAGAATTCAATGAAGTTATTCAATCAAGAGAGTATTTGGGTTGCACATATCCTTAATAGAATATATTTTGTCATTGAAATTCATAGGAATATATCCTAATACTTTTTGAACCACTACACATTTATAAATTTTCTCATTAAGGATTTTAATCATGTTGGCTACCTCATCAACTCTAAGATATTATTTCAGAAAAATTTCATCTTCATTTTCATTTAAACGTTGAAACCTCATTCCATTATTTTAAAGCTTGGATTTATTTACATTAGCATCTCCTTAATAGTTGTTCTTAAGTTTATCCTAGAGCTCCTTATTATATTTGCAATGCATAACTTTAACTAGCTCAAATTGGTTAATACTGAAGAAGATTGTATATAACCCATTTCATATAAACATCAAATACAAAGGCAATGAACCTTTCAGTAATGACTGTAAAAACCAACACAGAATGTGACTTCCAAGTTCCACCCGACCATAGACATGGTTGAGTCAAATTTCACTTCATCCAACCACCCCTGTGCCATATTGCAAGCATGAATGTGGGACTTTATCAAACACATCAATCACTACCAAACTAGGGCTCCAGAGATCAAATAGTCTCCACCGCAAACAAGTGATTCCACCTCATTGTCATACATCACTAACCGTCACTGATCGACCTCTATCCAAAATTCTTTAGGGCTCAAGAGTGTTTATTCCAACCATGGCTTCAGGACTAGTAACTCAACCCCAACTGTTCTCGGGCTCTAGAACGTTTTTCAAACCAAGGCTCTAGGACTATTAACTCAACCCATATAGGGGTTCAGAGAATTTTTCCAACCAAAGCTCTAGGAATAATAACACAACCCAATAGTTCTCCATTGGGCTCTAGAGCATTTGTCCAACCAAGGCTTCAGGAACTAATAACTCAACCCAGCAACTAAAAGGAACCATGAGAACCAACCAGAAAATAATAAATAGAAATAAATCTATAATCACCATGGTTATTGAAGAAATGGCAAGGCTATGCAGATCCACTATCAATCATGACCATCCTCCATGCCAGTGACATATCATAATCAATAAATCACACACAATGCCATGCATGCTAAAACTAGTGAGGAAATCATACATGCAACATGATATGTGCACTAAAAACCTTATGTAGATGATGATCCCTACATCCTCTTGCACTTTCCTAATTTTCCTTTACTTTCTTGATCTAAATATCCAAGTATGCCACACTCTCCAAGCTTTCTCCAAGAATAATTGAAGTCCTCAAAAGTATGAGAGAGAGAAAGAATAATGAGAGCTCCAAAACCTAATTGACCAAGTCTTGCCAACTAATCCTCGGAAGCGTTTTTATTAATGAGGCCTCCATTTTCTTCATTTTCCATTAGTTTGCTTCAATTTCCTCCTCAAATGTAACATGTGACCTTTCATCTTTGATTTCTCCTATTTTACATTATTTTCATAGATAAAATGCCAATTAATGCCTCATTCCTTTCCAAAGCATTTTCCTTTGCCGAATTCCTTCTGCATAATAAACCGAAATGAACACCCTCTATGCTGTTTTTTCCCACCATTAAAAACTGTGGACTTATATATTTTTACATGAATGTTTTTACAAGGGCTATTACAGAACCCTCCCCCTTGGGGGAACACCATCCTTGGTGTTCAATGACACCTATAAACCATAAAAATTATAAAAAAAATATATATTTCATATGGAGCTTTATAACACAACTCGTTATAGTAATTACAACTAATAAACTTCTTAAAAGAAAAAACTATCATTAAGATTTTACTGCGTACTATATCTTTATAACACAGCTCATTATGATATGTACAATAAAAACCACATTTCCTAATGCACATTTTTTCCAAACAACAAATAACCATACTGTGTGTGGTGATTTATAAACCAGATCGATACAATATTTACAACAATATACACATATACACATTTTCTCAACCAACAATTAGAAGGATACAATGCTCCTATCAGCAACAAGGGAATCCAAAGGCTCACACCTCTGACCTCAAAGTAGTAAAGAGATTAACTTCCTTCCAAGGAAGTACAAAATCCACTGTTAGAGCGAAAGTTGCATCCAATGTCCAATGCTACCATCATGCACTAGTTGTCCTCTTGATGAAAAATTACGAGCTCATTGTTCCAGGGCACATTCCCAATGTGCATATGATCCCATCTAGAAATGAGAGTGACAAAAAAAATTCCATTCCAACCTTCCCCTCTCTTCTACATAGTTCCTCGAGAAATCCATAAATCCCCTTCCATGTAGTTACTAGCCTTCCAAATTCCATTAGCACCTCCATCTTGAAAAATTAATCGTCTTGCAAGTCTTCCTCGCATTGGAAGGTATAAAAACAAAGGCATAAACCTACCTCAAAACCACCATATCAGTCATATAATTCTCATGGAAATCAATGGATACCATTGGGTACCAATGTCCCACAATGGCCATGCTTGTGAAATGATTTAACAACATATTGTTGCATATTCCAATTCCATTTGTTGTTCTGCTACTACTTCTAATCAGTTTCAACCATGCCATTCTTGGAATTCCGTGCTTCATGTACCAAGCACAAAATTTCCATTATATTAAAAATATATTGAAATAAATTCACATCATACCTCATTGGTAGCTCATCAAAAACGTACACTTTCAATCCTACTCTCTTTTTATCACACAAGTCAAACAAGATATTTGAGAAAATCATCATGTATAAACATATCACATCTGGTTAGCTCAAACACAACCATCATACATAAAAATCATGAATCACATGCAATCATCATAAATCATAATCATAAATCACATGTAACCATCATATGTTGGAATCATAGATCACTTGCATAATAAAACTAAAATAAAATACCGATAGTTTTCCTTCATCGGTTTGTATTTCTACCTTTTCTCTTTCTGTACACACATTGGATTTCTTGGCACACCTAGAAAGCACCCAGATATACAGTACCCCACAATACATACATCCACACCTTGTGTACAACATGACACAATACATAAAACTACACTCGGTGTAAAACACAGTACGAGTACATACACATACATCAAGTGTACAGCACAACACAATACATATGCCTACATCAACATACAACACATAACCCTACACCCAATGTATGATACAACACAGTACATATGCCTACATAGGCATATAACACTAACACCTACACCTAGTGTGCAATACAACCCAATACATATACATATACAGATTACAACACAACAAATACATATTCCACGATACCAAGAGTACACTATGCACATACAGAGTACCGCATGCTCGCAACACAACATTTACAAGATTCACACAATACCACATGTAACATGTACATGGTACCTTCTATACACATACTACCTGCACAATGTGTGAACAACATCACATGTACACGACACCACCTACACAATGTGTACACAATAGAAAATGTGCACCGCACCACTTGTAAAATGTGTACACAATACCACATGTACACAACACCAAATGTGCACCTCACCACTTTTACAATGTGTACACAATACCACATGTACACAACACCACATGCATAACATGTAAATGACACCATATGTACATAACACCACATGCACGAAATGTACATGGAATCGCCTGCACACAACACCACATGTACAACCTGTACACAACACCATGTGTACAATCATACACACAACACCAAATTCACATAGCACCATATGTGCATGACGCACGCAACACCATATGTACATAAAATGGCATATTAAAAATGCACATAGCACCATACGTATAAAACACAACATATCCAACATGCGCATAGCACAATATGCACACAACACCGCATAGCCAGGATGCACACAGTACGATACATACAGAACATCAAATATCAAACAAGTACATAGCACCATCTATACCTAGCACTGCATATGAAATATACCCAAAACACCATATATACAATAGATGTACAACATCATATGTAAACAATACTACATATGCTAAATTTACACATCACCATAGGCACAATCACTGAATATATAACATGCATGACATACACACAATAGTAGTATTGCACATCCATAGACCACACACTGACACCACAAGTAATCTTTCTTCTAGTGTCTTTTCGCAATCCGTACGTATCCTAGCATGTCACAGATCACACAACTTTCACTTCGTTGATTACCTCTCCATACATAAACATAGGCATAGTACAAGCACATAATATCAATTCATTTCCACCTGATATTGACCTCGTAGATCTTGAAGAGTTACTCTTCCCACGTGATTCCTCATAAGACCAAGAAACGCTTCATGCCATTCACCTACATAAGCAATCATTCCTCCACAAGAATGATCGTTGAAAACCCTATCATACATACATACATACATACATACATACATACATACATACATACATACATACATACATACATACATACATACATACATACATACATACATACATACATACATACATACATACATACATACATACATACATACATACATACATACATACATACATACACACATATATATATATATATATATATATATATATATATATATATATATATATATATCTATATATCCATAAAGAAATAATCATTTGGTCAGACAATGTCATACATAAATACATATATACATATAAAACATCAACATCAAACAATCATGATCTCATGATGTGGCAACATAGATACATGCATATATACACATATAGACATCATCATAATTATGATCACAACATGATTATCAGATATCATAACTTCAAAGTTAAGAGAAATTCCTTTATTTATGCACAACATGCACAACATTGAGAACAATAGTTACCAACATAGTCAAGGCATCTAACACCTTAGATCCATTCACTTTACCTACTCTTCTACCATCCATTTATCCAATGGACTCAACCAGACCAACTGATTGTCATATTCTTACATTCCATTGCGCTTACTGATGCACAAAACTTCATCCAATCCTTACATTACTTGTTGGGTACCACAAAGCTCTCCTCAACTCCATTAACTTCCTATTACGGAAACAATTCCTGAGACTCAAGTCATAAAAGACAAGCAAAAAAAAAACCATGGAAAATAAATAGAAATAAGACACCAAAACAAGTGGTATGACCATACACTAGATGAAATCACAACCACAAATCAAGTGCAAACAATTCAAAAAGATTGAAAGAACAAGAATCTACAACAAATACCATGACTCAATCCCTATGGTTACCAATTCTTCCAAGGAAATATCAGCGTGAGCCTTCTTCAAGATTTCATTGCAGTCTCTCTTTCCACACAATTCCCTCCATCATACTTCCATAACAACACAACTGTCAGCGCATAATAGACATACTAATATATTTTTTATCTTACCTTCTAGTGCCAAGTGCACTGGCGTATAACTCAACACACATTTCATCCATATGTATCTATATCAAGACAACATATATATCAATTTGACATCAAATTTTATCAAGAATAACAACCATGTCATAATCCATCGGTAATAATACCTAATGATACAAATATCACCTACTTACACTCAAGTACATATTGTCCATCCCAACACATGTGTGTTAGTACAACCATCTTAAAACAAGACCATTTCTTCATGCAATCTTATAGATACATATAGTCATGTCATGTAATTAATCAAACATTCAAACAATTTACAAACATGCCATGCTAAATAAATCTACTAGATGACGTAATAGACACGAAATAACTCAAACACCAAATAAATGACATAATCAAATAATTATTCATCATGTACATGACATAAGAAAACTCATACCTTGATGTATCTTAGGGGAGGCTATCTTATCTACACAATCAATCTAGATTAGCATAATATAACTTCATGACAGATCAGCTCAACCTAAATAAGTTCATGATATCCATAATAGTAACTATCTAATAGGTTTGCATCATAGACTCATGAACATATGAAATTCATGCATAGCAATCACATATGCACAATTAGTCTGGATTAGAGAAACACACTATCATAATTAGGTCGAATCATACTCGAATGTCTTAACCCTAACCAAATTCATAGGCCAATCCAAATCAAAATGATACATATAACATCAGGACCTTAATGTGATAACCCTAATTTTCAAGTTACTAGCATATACCAACAAAAAATTATATATCATGCTCATCAACCACATATAACCTAATCATCAAGCTCACTATACAACAATATCAAGTTAAACCAAAACATAATCATCAACAACATACAACCTAATCATCAAGTTATATCATAATAGAAAAAAGATGGCAATGAAAATAACCACATGTACTATCACTCATGACTATCTAACACATGTGCATATAGGTACACTAATCAACTGGCATATACAATGCTTGAATAACCCATGCATGTACATATAAATAAACTAACTAACTAACATCTATCATGTATGTAACCATAACAACAATAAAATGAAAAACATATATATATAAGTAACCCTAATGCATATAACAATCCATGAATCACATACCTACATTCCAAGCATACAATTTGTATGACGAGCTTCTCTTGCCTCGTGGTCCAACAATGCAACTTCACTTTGATGATCATCATCTCCTTCTCCATCGCATCCAACACATTAGCATCATAACATACCAATATCATCATGATGGCTCAATTGAATACAATGACTTTATGCACAACAACCTCAACCAAACCAATGCAAACTTGACCATATGTACCTAGTTGACATGGATAAGCAATGATGAACGACCAATGCATTTTCAACATATGACATCTCTCAATCAAGCATACACAGATAACACCAAGGAATTAAAAATACATGACCTAGCATACATGAGAAATGCATATAAAATTTAACAATATCTAAGAAAGTGTGCATGATCAATACATAAGCATGAGTAACACATCACTAGTCATAGACTCATGACAACATGTTCACAACAACATCATAATCCCTTCCATGGAAACACCACTGCCACCATGGCCAATACAACATGGATGCAACAAACACACATATACCATAATAATACTAAAAACATATGCAACCAACATAGACACATGATCCAAACACCACCCATTAGTCTGAGATTTGAACCATGCTCTGATACCACTCTGTGGTATCAAATATCACATAAAGAGAATAGAAACCAAACGCGACCATCATGCATACACAAAAATCACATAGAACATAAGCATGCGGAACATATATTAAATTGAAATGTATGAACGATGAACACACACAGCCCATGGAGAGAGAAACCATGCTCTAATACCACTTTGTAATACCCTCTTCTCACATATACCTAAGAAACCAACAAACTGGGTTAAACATATGAAGAGAGGCTATTAATAGGAGATTCAACATCCTATATTTCCTTAAGGAAGTGGAACTGATGGAAACACCAATAAAACACCTTACACTAAAAAATTGACATCCCAGGAGGTAACCCAACCTCCCAGGGCTTTGTTCCCTTAGGGGGGGTGATTTTTAGCCCCTTTGAGGATGAGACACGGGCTTGAGGGAAAGGGGGAAGCTTTAGACCCTAGAGCAATGAGATAGCCTTATCAAGGTAGCAAATCAGGCCCAAACAATGATTTTTCTGCTTGTAGCTCTGCGATCTGTGCCACATTTTCAGGCCCTGAGCCTAGGTCACTACCTAAAAATTCTTGTAACTCTAGGAGAGGGTAAATAACAAAAAAAAACATATGGAAGTAATCACATCATCAGGATCTCATCCGAACCCACCCATAAATGAAAATATTTTTTTGAAAGATGTCATAGAGATAACATCTATAAGTAGTAATATCAGATATAAAAAAAGGTGTATATTTCTTTTATGAGAATGACTAAGAAGAATTTATTCACTACATCAAAAGCTACCATACAATAAATTTTACCATAGAGATATTGTATATTCATTTACAAGTAAAAACATGGAGAGAGCCATACCTCAACACTGCCATAATACATGCTCATAACAAACATAATACCAATAGAAATGTGACGGATACATCAGTAATAGAATCCATATATAACCCATTTCATATGTACATCAAATACCAAGGCATTTAACCTATCAATAATGAATGTAAAAACCAACCTGGAATGGGACTTCCATGTTCCACTTGACCATAGACATCGCTGAGCCAAATCTCACTTCATCCAGTCACTCCTATGCCTATTCCAAGCATTAATGTGGGAATTTATCAAACACATCAATCAACACCAAACCATGGCTCTAGAGACCAAAATATCTCAACCCCAAACTAGTGATTCCACCTCATGATCAAACATCACTAACCATCATGGGTTGGCCTCTATCTATGATGCTCCAAGGCTTGAGAGGGTTTGTTCCAACCAAGTCTCTAGGAATAGTAACTCAACGCCATATATTCTCAATCTCCAGAGCATTTTTCCAACCAAGGATTCAGGAGTAGTAACTCAACCCACCTAGGGCTGAAGAGAATTTTTCCAACCAATGCTCTAGGACTAATAACTCAACCCAACAATTGTCTGTTAGGCTACAGAGCATTTATCCAACTAGCACTCTAGCAACTAATAAATCAACCCAATAGCTAAGGGAATCATGAGAACCAACTAGAAAACAATCATAATCACCATGGCTATTCAGGAAATGGAAAGGCTGGGAAAATCCACTATCAATCCCAACCATCCGACATGCCAATGTCATATCATAATAAAGAAACCACTTGCATTACCATACATGCCAAAACTAGTGAGGAAATCATACATGCAACTTGGTACTTGCACTTACAACCTGTTGTAGATGCTGATGCTGATGTCCTCTTATGCTTTCCTTATTTTCCTTTACATTCTTGATCCAAATCTCCAAATATGCCACACTCTCCAAGACTGATCCAAGAATACTCTAAGTGCTCAAGAGTATGAGAGAGAGAGAGATAATAATGAGAGATCCAAAACCGAATTGACCAAGTCTTGCCAAATGATCCTAAAAATCCTTTTTATTAATGTGGCCTCCATTTTCTTCATTTTCCATTACTTTCCTTCAAATTCCTCATCATATATAATCTACAACCTTTCACCTTCCTTTTATCCTATTTTAAATTATTTTCATAGATGAAATGCCAATTAATGCCTCATTCCTTTCCAAAGCCTTTGTCTTTTCCTTTTACAATTTCATTTGTCATAATAAACCTAAATTAACACCAGTTAGGATCATTTTACTGACTATTCAGCTTGGAATATGTGTCCCATCACCGTGGTATTATGCATTTTTACATGAATGTTTTTACCGGGGTGGTTAGAGTTGAAATATTTTGGAATGTCTCAAGGTCTAAGTTCCAAACAAACAAGACTCAGTGCTTTAGTATAGAGATAGATAATTTCAATTCAGATATATATTAGTACAACAAGTGGATATTCCTTTATTCCATGATCAAAGCCTTTTGGTTTGGCCCTTCTTTTCAAAAGCATTCAAAACCTTTTTCTCAAAATATACTACATGCATTCCTATTAAATAGGTTAATTCTAAATAAATGGATGCCCCTTCACACCTGCCCTCAATGTAATTGTAATGAATACTCTCTTCTACTTTCTACGAAATAAAATAGCACTTAGCCTAATTAAAGGTATCCCTCTATCTGGTTATAATGGTGGACAATCAATGAATATTCATTTTTTCAAATGATTATTTCTTTGTGATTCGAATGAAAAATAAAATCTAGAAAACACAATGGACTACGTTGAAATATTTTTTAATGTCTCAAGGCATACGTTGCTAACAAATAAGACTCAGTTCTTTAGTCTTTGCCAAATGAAAGCACCAAACTAGTTGATGGGGAAAAATTCAATCATTTTATTTTAATTATATAATACACTCTAGAACTCAACTAAAATAATTAACCAACATATCATTAATCAAATTCAGCGTATGGGATCAAGATAAAACTCCACAAAGAGTTTCTCTACCAAGTTATAGTTAAAGTAATGAGAAATGCCACTCTCACTAAATTGTGAATGGATCCAACCTTATATGGGCCAGTTCTATTATTATATATAAAGAATTCATAAGAAAAGAAAAATTCCTTAAGAAAAAAATTTAGACTCTTAGTTCATATTATTAAACAATAATACAATGTTGGATATATCCTACTCCTTTCTTCCCAATCTTACCGGAAAATAATAAAGAAAATCCAATTAGTACCTTGTTTCACATTCATCAATGTAAAATATATGTTCTAAATATTTGTCCCACACCCTATTCTCCATTGTAAAGGAAGCAAGAAAAGGTTTATTCAAAATTGAGGTTACCTATTTTGGTTTCAAATATGAGGTTACAAGTGTCAAGCCATAGGGTGTTTTTTGTAACATTTAAATGGAAAAACGCTTAGAGAATTTGAATATTATGAGAGTGAGAAACAAAAAATGAATTCTAGTTCATTAAAAGTATACTCCAATACTCAATATATGAACGTATGAACAACAAAAATGAAAACAAACACATAGAAGGAGGAAAGACAAAAAACAGTAACACATGAATCTTTGAAACATTTCAAACTTTTGGAGAGAGAAACTATATTGATCTTGAAAATCCTACAATACACAAAAGATTTTTTCAAAAGAGTTATGACACCTTTGTCCTTCTTTTTCATACATTATATATCAAAATGTACAAAGTTTAAGATCCATATTATCTGGGAAAGAAGCCATAAAATATTACTATTTTCTTATGATACAATTTACGAAACAAATTCTATCCCTATTGAAAAAAGACCTTAGCAAAAAACCGTAGAGTTTGAGACTATGAGTTCCCCTATTCAGATTGCAATGGCCTTTTCTTCCTGTGCAAGGATTCTTAGCTTGCCTAACTTTTCAATTTCCCTCGTGGCTCATTTTATTTGATTCTGCAGGATATTCTCAGTTGTTGGATCTTATGGCACCAATTCTACTAACAACTCCTCCTTATCTATAGCAGGGATGGTCTTTCATTTCATCTTCAATGAAAATAGGCTTGTTAAGCTTGGGATTTAGTTTAGCTTTGAATCCCAACCTTATTTTTTTGGTGTGTTTAGTTCTTGGCCTCCTTGCATAATCTATTATAGGGTCACGTTCTATAGGATATTCACCCTTATTTTGTCCTTCCTCTGTGGTCTCATATTCATTAGTCTCCTTTCTCCAGGTGGATATTTGTGGCCACCTTCCTATTACACTTGGGTCCCTACCATTTTCTCTTTCATTTTTTCAGTTTCAGCATGAATTACTATTTTTAGAAGTTTTTCGGGTCCTGAAGTTTCAAAGCCATTTTGAGGCCCTAAATGACATGTTTTATAGAAAATGGGAGAAGCACGGGTCCATGGACTGATGTTTCTCACATCAAAATTTTTATTCCTTGGATAGAGATTTCTAACGAGGTATGGTGCAGCTCAAATGAAGATTGTATGCGAAAGTTGCATCCCCAGGAAGTTGAAACACCAATTTACCCAAACAGGGTCCATAGTTTTGATGCTTCATCTCCTAGCCTTCGGGTTTTCGATGTTTAGGATTTTAAATTTTCTCTAAATAATAAATAGGCCATCAAGCCTCATTCTAGCATAGTTCAGAGGCCTGTAGCAACAACATCTCTTCTCAGAGATAAGCTACCAGTGCCCTAGCTAGTTTATTTCCATTATATCTGTAAGCAAATTTATGTTCTTTGATATTAATGAAATGAAGTGTTATTTCCACTGCATCTTTATATTTATGGATATATGTGTATTCTATTTTTCTCCTGCATAAATCTAGATCAGTGGTATCAGAGTGGTCTGCTTTTTCTCGATCCTTCTTTGCATGTCCCCAACGAGGTCGGGGTATAAGGAGTTAGGGCTCGATCTGGTGGAACCTTTGCAAGATGTACCTCACAAACACTGGTGGCCGCCCATGGGGGACGAAAACAAATATGAGGGAGTAGGATATCCTATCAAAATATTGCTTGAGGAGGCCCTCAAAAACAAGGGAAGGCAATGATGGATAGCTTTTCCCAGATCCTTCAACGATTGCCCATCAATAGCGCATCTACATCCAGTAGCCACTTTGGATGCACGACTCCCTTTAAGGTACAAGTAAACTTTGAAATTCCCATATTTGAAGGTCAAATAGATGTAGATGTGATAGATATATGGTTGAATCTATTAGAAGGATATTTCTCGGTTCATGACTTTTCTGACTGGGAGAAGATTATTTTTGCACTCCTCAAAGCTACCCCTCATGTCAAGGATTGGTGGGAAACCCATTGTGAGAAAAAGGATGGGACAGAACCCTCTATATTCTCAGTCATACCCACTTGGAATTCTTTCCGAGACACCATCAAGGAACAGTTTTATCCTGTGGGGAGCTATGAGGATAGGTACATACAATAGACCCTGCTACAGAAACAAAGGGATCAAGATGTGCATAAGTTGATGAATCTGTTCCACACCCTGCGCACAAAGTTTGGTATCAAAGATTCGGAGAAACATTTGGTGCTAAAGTATCAAATTTTTCTATGCAGGTACATTCAAGAGGAAATTAAGTTCCTCGACATCTCCTCGCTTGGTACGACATACTGGTATGCTGCTAAGATTGAGCAGAAATTCAAACAGAAGAAGTGAGACTTTGGATCTACAAATCAAAAGCAAGGGAAAGGTGCCCCAAAACCACAGAACAAAGGACAAAGCCAAGGCATGGCAGCACAAGACAACCTGTCAAAGCCACAAGCAAAGAAAAACACTACGAATCCAAATAAGGACACGGGAAAGTAGTGTGAGTTCCATAAGAGTTCCACTCACAACACACGTGACTGTCGGGCCAAGCAGTCGTTGGTGGCCGAGATGAGGGATTCTGAGTCAGAGATGCATGCTCTGAATTTGAATTAGAACATGAAAAGGGGAATGACAAATGGAATCAGATTATTGACGTGGAGCCCAACGCCACTGTTGTCACTATGAAGATCTAGAAGGAGGAACCGAAAGATCCAAAGGAGGATGAGCGTTTCTTCCACTCCCAGATGTGGGTAAAGGGTTATCCACTACAGTTCATTGTCGAAAATCAGAGCTAAAAAACCTCATTTCAGCAGATGCCATGAAGAGGTTGGGCTTGCTGACCACAGCACACCCACAACCATACACCATCGGGTGGCTTCACCAAGGAAGGGATCTCCGCATCAGCGAGCAGTGTCGGCTTCCCTATAGCATCAAGCCCTTCACGGATGAGGTATTATGTGACATTGCTCCTCTTTATTTTTCTGATGTACTATTAGGTGAGCCATACTTATGGAAGTGACATGTTGTGTATGAGTCTTGGTCTCATGCTGTTATTGTTACATTGGGAAATAAGCGGTACAAGATACCAAAGGTGCCATCGTTTGCCGCTATCTCTTTGGTTACTACAAGAAAATGTAGTAAGCTCATTTCCAAAACCCATAATTTTTTTTTCCTTCTGATCCGTCCCCAAGGCAAGAAGAAGACTGTGGCCATGACCTCCAGATAGGGTTCCTCTGAATGACAACAAAAAATGGACAAGGTTGTGGCGGAGTATGGAGACATCTTCACCTCACCCATAGGGGTTCCTCTACACTATCAGGTCAAGCACCCCATTTATTTGAACCCAGGTGTACCGCTACCCAATGGACCGATATATCTGTGCTTTGTTCTGGAGAACGATGAAATCAAGAGGCAGATTTAGGAGTTCTTGTAGAGAGGTCACATCCGGCCAAGTAAATCGCCTTATGGGAGCCCAATCATGTTGTTAGAGAGTAAGAATGGGACTTGGAGACTTTGTATTGACTATCGGGTGTTGAATAAGATCACTATCTAGAATAGGTACCCAATCCCACAGATTGATGACCTTCTATACCAACTCAAAGGAGAAAAATATTTCAGCAAGATCCACTTAAAGTTTGGATATCACCAAGTACCAATTGAGCCCTCTGATGTGTGTGAGACTGTCTTCAAAGCCAATGAGGGCCTTTTTGAATGGCTCATCATGCCTTTTAGGTTGATGAATGATCCTGCAACCTTCATGAGGTTGATGAATGAAATCTTGCAGCCATTCACCAACTCATTTGTAGTGGTGTACTTGGATGAAATTCTGATCTCTAGCCTGACTTAGGAAGATCACCTTCACCACATGTGACAAGTCCTCCAAACACTGCGGCAACACAAGTTGTGTGCCAATTTGGAGAAGTGCACTTTTGGCATGACCCAGGTTCAATATCTGGGATACATTATTGATGAACAGGGGGTGCATGTGGATCCAACCAACATCCAATTCATTCGGGATTGGCCAGCCCCAACCACTCTAACGAAGCTTCACAGCTTTCTCGGTCTTGCTAATTTCTACCAAAAGCTCATGTTGGGATTCTCGCATATCACTTGGCCCTTGAGTCAAGTCTCTAAGGGAGGAGCGAAAGCAAAATTCTTTTGGTCGGAATCTCAACATAAGGATTTCATAGAATTAAAACATCGCCTCGGTTTTGCCCTGGTGCTCACATTACCAGACTTTCAAAAACCATTTGAAATTGAAACAAATGCCTCTAACTATGCTACTGGGAAAGTTCTTACTCAACAGGGGCATCCAGTAACATATCACAATGAGACATTGTCCAACACAGTTCACAAATATCCCACTTATGACAAAGAAATGTATTCCATTGTGCAGGCTTGTCGACAATGGAAGCATTAAATTTTGGGGAATGAAATAATCATCCACACAGACCATCTACCCCTGCAGTTCAAACAGACACAAGGGAAGTTGTAGAATGATTTCCATCAAAAGTGGTCAACATATCTACAAGAGTTTCATCTGAACATCAAGTACAAAAAGGGTATCACCAATAATTTTGCAGACTTCCTCAGTTGACCATCGATCATGGCGCTAACCATTGTTCTCAACTTTTGTGAGCATGAGACTTCTGATTGGCCACTTCTCTATGGGAGCGATCCAGAATTAGGCCACACATAAAAGGCACTCTTGTGGGGTGTGCAAGTTCCAAATTTTCACCTGCAAGATGCACCATTATGTCACCTGGGACACCTTTGTGTTCTTTCAAGCGAGCATGCCAAGATGATATGGGAAGCACACTACAGTCGAGGTGCTATGAATTTTTGGGTTGAGAAAACAATGAAAATACTGCAGAACTATCTCTATTGGCCGAACCCTCGACAAGATGTCGGGAATTACATCAAATCTTGTACTGCTTGCGCCATTTCCAAACCAACCATCAAGAGGCAAGGCCTCTATACTCCGCTACCTACCCCTAGTAGACCTTGGGAATCCATCTTCATGGATTACATGCCGGGCCTTCCTTCTAGTAAGCAGGGAAACAATTGTGTTTTCATGGTCATTGATAGATTCTCAACGATGGAAATTATGGTGGCATGCAAGAATAATATCATAGAATAAGCCATTTTTATACTCTTCTTTGAATGATTTTGGGTGCACTTTGGGATCCCATAGTCTATCATATCAGATCAGGAGAATAGGTTCCTCAAAATAGTTTTTTCTAGCCTCTGGTCCATGCTAGACACCAAGCTCACCAATTCCATAGCTTTCCATCCCCAAACATATGACCAGACAGAGGTTGTCAACAGGATGATTGCACACATTTTGCACATGTATAATTCAAAGCATCCACAAACATGGGATGAGAGCCTCCCCTATGTACAACATAGTTATAAACGAGCTCTCCACATCTCAACTAGCCACAGCCCTTTTCAGGTGGGCTTGGGATTCCAACCACTATGTCCCATTGAGGTAGCCATGCCATTTGTAGCTACTCAGACCAATTCAACTCATGTCCAGTCGGAAGATGACAAAATGAACAGCTTCATCAAGTGCATTCATCACATCTGCCAACAAGTTCATGACATATTGGACATAGTGAATGCCAAGTACAAGCAACAGCATTATCAACATCGGGTGCCACACAACTTCCAAGTGGGCGAAAAAGTGTGGCTACATTTGCAGAAGGAGCACCTGACTGGACCCCACGGAAAGCTTCACCCGCTCCGATATGGGACATACACAATCACCAAGGCTATAAGGAACAATTCATTCAAGCTTTGTATTCCATCATTCCTTGGTCTGCACCCAATATTCAATGTGGACCGCCTTCGTCCCTACTTCCCACCTCTACTAGACACCTCTGACATTGCAGAACAACTCACACCAAAATAGCTAAACCTAGACTGGATGGAAGAAGCCACCACATAGTGTATCATGGACATGCAAATCAAGAACACTTTCCAACAGAAGATCCAACTACATCGGATTGTCAAAGTTGGCTAACTCCTGCACCAAGGCAAGTGGCTCATCAAGGACCAAGTTCAGCAGAAGTTTTGTCATCTCATGAAGGAACTAAATGCCATGGGGACCATTCCTTCTTGAGGGGGAGGAATGATCTAGGTGGATATTGGTGGCCCACCATTGTCTCTTTCAGTTTTTCAGTTTCGGCATAACTTACTAATTTTAGCAGTTTTTCAGGTCCTTAATTTTCGAAGCCATTTTGAGGCCCTAAACAACGTTTTTTTGGAAACCTGGGAGTAACATCAAAATTTTTATTCGTCATAGAGATATTTCTAACGAGGTATGGTGTGTGTCAAATGGAGATCATATGCCAAATTTACGTCCCCGAGAAGTTGAAACACAAATTTACCCAAACGGGGCCCATATTTTTGGCGCTTGATCTCCTAGGGTTAGGGTTTTTGATGTTTAGGGTTTTCCATTGTTTCTAAATAACAAATAGGCCCTCGAGCCTCATTGTAACACAGTTCAGAGGCTTGTAGCCACCACATCTCTTCTGAGAGATAAGATACCAACACCCTAGATAGTTTATTTCCATTCTATCTGTAAGCAAATTTAATTTCTTTGATATTAATGAAATGAAGTGTTATTTCTGCTGCATATTTATATTTATGGTTATATTTGTATTTTGTTGCGTTCCTACATAAATCTGAATCACTCCTGGACTTATGAATGGTGTCCTCTAGCCCTTCTTCTATAAACCATAGAAACCCTATGGTTTTTTATCCTATTAGGGTTTTCTATTGTTTTCCAGGAGCTTGTTGAGAACTCTTGTCTTGTATAGCAACAATTTTCTTATGTCTCCTGTAAAAGGGGTGTCTCAATGTCCTCCTAGTTGTTATGCTTTCTTGTTCATTTCATGTGTGTATAAAATCTTGATCAAACCATGGTCGTATAAATCATGCAAGTACCAAACCCTCCTTTTTCTTGTAAAGACCACCATCTTAACCAAACTTTGATGAAGGTAAAAAGGAAAGTTCATCGTGTTAAAATTAGGAAAATTTACAAGAAATCACTAATTTTACTAGAAAATTTTGGAGAAATGGTCATCACATGTTAGATAAAGTTGAATATTTCTTATAGTACCAACCCATTCTAGCTTTAAAATATTGATGATCATCCCAATGCCCCAATGACGATCATGTTTGTCTTCCTTCAAAAAATAATTCAGATTTACTACTTTGACCATATGTATCTTAAACCATCTTTTCCCCTTAGCCGGTGTTTTTGTTTCCTTGGAAATGGTTTCTTTTGTTACTTGAAATAGTAGCCCTTGAACCATAATGCTATTCCTATAAAATGATTCAATAAAACCATATGTGAGCTTAAGATCATACCCGATGAAGAGGTGAAAAATCAACTCCCAAACCACTTCTCTGAATATAGCAAACATGACAGCCCCATACACTTGGAAGAGCATTGCTCCATTTGGCTCATACCATTTGAGGATCCCAAAATTTCCCATCTCTTCAGCTAGCGATACGTCTTGATAATTTAATAATTTACCTTTTTCCCCAACACTGCAAATTGGCCGTTGCATGCTCCACCACCTTGGAAGTTGTTACCAACGTCTTAGAAATGGTTTCCATCGCCTCATAAATGGTTGCAGACTCCAATGGTTACCCCTCCTTATTGGATTTATCAAACACTTTCTTTTCATGCACTTGGTTTCCACTTTATGGATTTTTTGTTCCTAACATTTTAATATATAATTTACCAAATATATAATTTACCAGTGCCTACAACAATGCTAAAAAATCATTTTGCAACACTTTTTCTCTTCAAATATTCTTCACTATTTGTTAAAGGGGCATTATCATATGGGATAATATCAATAAGTACCTCTTTCCTCACTATTCCCACTTTCATATTATGGTTTCATTCAAGAAGATGGTGACAAATCCAATCTCTTCCTACTCTCTTATGGTTGTAGTTGGGCTAAGTGTCTTTTATTCCACCCTTGGAGTTTACTAGATTTCCCTTTTTCGACTCTCAAAAAATGAGAATATTCAGACATGCATCCTTAAATAACTTCTCACTTTTTAGACATGACACAAAAATATATATTTTCATTATTGAGTTGTTTAATCTAACAAGATCCATTGCATTTTATTACGATTTTTCCAAAAAAAAAAATCTATTTTTCCAATTTAGTTACACATAAACGAAATCACAATTGGATATACCCTTTTTGGTGTGGTGGACATTATATTTGAAAATGTTCATCAAATAAAACTAAATTCCCAAGCACATGTGGACTCCATAAATAAAGGGGTAAATCAATTAAATGCACCCATAAAAAAACAATAGTTATAGCCATGGTTTTTGGATTGGGTTATGAGAACCTAGGTGTGATGAAAACCCCCAATTTTCCCATAAACCATGGCCCCTATTGTAAGGAAATATGGCATGGGGCCATGAAAATTCATCATGAAAAAAACCTTCAAAACATAGAAGAAGGTTAAAATTTATGGACCATGTTTTCATAAGCCAATCATGAAGAACTGCAACAAAAGGCTACAACCCATTACATATGTATCTGAGACCATGGGTTTGGTAACCCCCTATATCTATAATTTTAGCACTTAATTAACATTGAAAACTCCCATGTATGGAGCCAAAGGAGAGGATGAATTCCATTTCTAAGGGTGTGTCTCTCCTCGACACACCACCACATTGACATAACACTGACCACATAGTGGCTTACTCATAAATGACATATTATCTTATTAAGATGCATTTAGTTTCTTGCCAATATATAAGAAATGTCAATGGACATGAATCCCCTCCTTAAACCTAGGTTGGTAGTTGTGAGCTTGTAATAATATAAAGTAGTCATGAACAATGTGATAGTGGTTTTAGTTGGTGTTCTCAAGAAGATTGAAAAGAATTTGACCAATCCAAACTAAAGTTGTGGATTATGACTTATCCTTCCCTTCTCTCTGTTTTATTCACATGTAAATTTTCATTTTTTTAACTCATTTATTCTCATTGAATTTTCCTGTAGATACTATAAATTACAAATCTTTATTATCCCTATACTCTAAGTTAATCAATATATCTATTTAATTACTTCATATCTATCATTTTTGTCTTAGCATTGGTGAGGGGTGATGCAACTCGCTTGAAACATTATACCCGAAAATACATCAAGACATGGTTATATAGAATCACTTTATCGACCACTTAAATTTAATAATAATGTTTTTTCAAGATTCCAAAGCTATAGCTTCACATTGCAACTTCAATATCATGATTTTTCTAGAATTGTTGTAGGGGCTGTAAAATGGTTTTCCGGTGCTGACAAAAATCATTTTCTAGCATTTTTCTGAGGGATTATTGAAAATATTTTTGGAATTTAAAGTTGTAACATTACAAATTAAATGGATGTTTGACTAACCTGAAATGTAGGGTATGAAGTGTTCAATTTTCAATTATTACTTTGGATTTTTCAAAACTTTGATCCATATGCCTCAGGTTTATAACTTTAACACAATAAATTTGAAATTATGATATGAAAAAGTGAAATGATTACATGATTCTCTCTATCTTGAGATCCATGATAGTCATATTCTCCAACTTAAATTTGACACTCAAATCTTTTCATTTTTGTGTTGAAATCTGTCGAACCAGGAAATCCTTAGATTTTAATTTTCATGCTTCAAATTGAATTTTTAATATATATTTAGACAACTAGTGAACCTCTAAAAATACAATTCTAAGGTGGAAATATTGTAAAATTTAAGTGATGAAAATAAAACAGTTGGATTAAAGAAAAAACATGCCTTCAAAAGACCTGTAAAATCCCTGCCAAGAAAGGGTCATAAATATTCAAATAAAAAGGGAAAAAAGTGTTTCTTGAATATACAACTTGGTGTTTATTTTCAGCGGTGTCTGATTTTTTTTTAATAATCGCATCCAATATATGCAGGAACCAAAAAAAATCTAAATTGAAATTAGGAAGATGAATTCAACCACCTCAAAAACCTTAATAGTGGTACCCAATAGGAAAGGTAGTGTAAAAAATAAATAACCATTTCATTTTAGTGGCCCATATTTACAAATTACTGCTTAAAAATATTGGTAAGAAATTTTATCAACAAAACTATATGTTCGAAAAAAGTATCAAGACTAGTTCCATTTATAAAAGCATGGCCCTGAGTGCTTACTAGTGGGTTATTTGTTCACAATACACAGAAATCTATGTTTATATGGTACATAGTTGAGATATTTTACATCATTCAAGCACATTCTAGAGCTGCTCTAAGGCCCATCATTAAAATCGACATGAGATTTACTTATGATTACATTCCTAAAAAAATTTAGAGCTTACATTAGTTTTTATGTCCATTATGAAAGGTTCTCTCATTCCATATGTTCCAAAAAATAGAGAAGAGTCATCTCCCCTTTGTGTTATTTCTTTGCATTTAAGAGTGCAATATGTCGAACATGATGTGAGGGAGTTTGGTTGATTAATTTTTTTTACTTTTAAACGTTCATTGGGAATATATGTTTCCTAATATGTTTCCACATTTTTTTGCAGATTGTGAGAAAAAAGGGAAAATAAATGGAACAGTATAATGGTCCTTGAGGTGCAATAACCTAAAAATACAATCATATTTTATGGTAAATATTTAGTCTGGTCTAAATTATCTAAGACAAATGTGAGTATTGATTGAGTTGCAAACATTCTTTTATATAGAGTCGCTTAGTTCATTAAAGGAGAGGAAATTAATCTAGAGGCTCCATGTACCTTTTCATGATGAATATCCAAAAATTCAGGCTTAACCGAAGATCTAAGCATAAGGCATGGTGCTGCCCTACTATGTGAAATGAAATTTTTTAGAAATGAGTTCTTTAGATGTTGGTATTAATATTGATTTATTATTTGTAATATGTTTTGACGTCCTTAATTTTTTCATCTAGTTATGCTTGTTCATATGGTCCATAGAAAAATAGAGAAAATTGTATAGTCAAATGAAAGAAGTCATTTGTGAAAAAGAGGGTTGGTCAGTGCCATTTTATTGTAAAGGTTATGGTTCAAAGCCCTGAGATAGAAATAATAAAATGCAACATGTATGATCATGAATATGGGGAAGGATGGCCCTATCATGGAAAAAATGATATTTCAGGTGATGTTAGGTCTTTGCATAAGCCAAGGATTTCAAGAGGCATGGTTTCTTATTCCATTTTTTTTTTCTACAAGTGCTAATTAACTGATTTTGTAAAATACATATTAAAAAATATGTTGACATAGATTCTACAGATTGGGATAGGTGTTTTTTATTATGTAGAAAATATGTTTCAAACATCTAAAATCGTTTGATGAAAGGAAATGACCAACTTCAAAGAAAATATGAAATGAGTGTGAATATTTGTTATGAAAAACACCAAAATAATTTCTTCTTTTACCAAAATCCAAATTTTGGAAATGCCCCATTTAGAGCTAGAATACAAACAAAATAAATGTTGGACACTATTGTTAAGCTATCTCATACTATATTAATAGCCATCGATTCAAAATTCAATGCAAATAAATATGGGGTTAGTGTTTTTGCAATGATTCATTTAGTGAAATTGTTTTGATTGTAATGATATAATATGATTAATGGAAAAAATTAACTTTATTTTTTTTAATATGACAACATCATTTGTACACACTCATGGTGTTTGACGAGAAACAATGTGGGCTTCTTGTTGCATGGGTGGTGATTTCACGTAGTACATCACAATATATATCACTATGGTTGGAGCACATAATGCATAGGTGATGTCAACTTCATCATGATTGAAAGGTCAATGTATTTACGGTTAATGATGCATTAGCTAAAATTATTACTTTGCGGTAACCTCAATATTCTTATTTGACATTGCAACTTGTATTCAATCTAAATATTTATCTCTTAAAATTAATTAAATATGGCAGGAGCATAACCAGGTATGAAGTAATATTGTATGTTTGGCACATAAGGATGGCATGGCTCAAAAATTTTAATCGGTCAATCAATAATGAAAAAAAAAGGAAAAGAGATGTTCAATGAACTAGGTCATATCATGAAAAATTGTTCGAATGATGAAGAGACTAATGAAATAAATGTATTTTCACCAAATTCGCAACTAAGGTGAAGTTTGTGGACTATTTCCACAAGAATAGGTTTTCCAATGATAATTTTAGTGACTCCACATACCCTTTCCCGTGTTTATAAATTTTTTGTTTCATAAATATAATATATATTTACTAATTGATTTTTTCCATTTAGGGATGTGGGTAAAAGGCTGCCGCTATTTCCTCATGAAAATCAGTAGAAAAATAATGTTGTGGAGTCATACAACTATTATCTCAATACTTCCTTTCTATCTGATCGTGGAAAGAAATGTTCTCGTAGGATGGATTGGATATTTTATACTCTCTTCACAAATGTTGAACCATATTACCGATTCAAGGAAATTTCGAAAAAAGAAAGATAATTGAACAACCACAATAAAGAGAAGTAACTTGAATTGTTAATGGAAAAACCTAGAAGAATTCTAAATATTTATTGTAGCCCTCATGAGAGCATATCTTATAGAGTACACCTGATACGTGATATCTTATCACTTGGAATCACATAAAATGGCTCACCTCCTATTTCCCATGGTCTATTCATGGCAAAATTTGCAAGAATGCCATAAAGGTATGATGCTTTTATTCCCCTTCAATGAATTCATATGCATTGGATCATGATATCACACCCAATATATTCAATTCCCTTCCTAAAATATCTATAAAGTAGCCAAACCTCGATAGAGATGTCGACACATCTATCATGGTTGCTAACAAAGTAGATCCAAATGTTGAATAACTTTATTTGGCTAGAAAAGAGTTGTTTGGCTACATATACCTATTGAGGAATAACCCTCCTGCTAATTTGAGCAAGACAAAACAGTTGATAGGTTTGGTTAAAAAAATGATGGATGATGCCAATAATATTCATATTATGGACTATGACTTCACCCTTGGGTTGGGTGCTTATGAGTCATTTTTGAAGATAAAGAAGAGTTTCCATAGCACTAAAAACAAAAAAAAGAGGTAAAAAACGTGGCATCTTGGAAAGTTATTTGAATTTCCATACATCCAATTGTGAACCATTTCAGTTTCAAATTCTCAACAATAGAGGCCTTCCTCATTCTAACAATGCATCCTCTATTATCCCGAGTAAGTTCCATAAATCGATGAGATCAACATGTTTAGATTAGTTTATATAGATATAACTATTAATTGATTAAGTAGTGTGAAAATGTTTGCAGTTGCACAACATCCGACTAGTGTGTTTTCCCTATGGATCATCATCCATTGAAGCATGCTTCGTTGGTTGACAACTACCCAATTGGTGATTTTTCAAGTTTTTTTATATATATTAACTCTTAATTTTCTCTTTAATGTGTGAATTGGATATAATTCATGTTGTTAATGTAGTGTTTGAATGTTTTCATAGGTGTGACATCCCACCAGTGTTCCTGTAATTCAAGCACATAGACAGGTGCACCATCACTCTAGTAATCACATCATTCAAGGTGCATTGAATGGGATTCATAATTAATGTAGTCAATATTATGATGTTTTTATTACTTTACATGTCACTATTTTCATTCATGAAAATTTCATTGTCTTATAGATGGAAGAGCTTCTCCTATGGATCATTCCCCACTAAAACATGCTTTGTTGGTCGACCACTCTCCAATTGTTGATTTTCCAAGTTTACTGTTATATATTCCCTCCTAATTTTCTCCTACATGTGTGTAATTTATGTTATTGATGTTTTTAATTTAGTGTATGAATGTTTGCAGAGGTGTGACATCCCACCAGTGTGCCTTTAATTCAAGCACATGGATAGATGCACCATCGATCTAGTAATCACATCATTCAAGGTGCATTTGATGGGATTCCTAATTCTTGTAGTCAATATTATTATGTTTGTACTTCTTTAAATTCCATTATATACTATGATGAAAATTTAATTCTTATATCATAGATGCAAGTGCTTCTCCTATGGATCATCCTCCACTGGAGCATACTTTGTTGGTTGACAACTGTCCAATTGGTGATTTTCCAGGTTTGTTTCTATATCTTCCCTCTTAATTTTCTCTTAAATGTGTGTACTAGATATTATTGATGTTTTTAATGTAGTGTATGGATGTTTTTAGAGGTGTGACTTTGCACCAGTGTGCCTACAATTCAAGAACATAGACAGATGCACCATATATCTAGTTATCACATCATTCAAGATGCATTGGATGGGATTCCTAATTCATGTAGTCAATATTATGATGTTTTCATTACTTTACATATCATTATTTTCTTTGATGAAAATTTCATTTTTATCTTACAGATTCAAGAGCTTCTCCTATGGATCATTATCCTTTGGAGCATTCTTCATTGCTTGACAACTATCCAATTGGTGATTTGCTAGGTTTGTTGTTGTATCTTCCCTCTTAATTTTACACTAATATTAATATAAATAAATGGTGGAGATTTATCTCCCTTTCCTAATGAATTAATTCACAATGGGTGTATGAGTATAACACAAGGTGTGTCAGCAAGTTATAATGGTTGGTTTCAAAAATTACAGTCAACACAATAGAATGGATGTCCCATATTTATTTTGTTCATCAATTTTCATTCATTGAAGCTCTAATCTAGCTATCGAGCCTACAATAGGTTTATCTTTCATATGATTCCAAATTCTCATCTTGGGAGAATTGTTCCAAGTATAATATTGAGATTCATATATTGAAAACTTGTGACATGTCTCAAGAGATGCTTATATTGAGTAGGTAATTTTACTGAAAAGAAAAAAACATGCCAAAGATAAACGTTTGGAAATCCAAACAAATTATTTGGATACAACTTGTAAAAAAAAATTCAAGTATTTTGATTCCTATTTTGAGAGCTCGACATGGAATACACATAATTTTGTCAATAGGGATAGAGTTTGTTTAGTAAATTGTATCATAAAAATTTTGTATTATCTGATGGTTTATTTCTCGGATATTATGGATCTTAAAGTTTTGTACGTTTTGATATATAATGTATGAAAAAGAAAGACAAAGGGTTTAAAACTCTCTTGGAAAAACCTTATGTGTATTGTAGGATTTTGAATATTAATATAGTCCGCTCTTTAAAAAAGTTTGAAAGTTTTCAAAGATTGATGTGTTGATGGTTTTTTGTTTGTCCTCCTTCTACGTTCTTGTTCTCCTTTTTGTTGCTCATATGTTCATATCATTAGTATTGGAATATATTTGTACTGAACTAGAATTTTTGTTTGATTTCTCACTCTCATAATTTTAAAATTCTCTAAGAATTTTTCTATCTAAAGGTTGCAAAAATAATTGTGTGGTGCTTTTTTCTTAGATCAATATGATATTCTTCTATTACATCCTAATTTTTACAATGTGAACAAAGAAGCCAATACTTGTATTTCCTCTTGCATAGTTTTGAAGAATTTTCATCTCTTAGTTATTTTTGTAAGAATAAGCACACATATGAGTATGGACATGAATGGGGATGTTGATTCCCCTATTTTCAAAATTGCTGCCTTTTATATGCTCATAAAAAAATTTAGAATATATTTAATCCAAATATTGTAACGTATATTTTATAAAAAATGACCTTATCACTCTTTAACCTTTCATGAAAAAAAAAATTCCAACGGTTAATAACTTAATTTGCATAAATGTTTTCGTTTTTAAGATTTTGCAGCATTCATGTAGGCACTGGAAAATGATTTTCATGCACTCATGTAGGCATTGGAAAATGATTTCCTAGTGTTTTTCTAAAGCCAACCTTTCGAATTAAAACACCTTACCATCCTAAAACCCTTAAAGCATGGTAAAAAAGTCATAGCATGTAATGGAGTGCCTTATAATCTCCCATTTAGCCATCCCTTGCCCTTTTTCCCTTGAAACTTTGCTGAATAGATGCTTGGTTGTATTTGGTATTTTTATTTCATGGTACTGAATAAATTCATTGTCTCTCTGTTAGTAGTTTCATTTGCAAGAAATTATTTCCAAAAATCCACGTGTCTTCCAACCAACCTCTGCAGGCAATACATTTATTTCATTTGAACAAAACTTAATTTGCACAAACATTTTCAATTTTATGACTTCGTAGCATTCATGTAGGAACTGGAAAATGATTTTCATGCACTCCTGTAGGCATTGGAAAATGATTTACTAGTGTTTTGCTAAAGCCAAATTTTCCCATTAAAACACCTTACCATCCCAAAACCCTTAAATCATGGTAAAAATATTCATAACATGTAATGGAGTGCCTTATAATTTACCCCTTGGCCATCCCCTTCCCTTTCCCCCTTGAAACTTTGCTGAATATATGTTTGGTTGTATTTGGTATTTTTTTTCATGGTGCTGAATATATTCACTATGAGTCTATTAGTAGTGTCATATGCAAGAAATTCTTGCCAAAAATCCCTATTTCTTCCAATTAACCCTTGCATGAAATACATTTCTTTTGTTTGAATTTATCATTGTATATAAATTTTTCGTAGTAAACTAAGTTCAATCAGGATTATATTTTAAAAAGTATTTGTTTTTTCATTTTTGTCTTTTTACATGTAAAATATAATCATTGGCTGAAGAGGGACCATGCCAATTAGGCTAAGTACTTATGGAGTTGTCAAGTTGATTTTTTGTAGCGGTCATAATGAGTCATTCTATTCCTCATGTAATGAGATGGGTATCTAGGCAACATCTTTATTGGTTAATTTGAACTGCAGTTTTCAATTCATTGAAATCTACAAGTATATATCTAAAGAATAATATGGATGTTTTGAATAATATATAGCATTTGGATTGATTCATCATAAAAATACTTACATTGAAAAATTAATCTTGTTTGTGATTGAGACAACATGAGTTATATATATTCAGAGTTACTTTCTCAAATTTCACCTGCTTCATTGTTTTCTAGGAAAAAATATAAATTAAATTCTGATACAAACCCACTAAAACAAGAGATAAAAAAATTTGAAGCCATCTTTGCTGCAATTTGAAAATGGAAAGCAAACAGAACACACCGCAATGTGCAAATTGAGACTAAACCTAGATTGTGAGGCTCAACCTATACTTCATAGCTAAAATTTCTAGATTGGAAAATTGAAGGTAAGACTACCCCTATACTCTATGGATAAAATTTTGGATTGTTAAATTGAAGGTGAGTATAAGGTTGTATTTGATAGATAAAATTATGGTTTGGAGAATGAAAAAGTTGTGCACAATTTAAATAGAAGGTTTAATAATATAGGGTAACTCCCACATTCTCTTCAATTTTATGGATCTGAAAGTCATCGGATTTAATCTTTTTAATATTTTTTTCTTTCTTATAATTTAAACATAAATTTCCAATTCCAATAAAAACCATGAAAGAGGGTGATGGAGGTTGTTAGGTGTTGTGTTTTAACTCACAAAAATAGAACATTTTCACATTAATGTTGCTAACAATTTTAGGCCCCTTGAATAATTTAAACTTTACATTTGGACATAATTGCCTCAATGCATTAGAAAATTCAAATCACTAACATGGTAAAATAACACAAAAGAAAATATTTATAACCTCGACAACATTCAATTATTTATTCACAAACCATAAAAATATTACATTTCTCCATATATAGTGAATATATCGCATTTTTCCATATAATTTTCACCCATACAAGAGAACCCAATAATTGTTGTTTGGGGAGAAATATTGCATTAATGATTTCTTCTTTAATTATAGAACCATGCCATGAATGCCCCCACAAAACTGACAACAAACACACATTTCCATAATGGGGACCTATCTTGCTCCTGCTCAATGACTTGTATTATAATAGATGATGGTTCTATGTCATCATTGATAACTCCACCGAATACATGAGTGGACATTATTTGTATATCTGCATGGTAATCTATGTTAAAATATTGAATTTCATAACATTGAATTTTAGCATCCTCGTAAAGCGGTTTGAGGGTGTACTTTCAAGCTTGATATGTGCCTTTCATCTCATTCCATATTAACTCTGAATATGTGAGTATGCTAATATCAATGAAACTAATATTTTTTTCCTCTTTTAGCCCTTAAATAAGGTCAATATAGTATGCCTGATTATTTGTAGTCCTTCGAAGCAGTTGTTTCTATCTATGCAACACATATTTTGTTGCACTATTATAAAGCACAAATTAAACAGTTTATCATCCCAAATTAGGATAACAGGAGACCTCCATACACTTGATCCACTTTTGCACCATTTTTATGCTTACAATAGCTAGAAAATACGATAATAGTAAAATGATATTAGAATTAGGAATTTAAATTTTAACATTAAACAACCTGTAGTGCAAATAATAAATGGGGATACAATGCTTTTAAGAGTATGCCCTAGAAAAAACCAAGAAATGAATATTTCCAATAAAATCATGGGAAGATTAAAAAATCGTAAGTCCTTCAACCCTTCACAAAGGTTTGTTCTCTAAATATCCATAAGAAAAAATCCAAAATGAAAATTGAAACAATGGAACAAAATAATAAAATCTGCACAATTTGTAAGATTACATGGAGAGCATAAGATAGAAACATACAATACAATTACTATTCATTCAAAAGTAGCACTACGGCTAGGGTAATAACATAAGAAAAAAAACTCATGAAAGGATACAAATTCATTAGATTATACTAAATAACTATAGAAAACTTCCATGAAAGGATCAACAAGACTCAATACTATGCATTATTTGAAGTACAAAGAAAATAGATTCTAGACAATATTTCTGCTAGATTGGATTATTGATTATTGGTTGTCCACCCAAATAATGAATAATAATGTATGTCACTAGAAAAATTAGGAAAGAATAGAGATTCAAGAAAAATTTCTCCATAAGTATAGGAAGAACTACCATTTAAGGATTAAAAAGAAGAATTACTATACAAGCCTGCTATTAACATATTCTAAACTGGACGTCTGCTAATATTGGTCCTTGGACTAGGTAATGGAGAATAATGTAAACTCTCTACTAACAGTTACAAAAAATAGATAAGGAAATTTACTGATTAAGAGATAAAACGTCCCAACAAGTCAATGTATACAATTTTTCTCACCCTTGAATGTAACATGTCAAAATGCACAATATAAATGATGGAAAATCATTCTATTGATAGTAGTCTCAATGCCAAGTTATACAACTAAAAAATTACACATCATATCATCTGCATGAAAATACACCAAAGAAGGAAAAGAAAATGATGAGCTAGCGATAACATAAATTAATATATGATTGTGTAGTGAATGGAAGACAAATTTAATTTTGAGTGTTTACACATCATATCTACAAGAAGTTGGTATCACAATAACTTAGTGTGGTAGGGAAAGTCTTGTAAATGAAGACTATATATTTTAACCTAACAACACTTGTTTCTAAGGTGAAATATTCCTAAAAATGAAGCCAAAATATATATGAACTCTAGACATAGGTCATGCCTTTTTAAATATCGATATAATACATTTTTCATCGTAAAAAAATCTTTACTTGAAGTGAGATGAATTGATGAGAAACGTTGATCAGACCTGGAAACAAAACATCCTCAACTTTTTTGTGAACATTATTTACATTGCCTTCTTCATAGTGCTTCGAAACATTTTTCTTGTAGGAATGTTCCACGTATTGTTTCAACATAAATTTCTTCTTTCAAAACTCCCCCCTTGGGTAAGTCGTATGCCTATAATTATTATCAACCAAATTTTTTGTTCATACCTAATGTAGGCATTAAGTGTGACCTTGATTTAGAAGACAAATTCAAAAATTCAATAGAAACTTCTGAATTACGTTGATTTATCTTTTCTAGAATAGGTGCCATGTTGGATTCAATTTGTAGTCATGAATCAATTATCCCTTGTATCCATGCAGATCATATAGAAAAAATAACACATAACACTAAGCCTGGATCATTTGGTTGTGAAAGGATTGATCTGTTGAGATTCACAAGGGGAACAAGATGATCATCATCATAGAGTCCATCATTTTAAAACTATTATGTGGTGCAGGAATCAATTCTTTGGTAACAGAAGAAAATGGTTTAAATTTTATATGCTTCGGGACTTTTCACAACTATGGGAATTCATTGCAAGATTTTCCCTCCATTCAACTATTGCATAATAACAATAATATTCAAAGCCACTCATTCTTCTTACAGAAGAAATGCTACTACTCAAGAAGCTGATAAATTGTATTCTTAACAATCTATCTTCCTATAAGAGGTCACATATATGCCTCTAAACTTCCAAATGTAATACCCTTACCAGGAGCAAATATGTTTAAACAGTTTTGGATTTGTTGCATCCCTTCAGGAGAGAATCGACAGAGGAAGGTAGGGATATGAACATGGTAAAATGAGTATCTTTTGCATTTCAAAATATTGGATTATAATTTTAAAAATCCACTAGTTATTTAGAGAATATGCTTGAAAATACTGAAATGATGAGCTAAATGAAATTAACTCATACTTCTGTCGTGATAGGAAATAGCTTCACCAAAACATTAGAACCACTCTAGAGTTAAGAAACAAAGAAAAATATGGACAATTTGAATAAATGCGAAAACTTAGGTTTATTTTAACCAATGTTGTTAGGTTAAAATACATAGGCATCAAAAGTCTTTTAAAGTCTTTTAAATGGCTTCATTTACACTTTTGGGTTAAAATATTATATTTTCAGGGTCACAGGGTTAATGCATTTACCTCTAGAATTGGAGAGTCGTTAGGTAATTGGAGGGACCTTTGGAATTGGCATGGTGCTTACCAGTCTCAAAGGGGAGAACAACGAATAATAT
This sequence comes from Pinus albicaulis, assembly GCA_034641835.2. Lineage (NCBI taxonomy): Eukaryota > Viridiplantae > Streptophyta > Pinopsida > Pinales > Pinaceae > Pinus > Pinus albicaulis. Next base: position 805,250,521 of record CM076574.1, on the reverse strand, counting down.
CTTTCAGCGATGTGAGCAGTTTGAATTCCAAATTAATATTCCAAATAAATTTTCACACTTTAAATAAATAATGTATATCCTATATTCTATAAATTTTTATATACTAAATAAAAACTTAAATGAATGTTTTTCCAAAAAAAAATATAGCTTTGTAAATAAAGCGCTAGCATAATACAAATGTTTATTTGCATGATGTAGATATGTGTGATGTTAGAAAAATTGTATATGACAGAGAAATGGAACACATAAAATATGTGGAAACAAAAACATAGAAAAAATATAAAACAAGAGAGACACAGATATACATAGTTCACCCAATTTGGGCAACGTCCTCCCCAAACAACCAGTCCTTCCTTTATATTAACCAACAAGATGACGAGACACAACCTACAATAGATCCATTATAATATCCTCTACTGTCTGACACAGTTCTCCTTTCTCTTTCTCGCTCATAATACACATATAATACACAGCCACAATAGAATATTATCATACAAAATGAGGGGTTGCCTTATAGGGGAAAAAACCCTACATTAAACATAACTTATACCATTAATGAATGAACCAAATTGACTATGGAATTACAATATTTTATGAAGAAATTTGACATCTACTTTGGCTTTGGGGGTGCTAACCCTGAAACTCCCACTGGCCCCTAGACCCCCAAATTGGGGGATATCATCCCCCCCCCGGATCCTCGTTGGGTTGGGGACAAGTCACCCCCATACCCCCCCGCATGGAGGGTCATACAGTATTCCTGAGGTATAAATCTGGTTGAAAGAAAGACCTATGAATAAGGATGATAATCAAGCTCTGCACTAAACAGTCTCCTACTTGAAGACTGATTGTAGAAAACCCACCATTTCTTCATTTGCTAGAAAATGACTCCACTTTGGACCTGGTTGTTTTTCATATTCATCATTATAATTGAATACTAATTAAAACTGAGAAAAATATTAGTTTCTCCCTGGTTACAACTTTTGTTGACATATTTGAAGTATTTTGGCTAATGTGTATATTTCCAGCTTCAACTATCCATCTTCCAACACTTATCCTATGAAATGGTAGTTGTGTTGTATGTGTTTAGTCCTGGAATGAAATGTTGAGTTCTTTGCAAGATGAATGGAACTCTGGATGTCATTGTATAACCTTCCCATCTTTTGCTTCTTACCCAATTCATCCATAAACCTTTGTAACCAAATCATTTCTTTACTAGCCTCTGTAGCAACACCATACTTTGCTTCCGTTGTTGAAAGTGCAACAACACTTTGCATTTTTGAACTGCAACTGAAATTTGTTCCACCTACAGTAAATACACACATTATAGTTCTCCTCTTTTTAGCTCTATTACCTACCATATCTGCATCAACATATCCTTGTAGATAAATGTTTGAACCACCAAAGGATAATGCTTGATTTTTGGTACCTTTCAAATATCTCAGAATCCATTTCACTGCTATCCAATTTTATTTTCCTATATTTTTCCTATACTTTCTTACAAATCCCATTGCATGTGCAATATCATACCCTGTGCAAACCATTGGATACATGAAGCTTCCAACTACTGATGCATATGGAACTTTAGACATATAATCCATTTCTTCTTGGGTATTGGGGCGCAACTCCTTAGTAAGCTTCAAATGGCTACAAAAAGTTGTACTAACTAGTTTTGCATTCTACATATTAAATATTTCCAGCACCTTTTGTATGTACTCATTCTGAGATGGTGTTAATTTTCAATTTTTCCCATCTCTAGTTATTCTCATAGCAATGATTTATTTTGCAGCTCCCAAATCCTTCATTGCAAATGAATTTTCCAATTTTCCTTTGAGCACATTTATTTCCTGCATGTTAGACCCTGTAACAAGCATGTCATCTACATAAAATAACAATACAATATAACTACCATAATTTTACTTTTTTAGATAAACACAATGATTAGAGTGATATCTAGTGTAACCTTGTTTAGACATAAGCCTGTCAAATTTTAGATACCACTGCCTCAAAACCTTTTTTAAGCCATACAAGCTATTCTTCAACTTGCACACTAATTTTTCCTTCCCTTTGACCTCATATCCTTGTGGCTGCTTCATATAGACCTCTTCCTCCAAATCTCCATGGAGAAAGGATGTCTTCACATCCAGCTGTTCAAGATGCAAATCTTCCGCTGCTACAAGACTGAAAATAGTTCCAATTGAAGTCATTTTAACAATATGAGAAACTATTTCATCGAACTCAATACATTTCTTCTGTTCAAACCCATTCACCACAAGTCTAGATTTGTACCTTTGTTTTCCTCCATCTTCCCTCAACCTGTAAACCCATTTATTATTAAATGTTTTTTTACCTGCATGAAACATGACTAATTCCTAAGTATTTTTATGTATTAAGGATTCCATCTCTTCTTTCATGGATAGCTCGCACTTCTACCCGGTTTCTACCTGCATTTCTTCTTCATAACATTTAGGTTCACGAGAATCAGTCAGCAATACATAATATGTTGAAGGAGAGTATCAATCAGGGGGTCTACCAATCATGGTAGATCTTTTGACACCAATTTCAGGTGTTTTAGTTGCCTAGTGTTGTTGTGCTCATTTTTGTTGTTGTGGTTGCTAATTATTATTATTTCATACACCTTCAGTTTTTCTGTGATATCATCAAGAACTGTGTATTTTTTCTTTTCTTTTTCATGTTTCTTTTCCTGAAATTGATTCTAATATAAGACCTTTTCACTAAATATTATATATCTTCTCCTAACTATTTTGTGATTTTCATAGTCAAATAAGCCATAATTGCTATGAAACCAACTCCAAAAATAGAAGAAAAGAGAGATCAACACCTTAGAAATAAGACACTTCGAGGGGGAAACCTCCTTTACATTACAAAAATGAAATATTATTGGATGATACAAATGAAAAAACATCCTTTCTATATATAGAAGTCCATGGGGTCACACTATAATCCTAGCCGACCTAACAATAATAATGTAAGGGCACAATAATAAAAATATGGGGGTTACAAGGGGTACAAAAATAAGAATAAGGGGGCTATAGTGACAACAATAGGGGAATGCACTAGTAATATAGGGATCCAACATGCCCCTTGCCTTAAAAAAAGTCTTGTCTTCAATGCTTGAGTAGTGCTGGATGCTTCTGTATAAAATTCTCATCCTTCCTTGTTGAATCTTCAGTGGGTAAGTTCCTCCACTTGATGAGATACTCTGAAATTGATCTATTTCGTAGTTGTCGAGTTCTTGTTTCCATGACTTCTTCAGGTTCCAACATGATTTTTCCTTCCTCGTCAAGTTTTGGAAATATTTTTTGAACTGGAAGTTTGTCACCTATAACCTTCTTTAAGCATAAATCTTGGAAAACTAGATGCACTTGAGAAGAAGCAGGAAGCTCCAATTTGTATACCTAGTACTGATTTTTTGCAACTCCTTGTAAGGACCATAGTACTTTGGTGATAATTTATTATCCTTCTTATTTTTCTTGAGGGACATTTGTTTGTATTGTTTTCGCCATAAAAAACCCACTCTCCTACATCAAAAATGTTCTCGCTCTGACGTTGATATGCTTATTGTTTCATTTGATTTTGTGCCAAATTTAGGTAATCCTTTAAGAGTTGGAGAAATTATTGTTGATGCTCGATGTGATGTTCCACTGCTTGAACCTTAGAATTTTATCTTAAATATGATGTGATGAACGACAAATGATATCCATAAAGTGCCATAAATGGGGTCATTTTTGCTACAGTATGGAAGGAAGTGTTATAACACCATTCAGCCAGAGGTAACCACTTGACCCATTGTCCTTGTTTGTCAGATACAAAAAAATGAAGATATGCTTCCAAAAAAAATTTCACTATCTTGCTCTGCCCATTGGATTGAGGATGATAAGATGAGATATGATCTAGTTGAGTACCCAAACAAGTAAATAGTTTTGTCCAAACATTTCCAGTAAAAATGGGATCTCTATCGCTTACAATAATCTTCGGGTTTCCATGTAGCTTTTGAATTGTTTCCATAAATGTAGTAGCAATTGTACTTGATTTAAATGGATGAGATAATGCACAAAAGTGTGCATACCTTGTAAGTCTATCAACTACCACCATGATGACACTCTTTCCTTCAGACTCAGGAAATTTTTTGATAAAATCCATTGAAATATCCTCCCAACATTGATTTGGAATGGATAAAGGTTGTAGAAAACCCGAGGTCTGAATTTTCTCAACTTTATTTTGTTGGCAAACCAAACATTCCGCCACAAAATTTTGAATATAAGATTTAAGGCCATCCCAAAAAAAAATCTTTCTTCACCATGTGGTAAGTTTTTAAAAATCTTGAGTGTCCTCCTAAGGGAGATGTGTGCAATTCCAAAAGAATATTTTGTTTTACTTGGGAATTCTTACAAATATATAAGTGATATTTGTACCATAAGGAATCATTTTTCCAAATAAATGTATTAGATGTACTAGGATCGTTCTGCAACTTTTGAATGAGTGTCAACACTTCGTCATACTTCTTCGATTCATCCCTTGCTTTGGCTATCCAATCTAGTCGGATAATATAAATGTCACATAGCAATGCTTCCACCTCTTCATCCTTTCTTGAGAGTGCATCTGCAACAACATTTAGCTTCTCTTCTTTGTAGATGAGTTCTAAATTATAACCTAACATCTTTGTGACCCATTTTTGTTGTTCTTCCGAGGATAGCATTTGTTCCACAAAGTATTTAAGATTATCATGATTATTTTTTACCTTGAAGTGTCTTCCCATTAGGTAAGGTCACAATTTCTTTAGTGCATGCAGTATTTCCAACATTTCCTTCTCATAAATAAGTTTTGGTAAATAATTTCCTTTGATTGGATGACTTTCAAAATAAATTGTTCTTCCTTCTTGCATTAAAACCACACCAATTACATTTCCTGAGGCATCACATTCCACAATAAAGATTTTTGTGATGTCTGGCGTAGCTATCACCAGTGCTAGGTAAATTTCCTTTTCAAGATGCTCAAAGGCCTTAGTTTCTTCAGGAGTCCACGAAAATGCATGTTTCTTCAATAATGTTGTTAGAGGTGTTGCTATTCTCCCATAGTTCTTAACAAACTTGCGATAATAACTTGTTAACTCGAGAAACCCCTGCAACTTCTTTATGGTTGTGGGGACTTTCTATTCCTTAATGGATTTAATTTTGATAGGGTTTACATTAACACTCTCGTGAGATACAATATGACCCAAATATTCCACCTCTTGTACTCCAAAGAAACATTTGGAGGTTTTTTCATATAATCGTTTCTCTTACAATAGTTTGAGAACCCTCTCAACATGTTGAACATGATCCTTCTAAGACCTATTTTAGATTATTATATCATCAAAATATACTAACACAAATTTTCTAAGGAAGGGTTTGAAAATGGAATTCATCAAACCTTGAAATGTAGAAGGTGCATTTGTAAGGCCAAAAGGCATCACCAAAAATTCATAATGACACTTATGAGTTTGAAATGTTGTTTTCAGAATATCTTCAATCTTCATTCTAATTTGATGATATCCTGAACGAAGATCCAACTTAGTAAAATAAATTGATCCATGTAATTCATCCAATAATTCATCAATCGCAGGAATGGGAAATTTATCTTTAGTTGTGAGCTTATTGAGCTCCCTATAATCCTGACACATGTGCCATGACCCATCCTTCTTGTGCACCAATACTACTGGAGAAGAGAAAGAATTTTGACTACGTTGAATTACTCGAGCCTCTAACATTTCTGCAATCATACATTCAATTTAGCTCTTTTGGGAATAAGGATATCTGTAAGGCCCGATGTTTGGAGGAACACTTCCTGGAATCAAATGAATAGCATGATCATGATCACAAATAGGTGGGAGTCCTTTTGGAGTTTCAAACACCTTAGAATGATTTTCCAAGAATTTTTGGAGATCTGGAGAAATAGATGATTTTGAGGTTAGAACTTCTAGTGAGAATAATTGTGAAATTACACCTCGTTGTTCTTTCTTCAAAATCTTTGTCATGAAATTAGAGCTTATTATGTTTCCCGACTTCCCTTCGATACCCCGTAATTCAACTTCCTTTCCTTCTAAAAAAAATTTCAAGAATATTTTTTGAAAATTAAAAGATATCATCCCCAAATATTGCAACCATTGTACTCCGAGTACATCATCAACACCTCCCATTGGAATGGAAAACATTGGAATATTTAATACATATTCCCCCATGGGTAGCTTGATATTATGGCATTTTTAGGAGAAATTTATAGTTCCTCAATTTGCAACCATTACTTGAAATTCTAGTGTTGGGCATAGGAAGCAATTCAATTCCTTGACTACCTTCCAATGAATAAAATTATGGGTACTACTTGAATCAATCAAAACTATTACCTTTTTCTTCTTGATATGTCCTTCTATATTGAGGGTTTCAGGAGTGGTAATGCCAGCCAACGCATTACATGATATGATCGGACTCATTTCTTCTTTATCTAGGGTTGGTTCCTAGTGTATATCCTCTTCTTTTGAAGTTTCTTGTTCTTTTTCTTCCTCCTTTTCACAATCTATGTAAAATAATTTCTTCTTAGCACACTTATGACCTTTAGTGTATTTTATATCAAAATTGTAGCAAAGCCCTTTTTCTCTTTTTTCTTCCAATTTTTGTGGTGAAAAAATTGTAGGTTGTGGAAGTGTATGAGTAGAAACACTTCCATCTTTATAGATGTGACTGGTAGGCTTCCTTGTCGCCATAATTTTACATTCAATTTTTCTTACCAACCTGAATTCCTTCTTCAATGAATCAGCTTCCCAAATGAGAACCTCATGTTAGAAGTTATCCTTTAAAGTCCCTATGAAGACATAAATCTTGTGTTCCTCTAGAATATCATTTACCCTTATATTAAATTTTTGGAAGTCATCAATGTGCTCCATCACTGAAACCTTTTGTTTGAGACTTATCAATTGGCTAAAGAAGGTGTTGCTCTTTGTATCTTCATAATGTGCTATCATTTCCTCCGTAAAAATTGAGCAACTGACATTTTTTTTACGGGAGAAAAGCTATCAATACCATACAAATTTATTTTGTTCTAAATATAAAGTTGCAATGCATACCTTTTGTGTGTTTTTCACATTATTGAGATCAAAATTTTGCTCCATCTGTAGTATCCATGTTACAGGATCCTTGCCATCAAAATTCCTCATATTGATATTTGGAATATGGTGGGTATTCAATCCAACAATATAGTTTACGAAATCATGATTAACATTTATTTTTTTCTCATCATGAGTTTCCTATATTATCTTTTCGCCATTAGGAAACATTTCTTGTATCAACTTTGTCATACCTTCCATGTCTTCTTTTAGATCATTCTTCATGTCTTCCATGTTTCATTTCATTTTTTTCTTCTATACAATCCATCTTAGCTTCCATGTATTCCATGCCATTCTTTAAGCCATCCATCTTAGCTTCGACACCTTTCTTCCAAAATTCCATTTCATTTTTTATTTCTCCTTGCGAGAGCGAAATTTGGTGCACTTGCTCTTGGAATTTTGATATATCATGTTGAAATTCTTCATCTTCATGAGTCATAGTAGATTATTATGAGGGCTAAATGGGTGTTAAATTATTTTTAGGGGGAATTATAGAACTCAATACTGATATCTATTCTTAAATATGCCCTTGCGATCACTTCAAACTGATTTTTCAAACAAGACTTACGCAATTTGAAAAAAAATACACACCTTTTTCTTTCTTTTGAGGAGTTCGATATTGAAACTGAATTATATATGTGATTTCAGATCTTCAATATCTAAAATTTAGTCCTGTAGTAGCCCTCCAAATCTTCTTTTGAATTCCATAGGTCTGACTTGATTTGGATTCCTCAAGACAAAAGTTATGCCCAATCTCCCACAATGATCTAATTATGGACTCGTCCAGTAGAGTAAACTTGTATGGCATGACACATGTCACTGTTTCCTCCTTCGGCTCTAAAATTGATACACAAGACACTACAATCTATGTACTTTTAGAATTTTTTTACAGAATTCAAATACGATTCTCAGAGAGAGAGTTATGACGATTTTCCCAAGGTCACTTCATTTAGATGAAATTCAGGAGCCTACAAATACCTTAACTTCCACAGATCATATCTCTGAAAATATTGCGAACCAAGATCTGAAATTTTTACACGACGTTCCTCAAGATTCTAACTTTGTGTGCGAAACATTTAAGCTTCTGAACCTTCATAGAAAAAAATTTATAGTGAAAATTCCATGATCACCTGCTTGGAGCAATCAAAACCCTAGAATCCAAAGTTGTGATGCCAAATGTTATGAAACCAGATCCAAAAATGGAAGAAAAGAGAGATCAGCACCTTATAAATAAGCCAATTTGAGGGGAAAACCTCCTTTACATTACATAAATGAACAATTCTTGGATGATACAGATGACAAAACCTCCTTCTATATATAGGAGTCCATGGGGTCACAATATAATCCCAGCCAACCTAAAAATAATAATGTAAAGGCATAAGAATAACAATATGGAGGTTACAAGGGTACAACAATAACAATAAGGGGGCTACACTAACATCAATAAGGAACTACACTAGTAATATAGGGACCTAACAATAACCAAAATCCTTAACACCATATGCAATGAAGGTACATTTCTTTGATTTTGCTTCAAGCTCTAATCTATTTTCTTTATTAATACAGAAAAAGGAATTAGAACCAAAAGGTTTTAAAAAGGATTATTTTACCTTTTTACCTTTCCATGCCTCCTTTGGAATACCACCATACAAGGAACTTGAAGGCCCCATGTTTATGAGAAAAAAAGCAGTATCTATAGCATCTGCCCAAAAATGTAAAGGCAATCCTGCATGCAATCTCATGCACCTTGAACACTCCATGATTATTCTATTCATCCTTTCTGACACACCATTTTCTTGTGGTGTTCCTGGAACTATCTTCTCTCTACAAATTCCATGCTCTGAATAGTACATATTAAACTCTTTGCTGCAATATTCACCTCCATTGTCTGATCTTAGACACTTCAACTTATTTCTTGTCTCAATCTCAACCAAAGGTTTCCATTTGTTGAAAGTATCAAATACATTAGATTTATTCTAAATACAATAAATCCAATTTTTTCTAGTTGCATCATCAATAAAAGTAACATAATAATGAGATCTACCGAGAGATGATACCTGAGCAGGTCCCCATAGATCTATATGGACAAGCTCTAATTTTTTCTCTCTTTTTTTTCCAAACTCTAAGAAATCTGACTCTCTTTTGTTTTCCATAAATACGGTTCTCACAGAGATCCAATCAATATTCTTCAAAGATGGAAACAAATTTCTTGGGTGAACAATATTCGTCCCCTTCTCACTCATGTGTCTAAACCTATGATGCCATAATGTTGCAGCTCCTCCTTTGGATGTTAATGCATTAAAAAATTTAGAAATACCATTCAATAATACAATGTATCGATATTTTCTCCTTTCTTCTATTACCACGACTCCTTCAGTTACCTTCCAGGTTTTTTCTATGAATGTTGACACACAACCTTCATCGCCTAACTGCCCTATTGAAATTAAATTTTTCTTCAGATCCAGAATATTCCTTACCTCATTTAATAACCATTGGTTTCCATTTTGTTTTTTTAAAAAAACTTTACCCATTCCAATGATTTTACAAGGTTTTTCATCACGCAAACGAACCTATCCAAAATCTCCCTGAACATAGTCATGAAAATATTTCTTATCACATGTGGCATGGAATGAGTCCCCTGAATCTACCACCCAGACATCAATGACATTCCCTAAAGAAAGAATCAAAGAATCTTTTACCACATCACCTATCACATTGCTTCGTAATTATTTTCTTGTTGTGTGTCTCCTTCTTTTCCCTTCTGAGACTTACAGTCTTTATTTAGGCATCCTTTATTCCCAGATTTCTAGCACACTATACCCAATCTGGACTTGGATCTACCTTTCCTTGATTTACTATGATATCCTCAGCTCCTTCCTCTTTCCATTTTCCTTCCCCTAGTCTCTATGCTCAAAGAATTTCCCAATGTCTCACTAGAGCTTTTCCATTGCATTTCATCACTAAGGATGGCACCAATAACATCATCAAACTTTAAAGTACTATATCTAGAGATAAAGTTACTAATGGCCATAACTAAACCATTCCAACTTTATGGAAATGAGCACAAAAATAACGGAGCCCCAAATTCATCATCAAATTTTACCGCTACATAACTTAAGTGAATGGTAATCATAGTAAATTCATGTCAATGGTCAGCAATAGGTCCACCTTCTGACATCTTCATATTAAATAAATGTTTCATAAGAAATACCTTATTTGAGGATGAGGGTTTTTCATATAGTTTCGACAATGTTGTCATTAAACCCTCTCTTGTCATTTCCTTTGAAATATTAAAGGCTACCGATGCTTCTAGCCACAACCATATCGTTCCAAGTGCCTTTTAGTCAAGAATATCCCATTCTTCATATGTCATACTCGATGACTTATTTTTTTTCCGCTCAGTGGTGGGTATAGATATTTATAATACTTATAATCTTCCATATGCATCTTCTAGAGCTGGATGTTTTGGAAATTAAATTTCAGGACTCTAAGCCTTCCATTTCTCACCATTTCTCCCAGTCGAACCAGGATCCTTCTTTTATGTGACTTTATTAGCCAAATAAACCTTCTGCTCTGATACCAGTTGTTACGAAAATTATATATGAAAAAGCAATGGACCACATAAAATATGCAGAAATAAAAGCATAGAAAAAATATAAAACAAGAGAGACACAGATATACCTGGCTCACCCAATTTGGGCTACGTCCACCCTAAACAACTAGTTCTTCCTTTATATTATCCAGCAATATGAAGAGACACAACCTACATCAAATCTGTTGTAATATCCTCTACTCTCTCTCATAGTCCCCCTTTCTCTTTGTCACTCATAATACACATACAATACACAGCCGCAATACAATACCCTCATACAAAATGAGGGGTTTCCTTATATGGAAAAAAAAACTTATATTAAACGTAACTTCTACCATCAGATCATCTTCCTAATGAATGACCCAAATTGACTACGAAATTACAATATTTTAAAAGGAAAATTTACATATGTTTTTAGCTTCGAGGACATTGCCCCCGAAACCCCTGTTGGCCCCTGGAACCCCGCGCGGGGGGGGGGGGATTAGTCTCCCGTGCACCCCTGTGCATAGAGGGGTGTACAGTCTTCTTCGGGTATACAACCGGCTAAAACAAATACCTCTGAATGAGGATGAAAATCAGGCTCCGCACCCAACTCGCGCGCACATCAACAGATGAGAATAAAAAGTGAACCTCCCTCCAACACACATGTCAGATGTTTATCATGTATGTGGGGGTGGGGGGTCTGATATTATTTGTATTCATAAAATCAATTTTCTTTATATGGAATCTCCTTATCAAAAGCAGACCTCCCCCCATAAAAAAAAACTTACCTCCCTACCACACCCCGCCCCCCCACATTACCACTGCAATTTGGTGTCATGCCAAGGGATTTTGTCTCCAAATGTACTTTATTACAAAATTTCAAATAAAAGAGTGGTGTGCGACAATACAAACGTTTTGTTTCCTTTTTAAATTAGGTGATTTATTCTATTGAGAGAAAAAAACCATAGTTACAAAGTCCCAACAATCAAAGCATTGATTCAACAAATTTATAATCACCAGGTAATTTTACCAATCACTCTGTTATTCTTGTTCACATATATGAAAACTATGAGTAGGATGGGTAAAACCCAATCTAAAGCCCCATCTCCCTCTGCTTCAGTAAAAATTGATGAGATGCCTTTAATCGTTCGAGATGGTAATATTATAGAAATTAAATGTGAATTCAACTTTTACGAATTGAAAAATTCTGCATTACAAAGGTTTCAAGTCTATAATAATGGTTTTTCCCTTTGGGGATCCCTCCTTTCCTAATTTTTGTTTCCATAAAGCCATCACTTTCCTAAATTTTTTTTGTGGTGTTCAAATATATATCTACCTTGTAAGAGAGCCATTGTTGCAAAAGATGAATATACCTTATTTTATATCACTTCTAATTCAAATTTACAAGCCCTATGGGTTGTTGTTCCTAGTTCACTTCATCTATTTTCAAGTGAAATTCTATGAGAAAATTATTAGAAATTAACCCCTCAACAAAGAACTCTCATATTTGAATCCTTTTAATATCATTTCCCTATTATTTGAACATGGGCATATCATCACGGAACAATTCTCTTCATAGTTTCTTCTACATGCATCAGCAAGTAACTAAACCAAGTTAATGGGTTAGAATCCATGGATTATGGAATTTTCATATCTTTCTGAAGATTACCTTATACTACCACCCTGTGCATAAGTTTGATGTATTTAGTTAATCACTTGGTTTCTAAAGAATACCTTATATTACCATCTTGTGTAGGAGGTTAGATGCATTTAGACAATGATTTAGTTTCATTATTTAGAAGAGACATTTATTTAGTAGATATTATAGAGATATATATTATGAGTGTCAATCCTCTTGTTGTTCCCCATGCTTTGATATAATTTTCCAATCCTCTCCTCCAAATAAAGAAATTGTTATACTCTTTTGTTAGCAGGTTCACATACCATTGATATGCAGTTGACCAATTAAAGTTCTTATCAATATGATAAAATGAGTTAATTTTACCAATCACAAATCATTGTAAATCAATGATATTCCATTCGTACTTAGAAATACATAATGTAATACTGACCCACTGAAAATAACGTATTACCTCGATGGAAAATCAACATCACTGGGATTTAAAATGGACTTGAAGTTTTATGACATCCAAAATCCAAGATATGTTTGATCCGATGACCTAACAACACATTTCTCCCAAACTAGTGCCAACGCTAAAAAAATCTTTGTCCGCAATGAAATCCAACACCCTTGGTTAATCACAATCAATGACATAACTTTGTTTTTATACCCCACCTCAATGTGGGTCTCCATCAATTTAATGATTGTGATTTCCATAAAATTCAACTTCTCACAATGTTTGTGCACCCCCCCGCTCATCACATCAACAAGGAGGGAGAGGGGTGGCTCACACTCTCAATTCCAACAAAAGGTTTCACCCCATCAATCTAATTATGGAAACTTTAATTTCCAAAATCAATGTTTATCATGAATTTGGAGGGGAGTACCCCCATTACTTCACTGAGAGGAGTGAGGGGGATATGTAATTGTGGTTCTATCCATTCCCCAAAAATCTTCCCTCTAACAAAAATTCCACCTCTAAATAACAAAAATTTTATTTTGTAAACACACAAAAATTAGCCAAATGGATCTTCTTATCTATAATACTTTTCCTTTTGGATTTTCGAGGCTAAGTTATGTTATCATCTCTGTTATAGAATTTCTCTTATTTTTCCATCAATTATAAGGTATTAAACACATTTTTTTCCTTTTCATTCATCGTTCCTTTATATTTTGAATTCCTTATGGTTCAAATCAAATACTTCACTGATAAGCTATAATTTTCCCTAAAGTAACCTTTCTACCCATAATCACATTAGTGTCTTCTTCTAGTTTAAAATTAAGTGCATATATTATTTGTTTATGACACCTCTAACAACACAAATTGAATTTAAATAGTCATGAATTAATTAAATAAACCCCAAGGTAAGAGTGTTTTGTCACTCGTCATTAAGATTCCCATCATAGTGAAGGTTTTAGTTCCAACATGTTCCAAATCCCTTTTTCTTTAGAGATTTGATATAATTTTTCCACCGAGGTTTTCAAAATGAATCATTAGGCCATCAATAAGGTTGTTTTGGAACATATCCTTTGGAAGCCGACATCAAATAAGATGATTCCAAGTCAACATACTCGTGGGGACTCGCCCACCCATTTGGTCACTCTGTAGTTAATCAGCTCCATATTTCATATCTGATATACAGTTTCCATTATTTATTTAAACATATGACCATGATCCAAACCTTTTAGGTAAGATGCGTTCTATTAGAGTACGAACCCCTCCTCCCCCCCTGCCCCCATCGCCTTCTGATGTTTATGAACGCACCCCTAACACCTTACGTCCCCCTCCCCCGTTGATCTATAGGAACATGTCCCTAACACCTTATCCCACCGTGCTTAAGTTAGGGACACAATGCCCTGCAAACATCGATTTGTGTCATGAAATATTTATCATCCATCCTTTTCATAATACAATTAGCATAGAATACAACGTCCACTTCAAATCAATCATGACAATCAAAATATCCAACGTTAAAGCCTCTACAAAAACCAATCACATAGTTGCTTTTTCTCCCGTTTTAACTTATTTTCCAATGGCAGAAAATATTGAAATTAAATTGACCTACAAAAAGGAATTAAGTCACATCAATCATCTCTCAATTAATTCAAATTTTAAAATAAGACTTTAAAAAAATAGATTTATATTTTTAAATTTAAAGAAAAATCAAAATAAACAACATTTTATGAAAACTTTGGTTAAAATTTCAAAAACTTCACAAACTAATACATGGTTAAGGATATTTTACTCCAGATAGAATTTATAGTCCCTAGCTGACGAATAAGTCAATTACTTATTTTCCATTTCACCTATTCAATATTACTTAATTTCCATCCAATAAATAAGATGTAAAAATAATAAACCAATAATTAATTTATGCATTTCAATATTTTAAATATCGTATATATTTAGGCTTCAAAGGGTTGTGTTTCATGAGAGGCCATACATATACTCATGTAGTGAGCTAACATTAAGGTCAGTCGGATGATACCAAAAAGTTTGCGTCATGAATCATTAGCAAGCAAGATTTTCTCATCATGAAATGTTTGAATGAAGGTTTTAGTAAAATAATGTTAACTATAATATTTAAAATAAATATGAATTTTAAGTTAATGTGGGAAATAGAAATGAAAATGTTTATGGTATAATGTTATTGTAATAAGAGTTTGGAATTAAACTGTGTTCAAGTTTTAGAATCATGAGATACTTCACCTATCATGTACATCATTGATGATATTAAACTAGTATCAACCAAACCATCACTAAGAAATGTGAAAGGATGTGAATATTGAGAATACAATGAATAATAAATGTGAAAGGATGTGAATAATTGGAAAACCATAAATTGAGGTTATAGATGATGAAAAAATAGTAAATAAATAGAAAATAATGTTATAATAATGAATAAGGGATATTAAATTACAAAATATAATATAATATATAAAAAAAGGAAAAGGGATAAGGAAGAGAGGTATAGATAAAAAAATAATAAAAAAGAGAATTAATGAAAAAAAATTATCAATAAAAGCTAATAAGATAGAGTAACAAATAAGGACAAGGGAAAGGAAGTAAAGAGGCACAAATTTAATAATATGGATAAATTGACAATTGTATTAAATAAAGTTAAAGGAACAACCAAGAATATTGGGGAAAAGAGGGAAAAATTAACAAAGGAGGAGCTACCAAATAAGATAATTTAGGATGGAGGAAAACAAAAAAGAGGAATGAAATGGATTTATTATGGATAAAAAATGAAAGAGGAAATAAGAGAGAAAATAAGATAATGGTTTTTAAATAAGAGAGGGAAAGAAATACACCTCGAAGAATGAGAGCGAAGAAAGGAAGGAAGAGAGGAGAAAATAATAATCAGATAGGGACAAGGGGAAAGGTCACTAAATGGGGTTAGTGGTTTAGGCCGTAAATGGAAAGATTCTATGAATGGATAAGTTTGTATAAATTTTCTTGATTGAAATTATTGCAATGTTTCTCAATTTCAAGAGCTTCACAAATGATAGGGGATGTAGGATGCAATTGATGCTAAGATATTGTTTTGATAAGACATAGTTAGAATTAAATGAGTGTTAAACAATAGCTGATTTACAAGTGTGGTTGTGAGAAGTTTCCATAATATATTATTTGATAAAGAACAACCTATTTAACCAATGTAATATTATCCACATGAGCAAGGAATTCGATACACCAGAGAACCTAGCATGCATTGGGCCATATTAATCTTTGGTCGACCATAGTAGTTGCTTGAGGGTTTTAAAAGTCTTAAAAATATTTATATATATATATATATATATATATATATATATATATATATATTTTACAGGGTTTTGTAAATCAGGTCAGTGTTGCCATGGATGTACGAGAGAGTGACAAGATCCCTTAGAGGAGAAGACGAAAAATCTGTAGTTTTGGATTATTGTCATTGCAAAAAGATTTATTAATTTTAGTTAGACTAACCATTGGCTTTGAAGGATTTGGTTAAGAATGGTTTCTCTATTCCCAAGAATTTAGGAGAACAATTTCTGTAGGATTGTGTTGGAAACATAATCCATTGGGGTTATATAAATTTGGAACGTTGAATTTCGTGGAAGGATAAAAGCCTCCTATGAAAGCCCACAATCATCAATTCCAAGGTTCCTTGGAATTTAAGTCCAATGGTTGCCAAAAATGTATTAATTTTTGTACTATTTGAGTAATAAAATATTGACACTTATCAAATTCATTTTTTTATTTGAGTAAGTTTGATAGTGCTAGAAAATGTACTAGGTTTGTGAGCTACATATGTGGCCTTCATGACCACTATTTTTGTTAACTGACCCTAACGTAAGTGTAATTGGAAAGACTTCATAGAGTTATCGTCTATAGAGTAGGCTAGCCTGCCTGGGATTTTCACCTAAAAACTCTACCAGCAAAACTTTTCAGGTTGCAAACTTACACCAAACCCAGATTCTCTTTGTTAGCCTCCTCCTCATCAAAAATTGAGCTTTCCCACATTAGTTGTAACCGTAACACCCCTCTATAATTTCTCTACCTCACTCCCATTACTCTACATCTGCAACGTAGAGTTTATGTGGCATGGTATGTTCACTTTGACATGGTCTATCTAGTCTTTGCATGTATATAGTCGCAATCTTCTCCATGCATACCAACATTCATTTGGATTTTTATTTTTGGTTTTAGAGTTATCTCCTTATGGAAGGAATCCTTTAAATTGATGTTCACCTCAACGGTAGCTCCACTACATGTTTTTTTGACATAAATTTTAAAATTTAACTTTTTTTTCTTATTTTTTAAACCATAATTGGTCAAACATTAAAGGTTCTACTCCCAATCACTCAAAATACCAACCTATAAATATTTTAAAATATCTCCTTATATATTTATTAGGTAATAGAAGAGAGAATAATTACTTGCTAAATTCACCTTGATTGGAATCTTGAAAAAAAATATTAGTTGTAGATTCTTACCCATTTCATATAACATTATCACTAACATTGTATTGGAATCTCTTCTCATGGAAATAAAAAAATCAACCATTTCACAAATTTCACAAGTAAAACCATGAGGATAAATTACGACAACCATGACATTTTTGTTCTAGACTTTTCACAAGTGAATACAAAAGGGAAAAAATTGTATCAAGCATGATATTTTATGTTCTAGAATTTTCATAAGTGCAAGTGATCTAGATGGATATTGGAAGACACCTGTCTATTCCACTTGGACCCCCACCATTTTTTCTTTCAATTTTTCAGTTTTCTTAATCGTAGCACAATTTACTATTTTTGGCATTTTTTCACGTATTGAACTTCAAGAGCCGTTTTGAGGCCCTAAACGACATTTTTAGTAAAATTACCTCAAGCCACATATAAGGTGAATTTATCTACTTAAATATTTTTGTTAGAAGTTGTATACCTCGGATAGATATTTCTAAAGAGGTATCATGTGCATCAAACAAATATTGTATGCCAAAGTTACGACCCCGAGAAATTGATGTACCAATTTACCCCAACGGGTCCCATAGTTTGGTGTTTAATCTCCTATGGATAGATATTTTGATATTTAGTTTTTTCCATTATTTCTAAATAATAAATATGCCTTACAACCTTATTGTAACACATTTCACAGGCCTGTAGGTGCCACATCTCTTCTCAGAGATAAGTTATCAGTGCCCTATCTAGTTTATTTCGATTTCATCTCTAAGCGTATTTCAATTATGTGATATGAATGAAATTAAGTCTTATTTATACTTCATATTTGTGTTTATGTGTATTTATGTATTTTATTACATTCCTACATAATTTCATATCAATGCTATCAGAGTGTTCTTCTCTCTCTCTATCATTGTTTGCATGTCCCCAATGAGGTTAGGGTATAAGGAGTTAGGGCTCGATCTGGTTGAACCTTTGCATGATCGACCTCACAAAACCTGATAGTCACCAATGGAGGAATAAACTAAAGACGGGGGAGAAGGAGATCCCATCAAAATATTTCTTGAGGAAGCCCTTGAGAAACAAAGCAACGTGATGATGGATAAATTTTCATAGATTCTTCAATGACTGCCCACCAATTGTAATACCCCAGATTTATAGTTACTATGTTTTAAGTTAAGTATGTTAGATAGGAAAAATGTGGACCTATGAAAGAATTATAATGTTGGAAGAATTATATTTTTTAATATTTATTGAGGAAATTTCATACTAAATTTGAAAATACCAAGTATTAAGAGACCCCAAAATTCTAATCCGTGAGGATAGGAGAGAATTTTTATACTTTCCCAATCTCCCAAAAAAAATCCCATGGAGAGAAATAAATAAATAGATGGAAGAAAAATATCTAATCATACACTAGTGAAGAGGAAATTTCACTGGGAAGGGGTAGAAAAAGTAAGGTTGTGGAAAAACGATCTTTAAGAAGAAAAATGAAACTTTTGTAAAAAATAAAAAGAAAACCCTAGGCTATGGGAAAAAAAAACCGAGAATAAGAAGACGTCATTATGGAAACTTTCTAGGGAAATTTGGCATAAAATTGCATTCACCAATATGAAAAGAGGTTGTCAGTACTAGGGGGGCAATTAGATCTCTGCTCGGGGGAGATCTGTAAGGAGAAGCTCGTGGATGGGAGGAAAATTGTCTTTGAACTTGGTATGCGACATATATATAGATCAATATTCATTTTTATGTTAAAATAATGATTATATATATAAGGAATGCATAACTTTTATTAATCATATTATATGTTAGATGAGTAAGGAATAAGGACATATTGTTGTACTGTATAAGTGTGATTTAGTATTGGTTAAAGGTCACTGGGAATTGGAGAGAATACCAATTCTGTATAACTGAAATATGAACTTATTATTTTCCAATGTTATGACTTAATTTCTATATAGTGGTATTATTAACATCATATGACTGTATGCTATGAGATTTTTAGTGGATATGTCAAATTTTTCTCTTAATCCCTTCAATAAAGTAGCCTTAAACAGAAGGGAAAACAAGTTTTATGAACATTTTATCGACCCAACATGTGATTATATATGGAAAACTAAGATTTCAATCAGAAAAGCTAGGGCATGTTGTGAAACCAGCTCCAAAAATAGAAGAAAAGAGATATCAATGCCTTAGAAATAAGCCACTTTGAGGGGGAAACCTCCAATACATTAAATGAATGAACAATTCTTGGATGATACAAATTAGAAAACATCCTTTCTATATATAGGAGTCCATGGGGCCACATTGTAATCCTAGTGGGGCCATAATGTAATCCTAGCCGAACTAACAATAATAATTTAAGGGCGCAATAATAACAATATGGGGGTTAGAAGAGTACAATAATAACAATAAGGGGGTTACATTAACAACAATAAGGGACTATACTAGTAATATAGGGACCTAACATTCCCCTCTCCTTCAAAAAAGTGTTGTCCTCAATGCTTGAGTAGCTCTGGGTGCTTCTGTATAAAATTCTCATCCTCCCATGTAGAAACTTCAGTGGATAAGTTCTTTCACTTGATGAGATACTCTAAAATTGATTGATTTCGTAGCTGTCAAGTTCTTGTTTCTGTGACCTCTTCAGTTTTCAATATGATTTTTCCTTCCTCATCATGTTCTGGCAATATTGTTTGAACAAGAATATTTTCACCTATAACCTTCTTTAAGCATGAAACATGGAAAACTGGATGCACTCGTGAAGATGTAGTAAGC
Organism: Pinus albicaulis; assembly: GCA_034641835.2. Classification (NCBI taxonomy): domain Eukaryota; kingdom Viridiplantae; phylum Streptophyta; class Pinopsida; order Pinales; family Pinaceae; genus Pinus; species Pinus albicaulis. The sequence goes on along the minus strand of CM076574.1, from coordinate 805,230,454 downwards.
TCTGATTTGTATGCCATACTATCAATATTTTGCAACACCTTGTAAGGACCATAGTGCTTTGGCGATAATTTATTATCCTTCTTAGCTTGCTTGAGGGAAATTAGTTTGTATGGTTGTAGCCGTAAAAATACCCAGTCTCTTACATCAAAACTTCTCTTGCTACGATGTTGATCTACCTGTTGTTTCATTCGATTTTGTGCCAAATTCAGGTTATCCTTTATGAGTTGGAGAACTTATTTTTGATGCTCAATGTGATCTTCCACTGCTTGAACCTTCGAATTTTCTCTTAAAGATGATGTGATGGACGGTGGATGATATCCATAATGTGCCATAAATGGGGTCATTTTTGCTGCAGTATCGAAGGAAGTGTTATACCACCATTCAACGAGAGGTAACCATTTGACCCATTGTGTTTGTTTATCAGATAGAAAACAACGAAGATATCCTTCCAAACATTTATTTACTATCTCAGTTTGACCATCAGATTGAGGATGATAAGATGAGCTATGAGCTAATTGACTACCCAAACAAGAAAATAACTCCGTCCAAAAATTTTCCAGTAAAAATGGGATCTCTGTCGCTCACAATAACCCTTCGGTTTCCATGTAGCTTTTGAATTGTGTCCATAAATGTAGTAGCAACTGTACTTACTTTAAATGGATGAGATAATGCACAAAAGTGTGCATACTTGGTAAGTCTATCAACTACCACCATGATGACACTCTTTCCTTCGGACTTAGGTAAGCCTATGATAAAATATATTGAAATTTCCTTCCAATGTTGAATTAAAATGGATAAAGGTTGTAGAAGACTCGGGGTCTTGATTGTCTCAACTTTATTCTGCTGGCAAACCAAACATTCCGCCACAAAATTTTGAATATCAGATTTAAGGCCATCCGAAAAAAATTCTTTCTTCACCTTGTGGTATGTTTTTAAAAATCCTGAGTGTCCTCCTAAAGGAGAAGTGTGAAATTCCAAAAGAATCTTTTGCTTTAGTTGGGAATTCTTACAAAGATATAAGCGATCTGTGTACCATAAGGAATCATTTTTCCAAATAAATGTATTAGATGTACTAGGATCTTGCTACAACTTTTGAATGAGTGTCCACACAACTTCGTCCTTCTTCCATTCATCCCTTGCTTCGGTTATCCAATCTTGTTGGATAATAGATATGGCACAAAGAAATGCTTCCACCTCTTTATTATTTCTTGAGAGTGCATTTGCAACAACATTTGGCTTCCCTTTTTTGTAGATTATTTCAAAGTCATAACCTAACATCTTTGTGACCCATTTTTGTTGCTCTTCTGAAGATAGTCTTTGTTCCAAAAAGTGTTTAAGACTATCATGATCAGTTTTACCTTGAAGTGTCTTCTCATTAGGTAAGTTCGCCATTTATTTAGTGCATGTAGTATTGCTAACATTTTCTTCTCATAAATAGCTTTCTGTAAATAATTTCCTTTGATTGGACGACTTTAAAAAGCAATGGGTCTTCCTTCCTGCATTAAAACAGCACCAATTCCATTTCCTCGGGCATCACATTACACAATAAAGGTTTTTGTGAAATCTGGTGTAGCTAAGACCAGTGCTAGGCACATTGCTTCTTTAAGATGTTCAAAGGCCTTAGCTTCTTCAGGAGTCCATGAAAATGCATATTTCTTCAATAATGTTGTTAGAGGTGCTGCTATTCTCTCATAATTCTTAAGAAACTTGCGATAATACCTTGTTAACCCGAGAAATCCTCGCAACTGCTTTATGGTTGTGGGGACTTTCCATTCCTTAATGGCTTTAATTTTGTTCGGGTCTACCTTAACACCCTCATGAGATACAATATGACCCAGATATTTGACCTCGTGCACTCCAAAGAAACATTTGGATGTTTTTGCAATAATTTTTTCTCTCGCAATAGTTTAAGCACCCTGTCAACATGTTGAACATGATCCTTCCAAGACCTGATGTAGATTAGTATATCATCAAAAAATACTAGCACAAATTTTCTAAGGAAGGGTTTGAAAATGGAATTCATCAACCCTTGAAATGTAGAAGGTGCATTGGTACGGCCAAAAGGCATGACCAAAAATTCATAATGACCCTCATGAGTTCGAAATGTTGTTTTCGGAATATCTTCAGTCTTCATTCTAATTTGATGATATCCTGAACGAAGATCCAACTTGGTAAAATAAATTGCTCCATGTAATTCATCCAATAATTCATCAATCATAGAAATGGGAAATTTATCTTTAATGGTGAGCTTATTGAGCTCCCTATAATCCGGACACATGCACCATGATCCATCCTTCTTGTGTACCAATACTACAGGAGCAGAGAAAGAACATTGACTAGGTTGAATTATACCCGCCTCTAACATTTCTGCAATCATACGTTCAATTTCGCTCTTTTGGACATAAGGATATCTATAAGGCCTGATGTTTGGAGGAACACTTCCCGGAATCAAATGAATAGCATGATCATGATCACGAATAGGTGGGAGTCCTTTGGGAGTTTCAAACACCTTGGAATGATTGTCCAAGACTTGTTGGAGATCTGCAGAAATAGATGATTTTGATGTTGGAACTTCTAGTGAGCATAATTGTGCAATTAGGCCTCGCTGTTCTTTCTTTAGAAGCTTTGTCATGACATTAGAGCTTATTATCCTTCCTGGCTTCCCCGCAATACCCCGTAATTCGACTTCCTTTCCTTCTGAAAAAAATTTCAAGAAAAGTTCTTGAAAATTAAAAGCTACCGTCCTCAAAGATTGTAACCATTGTACTCCTAGTACAACATCAGCACCTCCCATAGGAATGGAAAGCATTGGACTAGTCAATACATATTCCCCCATGGTTAGCTTGATATTACGGCATTTTCCAGAGCAATTTATAGTTCCTCCATTTGCAACCATCACTTGACATTCTGGTGCTGGGTATAGGAAACAATTTAATTCCTTGGCTACCTTACAATGAATAGAATTATGGGTGCTACCTGAATCAATCAACACTATTACCTTTTTCTTCTTGATTTGTCCTTCTATCTTGAGAGTTTGAGGAGTGGTAATTCCTGCCAGTGCATTACACGATATGGTCGGATTCATTTCTTCCTCTTCTAGGGCTGGTTCCTGGTGTATATCCTCTTCTTGTTTATTTTCTTCTTCCTCTTCACAATCTATGTAAAATAATTTCTTCTCAGCACACTTATGACCTTTAGTGTATTTTCTATCACAACTGTAGCAAAGCCCTTTTGCACTTTTTTCTTCCAATTGTTGTGGTGTCAACCTTGTAGGTTGTGAAAATATAGGATTAGCAACACTTACCTCTTTATAGAAGTGAGTGGTAGGCTTTCTTGTCACCATAATTTTACATTCAATTTTTCTGGCCAGCCTTAATGCCTTCTCCAATGAATCAAGTTCCAAAAAGCGAACTTAATGTTGGATGTTATCCTTTAAACTACCTATGAAGATATCAATCCTATGTTCCTCTAAAATATCAGTTACCATTATATTCAATTTTTGGAAGTCCTCAATGTGCTCCCCCACTAAACCCTTTTTTTTTAGATTTATCAATTGGCTAAAGAAGGTGTTGCTCTTCGTATCCTCATAATGTGCTATCATTTCCTCCATAAAAATTGACCAAGTGACAATTTTTTTACGAGAGCAAAGCCATCGATACCATACAAATGTATTTTGTTCTAAATGTAAAGTTGCAATGCATACCATTTGTGTGTTTTGCACATTATTGAGATCAAAATATTGCTCCATCTATAGTATCCATGTTACAAGATCCTTTCCATCAAACTTCCTCATATCCATTTTTGGAATATGGTGGTTCTTCCCTCCAATAGTAGAGTTTATGAAATCACGATTAACATTTATTTTGTTCTCATCATGAGTTTCCTCTACTATATTTTCACCATTAGGAAACATTTCTTGTATCAACTTTTCCAGAACTTAGATGTCTACTTTTAGATCCTTCTTCATGTTTTCCATGTTTTCTTTCATTTTTTCATCGATCTTAGCTTCCATGTCATCCATCTTAGCTTCCATGACCACTTCTATGCCATTCATCTAAGCTTCCATATCATTCATCTTAGCTTCCACGCCTTTCTTCAAACCATCCATCTTAGTTTCCATGCCTTTCTTCAAAACTTCCATTTCTTTTTCTGTTTTTCTTTGCGAGAGCGAAATTTGTTGCACTTGCTCTTGTAATTTTGATATATCATGTTGCCATTATTCGTCTTCATGAGTCATAGTAGAGCCTTCTAAATTCTTAATGGGTGTTGAATTATTTTTAGGGGCCATCTTAGAATCCAATACTAATATCTATTCTACAATATGCCCTTGGAATCAATTCAACTTGATTATTCAAACAAGACTTATGCAATTCGAAAGAAAAAAAATACACACCTTTTACTTTCTTTTGAGGAGCTTGATATTGAAATTGAATTATCTCTATAATTGTGGATCCTCAACATCTGAAATTCAGCCCTATAGTATCCCTCTGAAGCCTCTTTCAAATTCCATAGGTCTGATCTGATTTGGATTCTTCAAGACAAAGTTATGTCCAAACTCCCACAATGACCCAATTTTGGGCTAGTTCAGTAGAGCGAACTTGTATGACTTGCCACGTGTCATTGTTTCCTCCTTTGGCTCTGAAATTGATAGACCGAAAGATATGGTCTATGTGATTGTTACCTCTTTTTACAGCATTCCAATCTGATGCTCAGAGAGAAAGCTATGAATATTTCCCACGATCACCTCTTTGACATGAAATTCAGAAGCCTCAAAAATCCCTAACTTCCACACATCATATCGCTAAAAATATTGTGAACCAATATCTGAAATTTTGTGACAATGTTCCTTAGGAGTTCAGCTTTGCACTCGAAACATTTCAGCTTTTAAACCTTCATAGAAAAAATATTATCACGAAAATACCACGATGACCTATTTAGGTTAAATTCAGGAGCCTACACAATCACCTAACTTGCACAGATCATATCTCCGAAAATATTGTGAACCAAGCCCTAAAATTTTGTGACGATGTTCCTCGGGATTTTTTCTTCGCACTCCAAAACTTTTAGATTCTGAACCTTCATAGAAAAAAAAACTTATAGCAAAAATGCCACGATGACCTGTTTGGAGCAGCGAAACCCTAGAATCTCAAGCTCTGATACCAAATGTTGTCAAACCAGCTCCAAAAATAGAATAAAAGAGATATCAATGCCTTAGAAATAAGCCACTTCGAGGTGGAAACCTTCAATACATTACATGAATGAAAAATTCTTGGATGATAGAAATTACAAAACCTCCTTTCTATATATAGGAGTCCATGGGGCCACATTGTAATCCTAGTGGGGCCACAATGTAATCCTAGCCGACCTAACAATAATATTTTAAGGGCACAATAATAAAAATATGGGGGTTACAGGAGTACAATAATAACAATAAGAGGGTACCACTAACAACAATAAGGGACTATACTAGTAATATAGGGACCTAACAAGGCATCTCTCAAAATGTATGCTTAGTATAACTTGGAATAAGTATTAGATGTTGACAACATAAATACGAGGGTCAATGTTTAATTATTTAGAATGTAATTGCAATACTTAGATTTGGTATTGTTGTATCTAGTGGATATTATTGGTAGATAGAAGATATTACTTACCAGTTGTAATCCCATAAGGATAAAGTTTCAGTTGAGTACACAAAACCATGTTGGAGTTAGAATCCTCCATTCCTTCTCTACTAATAAATTAATAGAAAAATATAGTGATTCAAATAAAATCAAATATAGTACTTAAAATTCAAACTGCTAATATCTCTTTCAAATATTTAGATTGAAACCAGTATTGTAACATAAAAAATTCAGTATAAAACACAAGGTGCAATTGAAGACTATAGTCTATTCTTGAACATCACATGTACTCAGAAGAAAATTCTCGTCATCATATTATAGCAACAGGGAGAAGAAAAACCATAGTAAAAAATGGTAAATACCAACGAATAATATATATAATAAATTCCCTCAAACGTCATGATAGACACTTCTCATTCAATATATAACGAAGAACAAAAACTTGATATCACAAATACAATAATAGGAATTGCCAAATGAAAAGGAATTTCAATTGAATAATTATATCGAATTTATGAGTAATATAAAGAAAACAAAAATAGGGAAATCCTTATGCCAGATTCGAATTACAAGGGGTAAAACCACTCAATTCGATTTCAATGTTGGGTTCTCCTCCAAATTACAATATTTGTACAAAATATTTTGAATTATTCGTTATAGAAAACTAACCAAACAAGGTAATAGAATTTTGAGAATCCCTATACAGTATAATCCCATACACACATATGGAGAATAATTCATATAAAATCTAGAACTATAAAAATTAGGTCTTTTAGTTCATACAGTAGGATAAAAATTGAGACACATAGGTCCTTCAAAAAAGTAGAGAATGAGGAACTATAATGTTTTACCAAGAAATATACAATAACGAGAACAATATGTCTAAGTAGTAAAATACCCCACAGACTCCTTTGAAATACCGAGTCATCTTTATAATATGGAGTAGATTTACTACAATAAAAAATTTAAATAGGAACATAGGCCATTTGGGGAAATAACATCGAAATTACAAAGTATCATCCATTAGTAGAAACGTCTAGAATCCAAGACCCCAGTCCTTATTTGATGAAGAATCATGATGGGATAAGTGGGTTACCAGCTTGAGAAAAGGTACAACCTGTAAGTATTGGAAAACAATCGAAAGAAATGAACCTAACCCTGGCCCATAACAACATAGGTATACCTCTAGTAAAATGCACAAGAATCTGGACTTAGTCCAATTGGAAAATTGATATCAAAAGAAAATTTCAATGAAATCAGGACAAGGGTGAGGAATTACCTGAATACCTCGTCGCCAGGTTGAATTGTTACACCTATGCGTACGAAGAACCTACGTTGATTAGATGAAGAGAATCAACACACATATTTTTTTGTAATTTTCAATTAAAAAAAAATAATAATATTTCTCACAAGCAGGAAATTACCTCCTAAGAGGAATGCTCTTGTAGCACTAGCCTATCTATTCCATATTTCCACTTGTTCATGGTAGCAAGGTCGAGTTGGGCAGCAAAAATCCAAACTAAAACGAGATCTAGAACCTAAAATTGAAATACATAAGGATGTGTAATACTAACACTATTACCGATGAAATAGGTAACTGCACTGGGACCTACTTTTTGATGTAGCAAGAAAAACACCCGATTTTGAAAAGTGGTGATGGAGAATTATTTTTTCTTTTTTGAGCATGTTTTTGGCATTTTAATTTTTTTTTTTTTTTTCTATGATGCTTTTTATGTCGAATTTGAATAGTGGTGGTGTATCATCACCAAGGTTTTTTGGAGGATTGATTTTTACTTCATTTTGGTCATTGTCATATTCTAATGGATCTTTCATGTCTGCAAATATTCCAAACTGTCCCTTTCCAATCATGATTCATTAAAATCCCCTTTTCCCAAACCAACTTCTTGCTTCGCATCTAGAAGGAATTCAAGAGCATCAATTCTTTGTTGAATAAATTTGCATTGCACTAGGTCTTTCTCAATGGCAATGCAATTTCTTCCTTTTGGTAGGAAACATGCTAGTGTTTTACATAATCATCAAGTATAAAAGAAACAAGTAAGAAAATTAGTATAAAGACATAAAAAGTAAAAAACAAAATATTTAAATTTAAATTTGTATAAGAAAACTTACCTGAACCCCAATCTCCTTCATTTCACAGCATCACACGGCCTGCCTCCGGCCTCCGACAGGGCATAGGGCAATTTAGAGAATCACCCTCTACCTAGCCGGGGGCCAGAGGTAGGATGGGGAGCCCTTGACGAGGCCACATGGCCGGCCTCTGCCCAGCCAAGGGTGATTCTCGGAATCACCCTCCGCCTAGCCAGGGGTGATTCTCAGAATCGCCCTCCGCCCAGTCGGGAGAAATCTTAGAATCACCCTCCGCCAAGCCAGGGGTCATTCTCAAAATCACCCTCTGCCCAGTCGGGGTCTAGAGGTAGGCCAGGCGGTGCCATCGAGGGCTACCCAGCCTGTCTCTGGCCCTCAACTGGGTGGAGGCAGCCTGGGCAAACCTTGATGGCACCACCTGGCTAGCCCCCAGCCCCTCGCTAGGTAGAGGGAGATTCTTAGAATCACCCTCCGCCCGGTAGAGGACCAGAGGCCGGCCAAACGACACCTTCGAGGGCTGCCCAACCTGCCTCTGGCCCCTGGCTGGGCGGAGGGCAATTTCGAGAATCTCCCTCCACCCAGCTGCGAATCGGAGGCACGTTGGGCATCCCTCGACGGCGCTGCCTGGCCTGCCTCTGATCCCCTACTGGGTGAAGGGCGATTCCGAGAATGGCCCCTGGTTGGGCAGAGGGCGATTCTGAGAATCACCCTCTGCCCAGCTGGGGGTGATTCTCGAAATCGCCCTCCAGCCAGCTAAGGTCCAGTGCTAGGCCAGGTAGCACCATCGAGGGCTGCCTAGCCTTCCTCTCGCCCCTGGTTCGGCGTAGAGTGATTCCAAGAATCACCCTCCACCCAGACGTGGGTGATTCTCGGAATCGCCCTCCACCCAGCAGGGGGTGATTCTCGGAATCGCACTCCACCCAGCCGAGGGTGATTCTTAGAATCGCCCTCCGCGCAGCCAGGGGTGATTCTCGAAATCACCCTCCGCCCAACTAGGGGTGATTCTCGAAATCACCCTCCGCCCAGCCGGGGGTGATTCTCAGAATCACCCTCCACCCAGCTAGGGGCCAGAGGTAGGACGGGCAGGACTATTGAGGGTTGCCCAGTCTGCCTCCGACTCGCGACTGGGTGGAGGGTGATTCTTAGAATTTCCCTCCAGCAAGCTGGGGGCTGGAGGCAGGCCAGGCAGCTCTCGATGGTGCCGCCTAGCCAGTCTCTAGCCCCCGGCTGAGTGGAGAGTGATTCCGATAATCTCCCTCCGTCCAGCCAGGGGCCCGAGGCCAGCCGAGTGGCACCATCGAGAGCTGCCCAACCTGCCTCCGCCCAGTCGAGGGCTAGAGTCAGGCTAGGAAGCCCTCGATGGCACTGCCCGGCCTGCCTTCAACCCGCAGCTGGGTGGAGGGCGATTCCAAGAATCACCCCCGACAAGGCGGAGGGTGATTCCGAGAATAACCATCCGCCCAGCCACGGGTGATTCTCGAAATCGCCCTTCCCCCGACTGGGGGCTAGAGGCCGTCCAGGTGGCACTGTTGAGGGCTTCCCAGCCTGCCTCTGGCCCCCTATGGGCGGCTAATTAATTTTTTTTTTTTCAAACAGAAACTATTTAAAAAATTTAATTTTTTTTTAAACAAAAACTATTATAATAAAAAAATGTATTGTTTAATATAACAAAAAAAAAACTATTCAATTAAAATTTTGAAATATAAAAAAACAATTAAAAAAAATTAAAAAATATGTTTTAAAAAATAAACAAACAAATATAAAAAAATTATTTTTTAATTTTAATTTTTTTAAAATTAAAACAATTATTATTTAAAATATAAAAGAAAAAAAAAATGAAATATGTTTTAAAATATAAACAAACATATATAGGAAGATTTTAATTTTTAATTTTTATTTTCTTAAAACTAAAACAACTATAATTTAAAATATAGAAAAACAATAAAAAAAATGAAAAGATATGTTTTTATATATAAACAAACAAATATATGAATAAGAAAATTTTCATTTACTTCTTCATTTTTAAAAATTGTTTAAGTCATATAATTTCTCCATAATTTCATGGTTCAAGTATCTTGAAAACTTAAGATTTAAAAAATTAAGATTTACAACTTGTCATTAATGTTTTTATGTGCTGCGAAATTTTATCTTTAATGTTATGGTTGAAAATCATTACAATTTTAGGGTTTTTTAGAGTCAAGATATTTTATGTTTAACAACATGGATAAAAATGGTTCGAAATGATAAGCCCTTCAGACATGATTTTGTTTATATTTAACATCATCTATCAAAAAATTTAGAATTTTACGATTTTTCAATGTCCTAATATGGTGTCTTTAATCCCATTGTTACAATGTGTCAAAAGTGTGACACAATGTTTTTTTTTGTTATTCCATTTTTTGAAGAAACAATTTCTTTTTTAGCATTATTTTATAAAAAGGTGAAAATTGACCTTGAGAAAAAAACAAATGCATTCTGGAAAACACACTTTTTATTTTTGGGGCATTTTTTCATGTTTTTTTAGTCTTTTTTGACTAGAGTTCCCATTTTGAGGTAATAGTTCCCGTTTCATCAATAACATTGTTTACTATCTATTTACAATGTTGTGAAAAATAAGAGAAAAGGGGAAAATAGGGGTTCAATAGTGAGTAATCAAAAATCCCAGAAGCTAGAATGGTGAATTTTCCTAATGAGAAGTGTTGGAGCAGAAAGGAACTAAAATCCTCGAAATAACCCAATTTCAGAGATAGAATGTGAAGACTTTACCTGGACAGTAGGAATTCGATGGAGGTCCCAAAAAATCATTAGAGGATATGTCCGTAATCATCAAGGAAACTTTAGTTTCCAAGCACAACCAAGCTAAGATTTATACGGTGCAAAAATTGAGAAACCATTGGAGAAAAGAAAAATAAATTTTACTTGTGAATTATTTAACAACCAAACCACTATGTCGACCTGAGACTCTGTTACTGTCAGTTTTTGCATCCTGTCACCAGTGATCAAATGGACTCTTATCATGTTCTAATAGGGTCCTTAAGTCAATTTTTTGTCATTTCATTAGGTCATTATGCAAAACTTTGGTCATTGGATGTAGATCTAGGTCTATTTTACTCATTCCAAAGTTTTACTAATTGTTGCTTCATTTCACCTCTCAGCTGATTGTACCATCATACAAATGTTGCCATCATCATCACAACCATATTTATCATGGTTCATTTCAGTCCAGAGTCTCCATTATATATTTAGGCTTCCAAGGTCATCAAATCATCATTCCATGCATAAAGTCTAGCAAGTGGAGGAGTGACAATAAAGTAATTTCATCAATAAATTTGATTTCAAAGAAAAAATGTAATTTTATGTTATCCATTTATAATAAGTATTTTAGGGTTCCAACTTGCTGTGAATACTCTTGGAAAAGGACATGTTTAAGGCTACTAGGAAATATGTTAAATGAAAATGAGTAGTTATCAATGAGGATGAGGCCCAAACCACTAGGAAATGAACAAGAACTAGGGGTCTCAAAGAGGCACTACAAAAGGAGAAAGATGACAAGCTTAGTGTGAATGAGAGGATTTCTAAGGAGATAGATGAAGATAGTGAGTATTGGTTGGGTAGAGTAAATGAACACCTCGAAAAGCTCCTTCAAAAAGCTAACATGGATAATAAGATGATGAGGCACATGGCCCACCGCTACTACACAAGAAACAAGGTCTGCAATATCAAATACAAGCAAATGCAAAACAAGCTAAAAGAAACCGTAATCACCAAGAAGAAGAGGGGAAAACTTCATTTGCTAGTTGATGCATCATTGATTGCATATAAAACCTAATTTGGACCTTACACAACAATTTTGAAAGTTTTGGAGAAGCTTTTTGGATTTTTGACATTTAAACCAAATTTCACTATCTTTTGCACAGTCTCACTGCAAAAAGCGTAGCCTACGCCACGCTAGGCTTTTTATGGAGGCCTTCAAATTATGCAAAGTCAGTTGGGATGAATATTTATTGGCTTATACGTGACATTTTGACTCCTGGAGATAAAAAATCTCAGCTTTTGACAGGGGTAAAAGCTAAAAAACATCATTAAAAACACTTTTATGCCAATTTTTTTAGCCACACGCCACACTTTTTGACCAGTTTTGGAGAAAGTGGTTTTTCAGGGGCTTAACTCCATCATTTTCACCGATTGGTGAAATTTTTGGTAACTAGATAGGAACAAATTTCCATTGAGCTAGCTTGGGCTCAATTTGGATTTCAGCAAGGTAGTCAAAAATTAACTTGAAGGTCACATTGCGCTTTTCTGAGGGACACACTACGATTTTTGCACTCACACTGTGCTTTTTCCAGTTTTCTGGTTATCTTCAGAATTTCAAGTTTTTCTTAGTTAGTTGACAAATTTCTATGTAAATTTTTATGTCTATTATAGTTACTAAAGTTAGATACATCAAATAAAATTTGTATTTTTGGGTCAAGTGAATCAGTTTACCAAAAAAAGGAGGAGATTGTTGATCTTCCTAGTGATCAGGATTCTAGTTGAGGATTTTGGGGAACAACTCCAAAAGTCATGGATTCGACCCCTGAGAGTGGGGAGAACATTTTTTTGGTCTATATATTTCATTTTCTTCACCATTTGAATGGTTGGATGTTGGAATAATTGACATTGAACTAGTGTATTCTATTTTTATCTACTAATACAATGAATACAAAGAAAAATTGCAGCTAAAATTTAGGGATTCACGTGTTGATCTTGTCTAAATATGTTTCTCTTTAGTAATTCACTCCATTGAATGCCTTATTTTTCCATTACATATACATTTATTTCACCCATTTTCTTTACATTTCTTTAAACAAGATTCGTGAGTAATGCATGCCATGTTTTGATAAGATGATGATGTAGTGTTTAATTTCTTCTTAAGGAATGAATTCATAGTTATTTGCATTTCCTTATCTCTATTTTAATCCTACACCATAATCATACAACCTATTTGTTCATTTGAGCTTACCTACCTTGCCCCTTCATTCCCCTACAATTTTTTTTCTTGTAACCATAAAAGTGTTTTCAAGCCTAGTTTCTAGAGGTCCTATCTCATCGAGCACAAAAATCCAAATCAACGAAACCGTAGAGCCTACTATACCTAGCCTAAAATATCTGCGATCCAATAATTTTTTTGTGATTTCATGGAGAGATCCCTCTCAGCCAAGTAGGGCTAGCTACTAGGTCCAAGTGGTATGTGGCTACCTTTGATGGTCTCCTTCTCATCCTTTGGAGAACTAGTGGAGTGCTAACATCTTGGCGTCATTTCTGGGGAGCAAGGTTACAAATATTCCTCGAGAAAGAATGATAAGGATCAGATCTGATTATTGATGGTGCAAAATTATCATACACATAAAGGATAAAATAATTCACCTGGAGACTCCAAATTTGTTTCAAAATCATATCTAAGACTCCACTGGAGGATGAACCTTGCCAATAGAAACATGAAAAGACAACATGCAAAGATAAGGTGTTCATCTTGTAATTTCATCTAAGAAATCATGTTCTTTTTCTGAATTAATTTTTCTCTTTTCCCTAGAATATCAAGAATTTCTAGTATACTGTATTCGAGAAAATATCCTAGATCTGTATTTTATTCCTTCCCTCTGAAAATTTTGGATTCAAATTCTTCTTATGCCTTTGATCTCGGTCAAGAGCCTTCTTCTGAATCTTATGATGATCATCTTCTGATTCATGAGCCTCAAGGGATCAAGACTAATCTTACATCTTCTATACATACTCCTATACCTTGTAAAATTCTAGATAGATACAAGCCACTCATCTTACCTCCTATACTCCATGATTTCCCAAAAAACCATTACAAATATCTTCCTAGGCTTGATGGATAATATGGCAACATCACTGCTGAGAAAAACATTCATGGTTTTGAAAATTTTCTCGATCTTTTTGTGGTTGATGAAAATGATACTAGTATCAGGATCTTTGCTCTACCTTTGCAAGGCGAAGCCAAGAAATGGTTTAAGAACTTGCCAGTTGCAAGAATTTTTTATTTCCATTAGTTTGTAAAAGTATTCCTTGATAAATGGGTGATAAATATTAATCCTTTATTTATTTTATAAGAATACAATAATTTTAAAAGATGGCCAGGAGAAACAGTGCAACACTTCTCAGCTAGGTTTAATCAAGTATACCATTCAATCCCTACTACTATAAAACCACCTCCCAGTTCAACTCTCTTACACTACCAGAATTCCTTTGATCCTAAAATGGAATTTACATTCAGAGAAAGGAACACTACAATGCTCGAAGAAATATGGGACATTTCAATATATGTGGAAGCTAATTTTCTGGTCAAAAGGTTAAAGTTGAAGGCAGGAGAAAGAGAGAACATAAAAAAGGAATACCTGACAACTTTAAAATTAAAGTTTGACATTTTGGTAAGTACCATGGAAGAATTGATCCAAAATATCACCATGAAAGTTGAATTTTTTATTCAAAAACACCATGTCCCACTTATTGCAGAAGAAGAGGTTGTTGGCCCTAAACATTTTCCTGCTAATCCTAGTTACCATAGATCAGAAAATGATTGTTTTTCGTATTCATTTATAGAAAATAATGAAAATGTATTTGTAGATCAAATTGAGGAGAATGAATTTGTGGATCTAATGTGTATGTTTGTTGACATTACTTATATTGATGCTTTGCGAAATTATGATCAATATGATAATTATTATGTTGTCGAAATTGAGGCTGACTCTTCAAATCAATCACCCACATGGTTTTGGGTGGGAGAAATTCAGTTATAACTTATAAAATATAAAACTCAGCCTATACATATCAATCATGACAACGATGAATATAATGCAAACAAATTCAAAGTAAGTGAAATTTCTTTGCCTTTGAGTTTCGCTTCATTTCAATTTCTGAAAGAAAACTTTCACAAGCTTAGAAATCAGTAGTCTTTCAGTTTTGATATTGAGTGTGAATAACAAAATGAACTTCTTGATCAAGAATCCTTACCCTTGTGTTTCTCCTCATTTGCAAAAATAAGAGAAAACTATAAGCAAACAGATAAGCAAGTTTTCAACAGTATAAATGGGCATCCTTCTCATGAATTGGTTGAGGAGGTCACTTGTGATATGCAAAATTATTTCGCTCCAAAATATTAGCCACTAAATTGCATTGAGTTTCAAATCATAGATGAAAGCTTAGAACTTGAAAAATATTATGAATTTATGCAGGATGATTCTTTACCATTAAGTTTTGACTCATTTCAATTTTTGAAGAGAAATTTTGATAATATCGCTGAAATAAAGGATCATAAGCCTATAGAAAATAATCTAATCTCATTGGAACCAATGCATGATAAGTTGCAACAGTCTTCTCAAGTTCTGAATGATCCAATAGCTGATGTTTTGGATGATATCTGTAATCGAATTCCTTCTCCATTAGTTGGTTATGAGCTTCAAACAAGAGATCATAAAACTTTGATCTGGTAGCCAGCTTCATTGTCTTGGCCAGCAGGAGTCTCACTACAAAGATCATACAAAAATTTTCAACCATATCAAGAGAGAAATGAATAATATTCCTTTTTTTTCTATCATTAGGAAAAATTTGTCATTCGCGAGTTCCATGATCCTTTTTTCAACTTGTTGCAATCATTAAGGGAGGTGAATTCTCTTGTATTTATGGATCAAAAGCACATGTTGAGTGGAAACTTGGAAAGTGTGGATCATGAAGAGTTTATAAAATATCATGTAGTTTCATTAGAAATGATCCACAATATGCTACAAAAGATTTCTCATATTTTCACGGATCCAGTAAGAAATTATATAGATGATCTTTGTGTCCAAAGTTCTCATTCTTTGGCTGGTTATCAGTTTGAAGATAGAGTTGATATGATTTTGTTTGGCATATGGTTTTAATGTATTTTCCATCAACATTTTCATCACATTTATCACAAAGGTCTCAGGAAATCTTGCACTTTTATCATGACTATTTTAAGTTGAAACTTTAGTAAAGAATGGATGTTGGGAAAATTTTAAAATTAGGGTATGAAGACTACCTAGAGCAGAGCAGTAATGTATTATATGGGTTGGAAATTAATATGTATTCCTATGAAGATCTTTTTGCAACATTCTTGACGTCAGCTGGTGGGCTCATGCTTTGCAATTTCATTAAGATTCAATCTATCAACAAGTTTTCATGGGAGCTACCTTTTAGTAGTTTTCCCTTCTTGCTCATGAGCAAGCACTTGTGGAGAATTCAAATAGCAGAAAAATTTATTACATGGTTTCATTGGCTATTCGATTTCACTTGATCAGGTGATGTATGGATCAGTTATAGTAGGTGTGATGAATAATCTGAATTCTCAGCATTTGTTTTAAATAGTATCTTCCAATAAAGTTTCCAGTTAGTCTATAGTTCATTTTGTCAGTCAATTTGCAATATCAAGTCCCATATTTTGTTTTTTAATCCATGCCTAATGATAAGGCTACTTGTTCTACGGTGTTATTGACACCTCCAAGGAGCTATCATCCCCAACTGGAGCCAACGTTACTGTCATTTTTTGCATCTTCTTACCAATCCTCAAATGGATTCTTATCATGTTCTAATAGGGTACTTAAGTCAATTTTTTTTCATTTCATTGGGCCATCATGCAAATATTTGGTCACTCGAGGAAGATCTAGGTATGTTTTTACTCCTTCCAAGTTTTTACTAATTGTTTGTTCATTTCACCTCTCAGGTGACTGTACCATCATTCAAAACTTGTCATCATCATTACAGTAACCTTGATCATGGTTTCATTCAGACTAGAGTCTCCATTAGGTATTTAGGGATCCAAGGTCATCAAATCATCATTCCATGCATAAATTCCAGCAATTCTAGGAGTGACCATAAAGTAATTTCATCAATAAATTTGATTTCAAAGAAAATTTGTAATTTTATGTTCTTAATTTGTAATAAGTACTTCATAGTTCCAAGTAGCTGCAAATACTCTTGGAAAAGGACATGTTTAAGGCTGCTAGGAAATATTTCAAAGGAAAATGAGTAGTTATCAGTGAGGATGAGGCCCAGAACACTAGGAAAGGACGAAGAACTGGGGGTGCTAAAGAGGCACTACAAAAGGAGAAAGATGACAAGCTCATTGTGAATGAGAGGATTGCTAAGGAGATAGATGAAGACATGGAGTATTGGTTGGGTAGAGTAAACGACCACCTGGAGAAGATCCTTCAAAAATCTAACATGGATAATAAGATGATGGCACATTTCCCACCACTACTACACTAGAAACAAGGTCTACAATATCAAATACAAGCAAATGCAAAACAAGCTAAAAGAAACCCTAATCACTAAGTAGAAGAGGGGAAAACTCCATTTTCTATCTGATGCATCATTGATTGCATAGAAAACCTAATTTGCACCTTACACAAAAATTCTGAAAGCTATGGAGATTTTTTTGGAATTTTTAACATTTTTGCCAAATTTCACTAGCTTTTACACAGTCTGTCTGCAAAAAGCGTAGCGTGGGCCACACTAAGATTTTTCTGGAGGCCTTCAAATCATGCAAATTCAGTTGTGATGGATATTTATTGGCTTCTACATCACATTTTCACTCATGGAAATAAAATATCTCATCTTTTGACACATGGAAAAGCTAAAAAACATCATAAAAAACGCTTTTCTACTAGTTTTTTCAGCCACATGCTACACTTTTTGACCAGTTTTGGAAAAAGTGTTTTTTTAGGGGCTTAACTCCATCATTTTCACTACTTAATGAAATTTTGGATAACTAGACAGGAAAACATTTCCAATGAGCTAGCTTGAGCTCAATTTGGACTTCAGCAAGGAAGTCAAAAAGCAACTTTAAGGTCACGCTACGCTTTTTGCACTCACATTGTGAATTTTTCCATTTTTATTCTTATCTTCAAAACTTCAACTATTTCTCAGTTGGTTTCTAAATTTCGTGAAATTTTACTGATGTAATTTTTCAAATCAAATGCAATTATGTCTAATATAGTTACTAAAGGTAGATACATCAAATAAAATTTGTATTTTTGGGTCAAGATAATCAATTTCACCAAAAAATGGAGATTTTGTTGATCTCCCTAGTCATCAGGATTCTAGTTGAGGATCTTGGGGAATAGCTCCACAAGTCATGGATTCAACCCCTAAGAGTGGGGATAAGTTTTTTTTGGTCTATATCTTTCATTTTCTTTGCCATTTGAAAGTTGAGTTATAGACTTTATTATTGAACATGGTTATTACTATTTAAATTGGTTGATAAAAACCATTAGGAGGTACACGAAATGCATGTATGAACTAGGAAAAGGTAAGAAAACCTCTGCATATGATAAAGTTGGTTTTCTAAATTCATGAAAATTCTTATGAAAAGATATTTTTTTGTAGTGCAAATTGTCTAACAGGAATTGTACACTCTGATTAAAGGTGAAAATATGTGTAGAGAAAGAACCAAGAAAGTCGAGTTAGACCAGTTTTACGTGAGGAGGAAGTCTCGCCAAAAAACATGCAAGGATAAGTAGTTGTGCTAAAATTGCACTATACTACTATGAACCCTGAAGGGTTTTGCTAACAACTAACTTTAGTGAAGTTATTAAAGTTGAGAGTGTTGTTGTGATTATTCTAATCAATAGATGTATATGATACTACTCATATGAATTGGTATGAACTGTGGACGGATAGAAACAAGAAATAAAATATTCTTCCAGATATACTTTGTATAATGGAGCAGGAAGAAAAAAAATTTCCAAAGTGTATCAGTAAGTAGACTGGAAGAAGAGGAAGGCACTGGTATTCTAAAGGAACTACTGGAAACCAGGAGTAAAGATGAAGTAGAAATCTTCATCATGAGTTGAGCTATCAACATCAAAGTTGTAACATTGAGGACGGTGTTCAGTTTTAGGGGGGGAATATGTAATGTCCCTAAGTTGCTTCTTTTTAAAATAAGTAGTTTAAAGACTTTAAGGGTCAAGGTGGACCCCAAAGAACATATTTATGGTGAATATATTTTATTAAATTAATAAAATAGAAATAAATGTGCAATGACTAGATTGAGATTTGAGATCTGAAAAGCCCAATCCATGAAGATGGATAAGGTTGTAAGACTTTCCCAAAATTCCAGAAATCCTTGGAAGGAATAAAGTAAGACACTAAAATTGGATTTGGGGATAAATATCTAATTTCCCCAATAAAGAGGAAATTATTAGGAAAAGGTGGAATAAAGCTGGAAAAGCGGAAAAAATAGCTTTAAAAGTACCTTTGTGGAAGAAACAAAGGGAATGCCTAGGAAAATAGGAATAGAGCATCCTGAATTAAGTAGAAGAAGTTAAGGGAAATGGGTTGGGGAAGGAAAGATTCTGGATAGACAAGGGGTTGTCTATCGCTTGAGGAAAAAAATCTCTGCTCGGGGTCAGATATGGAGAAAGAGCTCTAAGGTTGGGAGGAAAGTATTAAAACCTAAGTGGTATGCCCATTTAAATTGGAATGGATTTTGATTTAAATCTTATTGCTGTGTTGAATTGTGGAAAGTGGTAAAATAGTCATGTAAATATGAAAGTTCTGATTTTAATTTTGTGGTTAGAAATAATAAAAATTATGAATACAATTATTTGTTACTAGTTTATACATTTAACAGAAATTACTATAGAGGAAATAGAAAAAACCGTATTGTTGTAACGACATACTCTGTAGAGGACCAACTCTCAGAATGTCTAGAACCCAAGGATGGGTCAAGATCTCGGGTTAGGTGCCTCACAAAAAACTGACCTTTATGAAAATTAGTTACTTTATTATTCTGTCGGCAAACTGCATAGTTTATTGAAAAATAAAACCTAACCAGAAAGTTATATGCAGAAATAATATATTGAGATACTTATAGCTAAAGATATACAGTGTTGTACTTTCAATTATTTATGTACTAGATAGATAAATTAAAACTTTTTTTTTTTCTTGGAGATATGCATCTAGCTGAACAATATCCTTATCTAAAAGAGAAATAATGTACAGACCTGATAACTCCGATACTATATAATAAAATAGATACTGTACTATCCACCAGATATATCTCTTCATATTGTAGAGAAAGGAAAGGAACAACTGGTATATATATAGAAAGTACATATGTGTAAACTTAAGTAGACATTTTACAATGAAATGGAAAAGGAAAGACTGCAATGCTATATTTTACCTTGGTATTTCTGTTTGAAAGATGAATAAGTATATGATTGACATTTCAGCAAAGAACAACTATATATATATATATATATATATATATATATATATATATATATATATATAGTACACAATACTAAATTGCAAGAAAGTAGTTCCATATATTGTTACTCTCGATATAAAAGAAAGAAGAATTCTAGTTCAATTAAATTAATCATATAGCTGAGAAAATTGTTCAACCAGACACAAATAATAACTACCGTTGGGTTCACAGAATCCATATTTGTATTCAAATATATAAAAGAACAGTCCATTGTTTGCATGAGTAGAAAAACTTAAATCTGCACATTGTTACAGTTGAATGAAAACAAAAGATTTTTCAACGATACTATGTGATGTCGAGTACATTTGAGTTTTTATGGGATGAATACATATTAACCGAGAAAAACATATGCAAAAAAGTACATAAAAATAGTAAGTACAGTGTTCTTAAAACCACATGGATAATAAAAATCTTAGGTAAGAAATTATTATCCAAGAATTGAATGTATAAAAAAAAACTAGAAGTTACGGGTTAAATAATACCAATTTCATGGAGGTATTTAATTTAGATAACCTAAGCTATCAAACCCAAAAAACGGTGAGTTACCTTATGAACAAACCGTAACCCTACATTTACCTTTCGTCAAGAAATAAACAAAATATGAATTGGTTGGTACATAAATTCTCAAGGGAATGGAATTGAAGTGTAAATGATAGAATGAAATATATGGTAGTAAACCTTATACTCACCAGTATAACAAAGAAATTCTGAGCAAACTTCATGAAGGCAATGCCGTGGAATGGAATAGGGTAGAAATCTGAAACTGGTCAAGTGAAACAAATTATTTAAATGAAGAAACTCTAAATATAAACAACAAAGAAACTACTCACTTCATTAGTTTCATAAAAAGATCACAAATCATGAGAGTCATGAACCAGTGATGGAATTAGATACAAATTGGAAGAACGTTTCCTCTTCTACCTCAACATGGAGCAGAAAAATGGTATTGGCTCTGCGTTTGTTTCCAAAGAAACCTAGTAAGTCAGAAATTGAGTAAAGGCATAATCATAATCACACAGAAGAACTAAGTTGTGATACAACGACTATTCCTTTTTCAGGAGCCAAAAGTTCCATTGAGATTTTACCCTAATAAATTAGAAAGGTATGGTTGTCAAGAATTTCTGTGTTGGAATTAAGGAAAATCTAATCTAATCAAGTGTCAAGGTGGTAGGAACGACTCACTATTTCCAATTAAATAAATAGGAAGAAATGATTGAAACTTAGTAGAATCCCATGCATTCCACATAAAATCCATCACGTAGAAAGGAAGAAAATTAAGTGATAGTTGATAGTTCGAATTCTTATTTTACATCAAAATTTCTTCACGAAAACTGAGTACCATTGTTAGTCGGATTAAGAAGAACTATGAGCTAAATTGATTCCAAAAAAAAATGAGTGATAGGTTCCATGGGACTCGTATTTAAATACAATGACGCAGTGATACTCTAAGGAACCGAATATTTTGTCCACTCTGTTGATGTCAAATAGAGAAAAAAAACCCCAATAAAATTGAGACGATTAATGCATATTGCGATTTCCACAAATATATTAAAACCAAAGAGAACGCCATAGAAACGTTTAACGATTTACCTGTAACTATGTGGTTCAAAAAATGTAGACTCGATGCTATACCATCTCTGTATCATAGTCTTAGGGTGATAGTTGAGTTCATAGAGGAACTCCAATGCTATATGAACCTCCGAGGTTGAGATAGCAGAGTTGCAGTGTTAAATGATACAAATAAGACAAATGTTGTAATAAAAATTGATAAAGGGGAATGAAATGCAAAGGAAATTCATAAGCTCTTAAATTTTTCCAAAAACCTAAAGGGAATTCCACCTGAACCATCCACGTGTCACTCAACTGGAAAAAGATGAATGTTCCCGCATCTCAAGAATTTGACTGTCATGATCATGTGCCCCGGTACTGCATCATTTATGTCAAACCATACCTAACATATTGAAGTTGTAAAGATAGTATTCATGGTACAATTAAGAGCACCATCTAAAATTAATGAAGACTATACCTTATTCCAAAATTCAAGGTTAAACGGACAAAATATCAATGTAGGAAATCACCTAAAATATTTACACAAGGTACATGGTTGGATGCGGATATGTCAATAAT
Source organism: Pinus albicaulis (assembly GCA_034641835.2). Taxonomy (NCBI): domain Eukaryota; kingdom Viridiplantae; phylum Streptophyta; class Pinopsida; order Pinales; family Pinaceae; genus Pinus; species Pinus albicaulis. Next base: position 805,208,308 of record CM076574.1, on the reverse strand, counting down.
CCCACTTGGCAGAGGTGGGGATCCTCGTTGGAAATGTCTCAACTCCTTAATCAATTCATTTTTTTGATTGATTAGGGTTAAGCCGAAACATGAATATAAAAGGTTCATACGTGAATGAACTAAATGGATAAGTGTCAATAATGGGGAAATCAAAGTAAAGAATTAGGGAATAAGAATAGTCCAACTTGAATAAACTAAGGTTACATATGAAGTTTATACATGAAAATATGTTGATGGTAAAGCGTTGGTTTAGTGAATAGGAGTTCAACTTCGTGGTTATAATATCAAATGATATTATATTGTTTATTATTTGGAGAGGACAATTTTCACCTTCAGGGAGAAGGGGAATGTCTAAGGGTGACATACATTGATGCCCTAACAAACATAGAAATAATGGTTGAAAAAAATACATATATAACTATTATGTTTATATGTGTTGGAAAGAAAAGTCTTTATGTTGCAATAAATAAGAGTGTAGTAGATTAACTTGAAAGAAAGTTTTATTGGCAACTTTACAATCAGAACACTGGCACAATGTGTTAATAATCTTAGTACGGACAAAAAAATGACTAAGTTACAGTTAGAGACTAAATTAAGTGACTACTACTAATAAATTATGGTAAGTTTGTATTAAATTACATAAGTGCATACCTAATACTAAACATATATACTACGTTCAAACCTAAGGTGAACATCTGGAGTAATGTTTAGTTGAGTATAGGTCTTGTAGGAAAGAATTCGTATCAAGTCAACATAGATGCTCTAGATTCAAAAAGGGTAAGTGGAATTTATATAATGAAATTACATAAACCTTTAAATTATAAAATGGAAAAAGATAGCCATTTAATATATTAATATATTACTATTAAATTAGTGTAATATATTACTATAATTATACTTGAATACCGAAATACCAATGGGGAAAATGTATGTTAATACCTTTATTACATGGGTATGTGTATCAAGAAGACGGTAGTAAGTAAAATTAAGTATATCGTGGATATATATACTTACATAAGTTATACATTAAAGATTATCAGGAATTAGGTTGAAAATGTAACATGTGGATGTATCATAGGTCGTGAGAACAAATATTATAATTCAGAAGTAGTGGGTGTACATATATATTCAATGGTGTAGGGTAATTATCAAATTAAATGAATAAGTCAAAGGATATTTGACTTAATTCAAAATGTATGTAGAAGTGATATGTTTAAAAAGTTACATCTTGTAAAGTATGGAAAGGAAAGTTTTGAATTAGAAATAAATTCATACTGGTTATTTTGGGTATAATAATCCATGATGAAATACATATATATTATTATTATTATTATTACAACCATTGTAAGTGGAAAAGAATAAAGGTAAGAGTTTATGGAAACCTTATCCCTAGAATGGAAAAAGGTGAGGTATGTTAGAATACCTGATCCATATTAGTTAAGGAGAAGGACTCTTACCTTAGAAGACAATTGTAACTGAAGGTGGAATATGCTCTTATCTGTAAATTAACGTAATGAAGTAAATTTGGATTGGGACAAAAATACGTCGAAAAAATTGTGAAATAAGAGGTGTTACAAATGGTATCAGAGCCCATGTTAAAACACTGGGCAAAGATGTGTGCTCACACCAAGAAACGATATTTCTATTGCTATAAATTTTGTTAAATTTAAATTTTACTAATGTTTAAATTCATGAACAGTGAAATAGTTTTAAACCATTCAATTGCGAACCATGAGAAAAAGGACGAGATGTATGTGGATATGGGAGTGGGGAAAACCCAACAGATCCAAATATTCTATTTATGGCTATGATGAATCAAATTCAAAGAGAAAAAGGAATTGAAAAATTTCTCACAAGAAATCTAAGGAAAATAATGCCTCTAAACAACAGTCCAGGAGGAATAAGGATTTTCAGAGGAATTCCTGTAAAAAAAAATAAAAATAAAAATAATTTAATTAGACCTTCCTTCTATGAGGGGAAAGGGAGGATTATACCAAATTTTGTTTCTAAAGAAGGTATAAAATGAGAAAGGACGAAAAAAAAAGTGGCAATGGACCACATATGTTTTTAAAATAGTAGATAAATTATAAGGAGAGTGATGAAGAATGTTGTCTCCTAAAATTTCTAAAGTTAGTAATACTGAAAGCTAATAAATTCTAGAATAAAATAACAATAATTAACAAGAAAAATACTTATGAGAAGTGTGGAGTGGGATAATGACACATAAATTTATACGTAACTACACATTTTAGATATTCCATCAGGAAGAATATGAACTCTGTGGCTAGAGAAAATTGAAAATAAATTTATAGATATGCAGGGTAAACAACATGTTTTGTTTTAGTTGATGAATCTAGATGTGGTTTAGAAAAATATAGGAGGAATCCTTCAAGCTGGAATTTTGTACAGAATTGGCATATCAGATTTTTCAAAGATTTCGGAAGGATAACAAAGTATAACAAACCTTATTTAGAGTTCAATTTTTTCGATTATCTATTTCTATGAGGGGGAAACAGGAATAAATTGGGTAGGATAACAATATGGACCTACCAGATTGTTGGAGGGAAACATTTCACGGTAATGGTAATGATGGAAAACCAGTGAAATTGCAAAAATTAGCTAGAAAAGTGCTGAAAATTTTATTATGTGGAATGAAGATAGAAAAATGAAAAAAATAAAATGGTAGAAAATTTACCGGATTGAAACCATGTGGTGAAAGTTAGAACTAAAACAATAACAAGTATTGTATAGAAACAATGAAAAACCAAGTAGATCTTGCTGGGAGTACCAGTCATATTGGTTAAAATGAAAGATGGAACCTCCAATGTAAATAAATTTCTGAAAAACAAGATACAAAAAAAAAACATTTATGAGTTTGGAATCCTACAGGAGTAGATTGGTCCTATTTTAAGCCCTATATATATCAATTAAACCATATAATAATGAAATACCGCAGATTTTTTTTCCAAGTTCTTTAAAAGTCGAGAGGACACAAATGGCATGATGAACTTAACCAAAAAGAAACTCTCTACAGCCACAAGGAGAGAAAAATGAATATGTCGGAAAATGGTCAAAATAGCTTGAATAGTTAAAAGACTCACCTAATCCTGTTTAATATTGGAATGGTATGTGCTACTAAGGATTGTACAGAATCATTAGAGGTTATAAAGTCTAATTGAAAAAAAAAAAATAGACATAAGTAGAATTATGTTGAATTAGTATTAAGGTTTCTGTTGAAATATATGCGCCAGGAAAGTGAGAAGGGGTTGATGCAGAATACCTAAAATTTAAGTAAAATTCCTCAAAATTAATTAAAATTTTAAGAAAAGGAGTTTTGGGATAATGTGAAAAAGGAATGTTATTAAAACTATGAATACTATTCAAGTAATAAAAAGTTTTGACTATAAATAAGTGAGACAAGTGGAACGAATGCAACAATAAAATAGGAAAATACCTCCGAGTCAAAATTGTAAAATATCGAAATATTGATAGATAATCCAGTCAGAAAGAACTGATAATTGAAAAATTAGAGGGTACACTAATAATGTGAACCTAATACAGCAAAAGTGGTAAATAATTACCATAAGATTTCCTTAGTTTAGACATACTGATGACTCAAATTAAGTTCAAGATTTAAAACAAGGCATGTTTGAACTGATATGAGGAAAGAGTAATAAAATACCCTCAGTGGAAGATGTTGCTAAGAGACAATCAAACCTAGTTATCAGACAAAAAAGAAAAACCTGGATCCTATGCCTAACTCAGAATAGAAATAGGAAGTTGATTGAGGATAAAAAATGGTCAAAATGTGCAGGACCGAAACTGTAAACGGATATAAAATGCCAAGATGTAAGATACACTTGATGAGGAAAAATTCAAGTGGAAATTGAAACTTGAGTTATAGACCTTATTATTGAACATGGCTATTACTATTTAAATTGGTTGATAAAAACCATTAGGAGGTACACGAAGTGCATGTATGAACTAGGAAAAGATAAGAAAACCTCTGCATATGATAAAGTTGGTTTTCTAAATTCATGAAAATTATAATGAAAAGATTTGTTTTTAGTGAAAAGTGTGTAACAGGAATTGTACACTCTGATTAAAGGTGAAAATACGTGTAGAGAAAGCACCAAGAAATTCGAGTTAGACCAGGTTTACTTGAGGAGGAAATCTCATCGAAAAACATGGAGGGATAAGTAGTTGTGCTAAAATTGCACTATACTACTATGAACCCTTAAGGGTTTTGCTAAAAACTGAATTTAGTGAAGTTATTAAAGTTTAGAGTGTTGTTGTGATTATTCTAATCAATATATCTATATGATACTACTCATATGAATTGGTATGAACTGTGGACAGACAAAAACAAAAATAAAATATTCTTCTGGATATATTTCATAAATGAAGCAGGAAGAAAAACAAAGTCCAAAGTGTATCAGTAAGTAGAGTGGAAGAAGAGGAAGGTACTGCTATTCTGAAGGAACTACTGGAAAACAGGAGTAAAGATGAAGTATAAATCTTCATCCTGAGTTGAGCAATCAACTTCAAAGTTGTAACACCAACGACGATGTTCAGTTTTATGGAGGGAATCTGTAATGTCCCTCAATTGTTGCTTTTTAAAATAAGCAGATTAAAGAATTTAGGGGTCAAGGTGGACCCCAAAGAACATATTGATGGTGAATATATTTTATTAAATTAATTAATAGAAATAAATGTGCAATATTGAGATTTGAAATCTGAAAAACCCAATCCATGAAGATGGATAAGGTTGTAAGACTTTCCCAAACTTCCAGAAATCTTTGGAAGGAATAAAGTAAGACACTAAAATTGGATTTGGAGATAAATATATAATTTTCCAAATAAAGAGGAAATTATTGGGAAAAGGTGGAATAAAGATGGAAAAGCAGAAAAGCTAGATTTAAAAGTACCTCTATGGAATAAAAAAAGAGAAAGCCTAGGAAAACAAGAATACAACATCCTAAATTAACTGGACGTAGTTAAGGGAAATAGGCTGGGGAAAGCAAGCTTATATAAGCATATTCCGGATAGACAAGGAGTTGTATATCACTAGAGGAAAAAGACCTCTACTCAAGGGTGAGCTATGGAGAAAAAGCTCTAAGGTTGGGAGGCAACTAGTCAAACCTAAGTGGTATGCCCATTTAAATTGGAATGGATTTTGATTTAAATCTTAATGTTTTTTTTTTTTTTTTCTGAATTGGACTAATTCTATTAGGTGAAAATATGGTACATGAGAAAGTACATTCAAGAGAGACAAAAACACGGCCAACCGGAAATGATAAAATATCAACTTCGGTCCCCGGATAGAGAGATGAGACAAACGAGGAGCAGCAATAAACAACTAAAAAACAGGAAGGAACCGACTTCTACCCAGAATTGGTAGAGTTTTCTACACGGAATTTCTTCCCTTTCTTTTTGTTGACTTTGACCCAGCCATCCTGGTGAGTTTGTGCTGGGACAATTTGAAGACTGGAGTTCTCCAGAAGAGGGGCCTCCTTATCTGAATCGGAGGAGGCGGACTCATGACTATGCTTCTGAGTGGCTGTAGTATCAGGGGGATGCTTGGGAGCATCAGTGGATAGTTTCTGAGTCTAAGGAACAAGGTCTGAATCTGCCTCACTCCCATCATCATCAGAGCTCGAGGAAGTATAATTTGCAGCAGGCGGCGGGGTACAGGGAGTCCATTTTTTGGATTTGGACTTTGTATAATCTCCTTTAGTCTTTGTTTCTGCAAGAGTGGGGCATGAGTTCTGCAGATGCCCTGTTTGGTTGCAGTGGCGGCAACGGAATGCAGTGTTCTCATAGTCTAAGTACTGAGTCCAAACATGATCACCGACCTTGAGGATAATTTGTTCGGGCAAGCCTTTGCTGATGTCAACCTCCACGCACATTCTGGCATATGTGTAGAGGCCGTGAAGTGGCCTATCATAATCTACATCGAGAAAGCGCCCCAAGGTATCGCCCATTCGCCTGAACACTGCCAGCTGCCATAGATGGACAGGAAGGTTGGGCAGTCTGACCCAAATAGGGGTCTTGGTGATGGTAGCTGTTGTAGAGTCGAAATCTGGGAACCATGGGGTTAAGAAGAGCCCAGCATTTCCAAAAAACCAGGGACCTTTCTGTAAGGCCTGTTCATAATGCTTTGCATGATCGAATAGTACTATGAATAACCCTCGTGAGCAGCAGCTAATGAGGCACTTGCTAGTCCAGTTATCGTAGATCCAATCAAAGGGTTCCTTGGTTCGCGGCCAAAGCCCATTAAATCTGCAAATGATAGCTCTCTCTGCATATTTTTGAAGATCTTCTGCGACAGATGGAAGAGAGACCTCAACAGAAGGTGCTTCATCTAGCTTGTCAACCAGAAAAGGCTGGGGTTTGGAGGCAGCAGAGGGTTTGGGGTTTTGAGAGTGAAAAACTTCTTTATAGGAGAAGATAGGGGCTGAAGAAGACTGTCCTACAGCACCACCTCTCAAACGAAGGGTAAGTACAATGGAATCATTTCTGTTAATGTTATAAGCAGAAAGGGGAAGAAAATCCTCAAGATGTTTACCTTGGAAAAGAAGTCTCTGGTGAATCGATGGGATTCCCGTCCATTGTTCCAGGTTAAGCTTAAGCTTCTGAATTAGATCTGAAGAAGAAGCCCAAAGCAAAATAGTTTTTCCAGAGAGTAACCGGAGTTTGATCTGAAAAGTGGCAGGGTTCTTTTTGGAGTCAGGATCTGCGCGGCAATGAAGGCCGTCCCTGCTTTTGCCTGCGACTCCAAGCCTCTGCTGAGAAAGGCCGTGAGGGCGGGAAACGCCTGTAGGCCAACTCCTGAGCCCAAAAATGAAGCCTCAGGGGTTTGCGGCCAAAGTCCCTTTTAGTGCTGCGGTTGAAAGTTTTGCTGCAGGGCTCGTATTAGCCAAACTCGCCGAGTTGAAGACAGCCCCAAAGAGGCAAGGCTCAGGTGACCCGAGCTGTACTCTAAAGTGCGTTGCCCTCAAGTTTATCCCCTGCATCCAGAAACCGACCCTTGAAACAACTTCCGCGGGAGCCCTGGCGCGATAGCACTGAAGGCCAGCAGAGGGTAGTTGAGCTGGAGCCTGACCAGGACTTGCTGAAACATTAACAACTACGTAGACGCTGAACAAAGCCCTATTATCGATCACTGGCTTCTCTCGGCTGAGGTGAAGACAGTCGTGGTGAAGCTGTAGGGTCGGATCCTCATTCCAAGCGTAGATTGCAGCGTTCTGTCCTGCTAGATCGAGGGAGAGAGCGACTAGTGGAGGCCTGGCGATTACCGAATGTGAGGTTGGTAGGTTCGCAGTCCTCTGTGTGCAGAGATCTCCAGAGCTTGGCGGCGGCTCTACCACTTCGGCGAACAGGGGAGCAGAAGAGTATAGTCTAGGGTTCATCTTGCTTCGGCGATTATAATAATAATCAATGGCTCATTTAAATCTTAATGTTATGTTGAATTGTGGAAAGTAATAAAGTAGTCATGTAAATATGCAAGTTTTGATTTTAATTTTGTGGTTAGAAATAATAAAAATTATGAATACAGTTATCGGTTACTAGTTTGTACATTTAACATAAATTACTATAGAGGCAATAGAAAAAATTGTATTGTTGTACAAACATACTCTATAGAAGACCAACTCTCAAAATGCCTAGAACCCAAGGATGGGTTTACATATAAGGTTAGGTGCCTCACAGAAAACTAACCTTTCTGAAAATTAGTTACTTTATTATTCTGTCATCAAACTGCATAGCTCACTCAAAATAAAACATAACCACAAAGTTATATGTAGAAATAATATATTGAGATACTTATAGCTAAATATATACAGTGTTGTACTAAATAGATAAATATAAACTAATTTTTTTTCTACTGAAGGTATGCATCTAGCTGAGCTGTATCATCATCTAAAAGAGAAATAATGTATAGGCCTGATAACTCAGATACTATACCATAAAATAGATACCGTACTATCCACCAGATCTATCTCTGCATATTGTAGAGCAAGGAAAGGAACAAATGGTATAAATATAGAAAGTACATATGTGTAAACCTAAGTAGACATTTTATAGCGAAATGGAAAACGAAAGACTGCAATGCTATATTTTACCTTTGTATTTTTGTTTTAAAGATGAATAAGTATATGATTGACATTTGAGCAAAGAAAATATATATATATATATAGTACACAATACTAAATTCTGAGACATTAGTTCCATATATTGTTACTCTCGAGATAGAAGAAAGAGGAATTCTAGTTCAAATAAATAAAGCATACAACTAAGAAAATTGTTCAACCAAACACAAATAATAACTACCATTGAGTTCCCAGAATCCATATTTGTATTCATATATATAAAAGAATATTCCATTGTTTGTATGAGTAGAAAAACTTAAATCTGCACACTGTTACAGTCGAATGAAAAGAAAATAATGTTCAACAAAACTGTGTGATGTCAAGTACATTTGAGCTTCTATGGGATGAATACAGATTAACCGAGAAAAGCATAGGCCAAAAAGTACATAAAAATAGTAAGTACAGTGTTCTAAAAACCACATGGATAATAAAAATCTTAGGTAAGAAATTATTATCCAAGAATTGAATGTATAAAAAAAAAAAACTAGAAGTTACGGGTCAAATAATACTAATTTCATGGAGTTATTTAATTTAATAACCTGAGCTATCAAACCTGAAAAATGGTGAGTTTCCTTATGAACAGACTGTAACTCTACATTTACCTGTCATCAAGAAATAAAAAAAAATATGAATTGGTTGTTACATAAATTCTCAAGGGAACGGAATTGAAGTGTAAATGATAGAATGAAATATATGGTAGTAAACCTTCTACTCACCAGTATAACAAAGAAAGTCTAAGGAAACTTCGTGAAGGCAACGTCGTGGAATGTTATAGGGTATAAATCTGAAACTGGTCAAGTGAAACAAATTATTTAAATGAAGAAACTCCAAATAGAAACAACAAAGAAACTACTCACTTCATTAGTTTCATAAAAAGATCACAGATCATGAGAGTCGTGAACCAGTGATGGAATTAGATACAAACTGGGAGAACGTTTCCTCTTCTACCTCAACATGGAGTAGAAAAATGGTATTGACTCTGCGTTTGTTTCCAAAGAAACGCAATAAGTCAGAAATCGATTAAAGGCATAGTAATAATCACAGAGAAGAACTAAGTTGTGATACAACGACTATTCCTTTTTTAGGAGCCAAATTTCCGTTGATATTTTACCCTAATAAATTAGAAAGGTATGGTTTTCAATAATTTGTGTGTTGGGATTAAGGAAAATCGAATTTAATCAAGCGTCAAGGTGGTAGGAACGAGTCATTGTTTCCAATTTAAGAAATAGATAGAAATGATTGAAACTTAGTAGAATCCCATGCATTCCACATAAAATCCATCACGTAGAAAGGAATAAAATTAAGCGATAACTGATAGTTCGAATTCTTATTTTACATCAAAATTTCTTCACGAAAACTGAGTACCATTGTTAGTCGAATTAAGAAGTAATATGAGCTAAATTGAGTCCAGAAACAAATGAGTGATAGGTTCCATGGGAATCATATTTAAATACAATAACGCAGTCATACTCTAAGGAAACGAACATTTTGTCCACTCTGTCGATGTTAAACAGAGAAATGAAACCCCAATAAAATTAAGACGATTAATGTGTATTGTGATTTCCACAAATATATTAAAACCAAAGGGAACACTATAGAAACAGTTAACAAGTTACCTGTAACTGTGCGGTGCATAAAAGGTAGACTCGACGCTATATTGTCTCTGTATCATAGTCTTAGGGTGGTAGTTGAGAACATAGAGGAACTCCAACGCCATATGAACCTCCGAGGTTGAGATAGTAGAGTCGCAGTGTTAAATGATACATATAGGATCAATGTTGTAATAGAAATTGATAAAGGGGAATGAAACACAGATGAAATTTGTAAACTCTTAAAGTTTTCAGAAAACCTAAAGGGAATTCCATCTTAACAATTCACGTGTCACTCAACTGGATAACGATGAACATTCTTGCGGCTCAAGAATGTAAGTGTCATGACCATGTGACCTAGTACTGCATCATTTATGTCAAACCATACCTAACGTATCGAAGTCGTGAGGATAGTATTCATGGTACAATAAAGAGCACTACCAAAAATTAATGAAGACTAGACTTATTCCAAAATTCAAGGTTAAACGGACAGAATATCAATGTAGGAAATCACCTAAAATATTTACATAGGGTACGTAGTTGGATGTGGATATGTCAATAATCCTAGTTGGCAAAGGTGGGGATCTTCGTTGGAAATGTCTCAACTCCATAATCAATTCATTTTTTCCATTGACTAGGTTTAAGTCAAAATATGAATATAAAAGGTTCATATGCAAATGATTAAAATGTATAAGAGTCAATAATGTGGAAATCAAAGTAAATAATTAAGGAATAAGAATAGTCCAACTTGAATAAACTAAGGTTACATATGAATTTTATACATGAAAATGCGTTGATGGTAAAAAATGAGTTTAGTGAATAGGAGTTCAACTTCGTGATTATAATATCAAATGATGTTATATTGTTTATTATCTAGAGCAGACAATGTTCATCTTTAGGGAGAAGGGGAATTAATGTATAAGGGTGACATATGTTGATGCCCTCACAAACATAGAAATAATGGTTGAAAAAAATACATATATAACTATTATGTTTATATGTGCCGAAAAGAAAAGTACTTATGTTGCAATAAATAAGAAATTAGTAGATCAACTTGAAAGAAAGTTTTATTGGCAACTTTACAAGTGAAACACTAGCACAATGTATTAATAAGCTTAGTACAGACAAAAAGAAAATGACCAAATTACAGTTAGAGATAGAATTAAGTGACTGTTAATAATAAAATATGGTAAGTTTGTATTAAAGTACATAAGTGCATACCGAATACTAAACATATATACTACGTTCAAATCTAAGGTGAACGTGTGGAGTAATGTTTAGTTGAGTATAGGGATTGTAGGAAAGATTTTGTATCTAGTCAACATAGATACTCTAGAATAAAAAAGGGTAAGTGGAATTTATATAATGAAATTAAATAAACTTTTAAATTATAAAAGGGAAAAAGATAGCAATTTAATATATTAATATATTACTACTAAATTAGTGGAATATATTACTATAATTATACTTGAATACCGAAATACCAATGGGGAAAATGTATGTTAATACCTTTATTACATGGGTATGTGTATCAACAAGAAGCTAGTGAGTAAAATTAAGTATATTGTGGATATATATACTTACATAAGTTATACATTAAAGATTATCACGAATTAGGTTGAAAATGTAACATGTGGATGTATCATAGGCCGTGAGAACAAATATTATAATTTAGATGTAGTGGGTGTGCATATATATTCAATGGTGTAGGGGAATTATCAAATTAAATGAATAATTGAAAGGAGATTTGACTTAATTCAAAACGTATGTAGAAGTGATATGTTTAAAAAGTTACATATTGTAAAGTATTGAAAAAAAAGTATTGAATTAGAAATAAATTCACAGTGGTTAGTTTGGGTATAATAATCCATGATGAAATACATACATATTATTATGATTATTATTACAACCATTGTAAGTGGAAAAGAATAAAGGTAAGACTTTATGGAAACCTTATCCCTAGAATGGAAAAAGGTGAGGTATGTTAGAATACCTGATCCATATTAGTTAAGGAGAAGGACTCTTATCTTAGAAGATAATTGTAACTGAAGGTGGAATATGTTCCTTTTTGTAAATCAACGTAATGAAGTAAATTTAGATTGGGATAGAAATGCGTCAGAATGTGACGAATTATAAGTAGATATATTACTATAACAATAAAAAAAAATTGCGAAATAAGAGGTGTTACAAAAACAATGGGCTTATGGATCTCAACGCTTGAAGATGTTGCAATCTGAGATTTTAATTGTACATTTAAAGTTATTGAAAAAGATCAATTTGTAGTATAAAACCTATGTTACTGATTAAATGATATTAATGGTTGAATTTGCAGTGGATATAAAGTGAAAGCAGGTTTACAATGATTTTCATGACAGATAGAGAAGTGTTGCATGTGGAGCTAGGGGAGGAGGATACTCCTCCAGATCCCGACACCCAGATATTGGTATTTATAAAGAATTTGCAATAGGAATTGGTTGAACTAAGGACTAGCAATGAACGTTTGCCGCAAGCTAGCAATGACCAAGAAAGGTTGATAAGGGAATTAACCTCTAGATCTAGTCATTAGGAGGGAGAACAAGAAAAAATTAAATGAAAGGAGACTAAGACAAACTCAGAAAATTTTGAGACTGAGGAAGAGTCTCAGAAATTAGACTCTAATTCCAAGAAAAACAAGCGGTTGTAGGCAGAGTTCTGCAAGATAAATCCTTCGAATTTTGATCGGGAAAAGGAAGAGGATGTGGAAGCTTGGATCCTGAATATGGTTAAATATTTTCAAGTATATTAGTATTGAATTAATCTGAAAGCTAGACTGAAAGTTAATCAATTGCAGGGTAAGGAAAAACTTTAGTGGGAAGAGACAAAAATCATACACTTACTGGATGAGAAAACCATCTCATGGGAAAATTTTCAACAAAGTTCAAAGTTTGATACCTCAATGAAATACAATATGATGATTGTGCCAAGGAGTTTCATGAGCTAAGGCTTGGGAAGCTCACCATAAAAAAATTTGTAACAAAATTCACAAACTTACTTCACTATGTACCATCTATAAGAGAATAGAAAGCGAAGGTACAAAGGTTCTTAAATTGCTTGCCCACGATATATAAAGAAATAAGTGAGTTTGACAACGCAAAAACTTTGGATAAAAATGTTAGAAAAGGCTGACTGTGTTACAATTATTTTAACAGACTAAATGATAACTTTAAAACATGGTAGAATAAAGAAAAAGGGAAATCAAGAGCAAGTTCAAAAATACCCAAACCAGCCTATCTGAAGAATTTTGGCAGAAACCACCAGAGGAAGAAATTTGGTAAAGGTGGGGAAAATTAGCTATCCTGATGGTATACTGCATCCAAGCCTATGGAAGGGCACAACAAGAGGGATGTAGTAGGAGAAGCAAAGGAACCTATGAAATTCTAGGGGGTGTGGAGAACCTCACTTGTTGCAATATTGTCGACACAACCCCCGTTCCATTCAAAACATTCAAGTGGTGCATGAGGAAACCACGGTGACTGATGTGGAAAAAATCATTTCATGAATCACCGCAACATTAGAAGAATGACAGGTTGAACATCAATCAACCATGATCAAAATAAAAGGTATAATTTTCAACCAACCTGTATCTATTTTAATTAATCTTGTAGCTAGCCTAAGCTATATTAGTCCACAAATGGTGGAAAAGTGTAAACTGGTGACAAAAAAATTTCAGCACTCTTGGTTGGTACAGTTGGCTAAAGGAAAAAAATGGAAGGTAACACATAAAATACATAAGTAACCTATAAATCTAAATGGATATCATATAGATTTGAACCTGAATTTTCTTCCTTTAGGATCCTATGAAATACTAGTTGGAATGGACTAGCTGGAACAACAAAAAGTAGTAATAAACTGCTTAGAAAAGAAAGTGAATTTCACAAATGAATTGGGGCAGTCAATTGTAATAAGAGGGAAACACAAACATGTGTATGTTAGAAAAAAAAATGCACTACAGTTGAAGCGGACAACGCAAAATGGCTGTCCATTTTATGTGGTGTAGGTTTACGACTTGAGACAAAAACTAGAAAATGATACTGTAAAATACTTTCCAGTTATTAGAGAATTTCAAGTCATATTTCCTAAATAAATCCCTAAACTGCCCCCTCATAGAGATATAGATTTCTCTATTGATCTGGTACTTGGAGCCACCAGAGTTTCCCAAGCACCCTATAGAATGAGCACCCTATAACTATTAGAATTAAAATTGCAGTTACAAGAATTACTAAACAGAAGCTATATCAGACCAAGTGCGTCTCCATGGGGAGCTCCGGTATTATTTGTCAAGAAAAAGGATGGTACCCTCAGAATGTGCATAGAATATAGACAGTTGAATAAGTTAATCATCAAAAATAGATACCCTGTACTGCGAATAGATGATTTGTTTGACTAGGTAAGGGGAGAAACAGTTTTGTCAAAAATTGATTTGCGAACTTGTTATCACCAGCTTCGCCTAAAATATGAAGACATTCAGAAGACAAATTTAAAAACTCGGTATGGACATTATGAGTTCGTATTCATACCATTCAAACTCACTAATGCCCATTCTACCTTCATGTGTCTCATTAATAGTGTCCTTCACAAATATCTTGATAAATTTGTACTAGTTTTCATAGATAACAATATGGTTTATTCTAAGAACAAAGAGGAAGACAAGGAATAGTGTTGAAAACACTAAGATAACATGAACTATATGAAAAACTCAGCAAGTGTGAGTTTTATAAACCAAAGATTCAGTATTTCGGACATGTTATTTGAAAGGAGGGGTTGGCAGTAGACCTAGAAAAGGTACAAGCAATTTTGAATTGGCTGGTACCCACAGATGTATCAAGAATCCGTTCATTGATGGGGATTGCAAGGTATTACCACATATTTTTGGAGCGATTTTTTGCATTAGCTTATCCCATTACCTCCTTACAGAAAAATGGGGTGAAGTTTGAGTGGACAACCAAATGTCAAGAAAGCGTTGAGAGGCCGAAACAAAAATTTACTACTTCCCCTATCCTAAAAATTGTAGACCCAACAAAAGAATATATTGTGTACACCGATGCTTGTATAGAAGGACTGGGAGGAGTAATATTATAATGTAGTGTTGTAATAGCCTATGACTATAGGAAACTCAAAAAACATGAGAAAAAATATGCAGTTTATGATTTGGAGTTATCTATTATCATTCATGCATTGAAAATGTCGCGACATTATCTTCTGGGTGATAAATTTGTATTAATGACTCACTATATCAGCCTGAAATACTTCTTCAGCCAGCCAAAATTGAATGCAAGACAAGCTATATGGTCAACATTCCTTATCAAATTTGACATGGAAATTAAACATATTAAAGGAAAAGAAAACAAAATTGCATATGCATTAAGTAGAAACTCCCATAAGGTTGTATCTAACATGGGTAGCAGTGTTAAGAGAAACTTCAAAGAACATATTCAAGAAACCCTATCACAAGACCCCCGATATCTAGAACTATAGTTGAAAGTGCAACAAAAAAGAATTCTAAGATATACTATAAATCTGAAAGCATTAATCGCTTATAAACAGAGGTTGTAAATTCCTAATATACCTTCCTTGAAACAGATGGTAATGGATGAATACCATAAAATACCTTACTCGGGTCATTAGGGTTTCTAAACCCCCTTCCTATGCCAGAATTGAAATGGGAAATAATATACATGGATTTCATCACAGTATTACCTCAGACTAAGTATGAGTATGACTCCATTATGGTGGTAGTGGACATGCTGACTAAGGCTACACATTTTATTCCCGTGAAATATACATTCGGGATAGCGCAAGTGGCCAATGTTTTTATTAAATAAATCTTTAAACTTCATGGGATACCAAAGATGATCATTTATGATAGGGATGCAAAGTTAACCTTAGCCTTGTGAAAAAATTTGTTCCAAGGGATGATAAAAAAACTAAATTTTAGCACAACCTACCATCCCCAAACAGATGGACACACTGAAAGAACAAAACAAATATTAGAGGACATGCTTCATATGTATGTGATGGATAGACCTGCAAGGAGAGAGGATTTTATACACTTAGCAGAATTTACATATAACAAAAACTATCAAGGATCTATAAAGATGAGCTTGTTCGAAGATTTATATGGCAAAAAATGACATACTCCACTGAGCTATAGCCAACTAGAGGACAAACTGGTTCTTGGGCCAGAGGCATTACATGAAGTGGAACAAACAGTCCACAAAATTAAATAAAACAACAAAACAACTAAAGGCCAACAGAAAATATATGCAAACAAGAAAATGACACACAAAAAATTTAAGATGGGGGATTATGCCTGCTTGAGGGTAAAAACTCGCAGAGTACCCTCAACAATAGAATTTTTGCTAGGTTAGAATCCGAGTACTGGGGGTCCTTTGAATTTTTGGATCGAGTGGGTCCTATACCATATAAATTAGCTCTGCCTTGTTAGGTTAAAGTACATAATTTTTTCATATTTCATTATTTAATAAATATGTTCATGGCCGTTTTCACATGGTTGACCGGAACTTGATACAGGTGGAACGTGAAGGGGAATTTCTTCCAAAACCACTTCATATATTGATTCAGGAAGAAAGCGTCATCCCGAATAGAACCATCACTCGGGTGAAGGTATGGTGGAAGCAATTTAGACCTGAGGAGGCCACATGGGAGCGGCATGAAAGCATGAAAGAGGCTTACCCAATGCTATTCAAGGATTGAATAGATATCTACTAACACTAAGGATGATGTTTTTTATTTTATAAGGGGACTGTATAATACCCCAAAGTTACAGTTGCTACGTTTTAAGTTAAGTATGTTATATAGGAAAAATGTGTACCTATGAAACAATTATAATGTTAGAAGAATGATATTTTTTAATATTGATTGAGTAAATTTCATACTAAATTTGAAAAGACAGAGTATTAAGAGATCTTGAAATTCTAATCCGTGAGGATAGGAGAGAATTTCTATACTTTCACAATCTCCCAAAAAAATTCCCTTGAAGAAGAGGAAAAAAAAAACAGATGGAAGAAAAATATCTTATGATACCCTAGTGAAGAGGAAATTTCACTGGGAAGGGTAGGAAAAGAAAAACTATGGAAAAGCAAGCTTTAAAGAACCAAAGTAAAACTTTTGTAAAAAAACAAAATAAAATCCTAGGCTATGGGAAACAACATCCCAGAATAATGGGACATCGTTATGGAAACTTATTGGGGAACGTTGGCATAAAAGTGCTTTCACCAGTATGACAAGAGTTCTCAGTATTGGGGGGAAATTAGATCTCTTTTTGCAGGAGAGCTCTGAGGAGAAGCTCATGGCTAGGAGGAAAATTATCTTTCAAGTTGGTATGCGGCATCTATGATCAATATTCATTTCTATGTTATAATAATGGCTAGATAAATGAAGCATGCATAATTTTTTTTAATCAAATTCTATTTTAGATGATTGAAGAATAAGGACTTATTGTTGTATTATATGAGTGTGATTTAGTATTGGTTAAATGCCACCAGGAATTTGAGGGAAGAGCAATTTTTGTATCATTGAAATATAAACTTAGTATATTCCAAAGTTATGAATTAGTTTCTATGTAGTGGTAATATTACAATCATATGACTGTATGCTATGATATTTTGAGGGGATATGTTTAATCCTTCTCTTAATCCCTTCAATAGAGTAGCCTTAAATTGAAGGGAATGTAAGTTTTATGAACATTTTATCGACCCGGCATGTGATTGTATATGGATAGCTAATATTTCAATCAGTAAGACTAAGGCATATGTCAAAATGGATGCTTAGTATAACTTGGAATAATAATCAGATGTTGACAATAGAATGGATGAGGCCACTATTTCATTATTTAAAATGTAATTTTAGTACTTAAATCTGGTATTATTGTTTCTGGTAGGTATTATTGGTAGATAGATGATATTATTTCCTAGTTGTACTCCCCTAAGGATAAATTGTCAGCTGAGTACACAAAACCATGTTGGAGATAAAATTCTCCATTTATTCTCTAGTCATAAAATAATAGCAAAAAATAGAGATTGAACTAAAATGAAATGTAGTACTCAAAATTTGTACTGCAAAGATCTCTTCTGAATATTTAGATTGAAACCAATATTGAAATATAAAAATTTTAATATAAAACACAAAGTGCAATTGAATAATATAGTATATACTTTAACATCACATGTATTCATAAGAAAAATTTGTTTATCGTATTATAGAAATAGGGAGAAGAAAAACCATAGTAAAAAATGTTAAATACCAACAAATTATATAAATAGGAAATGTCCCCAAACATCAGAATCTGCACTTTTCATTCAATATCTAACATGGACCAACAATTTGATGTCACAAATCCAATAATAGGAACTACAGAATGAAAAGGAAATTTCATTGAATAATTATAGCAAATTTATGAGTAATATAAAAAAAAGGAAATCCTTATGCAAGATTAAAATTACAGGGAAAAAACCCACTCAATTCAATTTCAGCTTGGGTTCTACTACAAATGAAAATATTTGTACAAAATATTTAGAATTATTCATTACAGAAAACTAACCCAACAAAGCAATAGAATTCTAAGAATTCTTGTACAATATAATCCCATACACACATATAAAGAATAATTCATATAAATAGGGAAGTATAAAAATTAGGCCTTTTAGTTCATACAACAGGATAAGAAGAGGGATTCATAGATTCTTCACAAAAGTAGAGAATGGGGAACTATAAGGTTTTACCAAGAAATATACAATAACAAGAACAATCCATCCAAGTACTAAAATACCCCACAGACTCCTTAGAAATATACAGTCATCTATTTTATATGGATTAAATTAATTACAATAAAATATTCAAATAGGCACAGAAGACATTCGGGGAAAGCACTTCAAAATTAACAAGTATCATCCATCAGTAGAAGCATCTAGAATCCAATCTTGGTCCTTATATGACAAAAAATCATGATGGGATAAGTGGGTTACCAACCTGTGTAATGGTGCAACATATAAGTATTGGAAAAAAATTGAAAGAAATGAACCTAATGTTGGCCCATATCGGCAGAGGTATTCCTGTAGTAAAATTCACAAGAATCTGGACTTAGCCGAAAGGGAAAATTGCTATCAAACGAATATTTCAATGAAATGAGGACAAGGGTGAGGAATTACCTAAATACCCCATCCCCGGGTCGAATTATTCCACCTGTGCATACATAGAAATAATGTTTATTAGAAGCAGAGAACCAACACACATATTACCCTGTATAAGATAATAGAAAGAGAAGGTACAAAGTTTCTTAAATTTCTTGCCCACACTATATAAAGAAATAATTGAGTTTGACAACCCAAAAAATATGGATGAAGCTATTAGAAAACGATGATTGTGTTACAATCAGTTTAAGGGACTGAATGATAAATTTAAAACATGGTAGAATAAAGAAAAAGGGAAATCAGGAGCAAGCTCAAAAATACCCATACCAGCCTATCTGAAGAATTTTGGCAGAAACTACGAGAGGAAGAAATTCGGTAAAGGTGAGGAAAATTAGCTATCCCAATGTTATACTACATCAAAGCCTATGGAAGGGAAAAAATTAGGATGTAGTAGGAAAAGAAAAGGAACCTCTGAAATGCTCTAGGTGTGGAGAACCTCACATGTTGCAAGATTTTCCACACAACCCTCATTCCATTCAAAACATTCAAGTGGTGCACGAGGCAACCACTGTGACTAATGTGGCTAGAAGAATTTCACGAATCACCGCAACATTAGAAGAACAATAGGTTGAACATCAATCAACCATGATCAAAATAGAAGGTATCATTTTTAACCAACCTCTATCTATTTTAATTGATCTTGGAGCTAGCGTAAGCTATATTAGTCCAAAAATAGTGGAAAAGTGTAAACTGCAGATTGAAAATTTTCAGCACTCTTGGTTGGTGCAATTGGCTAATGGAACCAAATGGAAGGTAACCCATAAAATACATAAGTGCCCTATAAAACTAAATGGATATATCATATATTTGAACCTAATGTTCTTCCTTTAGGATCCTATGAAATAATGGTTGTAATGGACTGGTTGGAAAAACATAAAGTAGTAATAAACTGCTTAGAAAAAATAGTAAATTTCAGAAATGAATTTGGATAGTCAATCTTAATAAGAGGGAGACAAAAACATGTGTATGTTAGAAAAATTTATGCACTAAAGTTGAAGCAGACAACACAAAAGGGTTATCTAGTTTACGTGGTGCAGTTTGAAGGCTTGAGGCAACAACTATAAAATGATACTGTAAAATACTTGTCAGTTATTAAAGACTTTCAAGACATATTTCGCGAAGAAATACATCAGCTACCCCCTCGTAGAGATATATATTTTTCTACTGAGATGGTACCTGGAGCCACCGTAGTTTCCCAAGCCCTCTATAGAATGAGCACCCTAGAACTATTAGAATTAAATCTGTAGTTACAAGAATTTCTAAACAAAGGCTATATCAGACCAAGTGTGTCTCCATGGGGAGCTCCGGTATTGTCTGTTAAGGAAAAGGATGGTACCCTCAGAATGTGCATAGAATATATATAATTTAATCATTTAACCATCAAAAATAGATACTGTGAATACACGATTTGTTTGACCATGTAAGGGCAGAAACAATGTTCTCAAAAATTGATTTGTGAGCTAGTTATCACCAATTTCGTATAAAATATGAATACATTCACAATACAACTTTCAGAACTTGGTATGGACATTATGAGTTCTTATTCCTACCATTCAGACTCACTAATTCCCCTGCTACCTTCATGTGTCTCACGAATAGTTTCCTTCAGAAATATATCGATAAATTTGTACTAGTTTTCATAGATGACATTTGGTGTATTCTAAGAACAAAGAGGAACACCAGGAGCACCTTAGAATAGTTTTGAAAACACTAAGAGAAAAAAAAAAATACGAAAAACTCAGCAAGTGTGATTTTTATATGCCAAAGATTCAGTATTTGGGACATGTTATTTGAAAGGAGCGGTTGGAAGTAGACCCTGAAAAGGTACACACAATTTTGAATTGGCTAGTACCCACAGATGTATGAACGATCCACTCATTCATGTGGATTGCAGGGTATTTCCGCAGATTTGTGGAGGAATTTTCCGCATTAGCTTATCCCATTACCTCCTTACAGAAAAAGGGGGTGAAGTTTAAGTGGACAAGCAAATGTCAAGAAATATTTTAGAGGTTGAAAAAAAAATTGACTACTTCCCCTATCCTAAAAATTGCAGATCCAATAAAAGAATTTATTGTGTGTATTGATGCTTGTATTGAAGGATTGGGAGGAGTACTATTATAAGGTATTTCGATAGCCTATGAATATAGGAAACTGAAAAAACATGGGAAAAAATATGCAGTTTATGATTTGGAGTTAGTTATTATCATTCATGCATTGAAAATGTGGCAACATTATCTACTCGGTAAGAAATTTGTATTAATGACTGACTATTGTAGCCTGAAATACTTCTTCAGCCAACCAAAATTTAATGCAAGAAAAGCTAGATGGCCAGAATTCCCTAGCAAATTTTACAAGGAAATTAAGCATATTAAAGGAAAAGAAAACATAATTGTATATGCATTAAGTAGACACTCCCATTAGTTTTAATCTAACATGGGTAGCAGTGTTAAGAGAAACTTCGAAGAAAAAATTCAAGAAGCCCTATCACAAGAACCCTGATATCTAGAATTACAGTTGAAAGTGCAGCAACAAGGAATTCCAGCATATACCATAAATTCGAAAGGATTAATCTCTTATAAACAGAGGTTGTAAATTCCTAATGTACCTTCCTTGAAATAGATGATAATGAATGAATACCATAAAATACCTTACTCAAGTCATCCAAGCTACCAAAATAGGGTGACAAAATTGCAAAAAAATAGGTTTTGGCACTAAATGGAAAAGGATACAACATATTATCTAGCAAGATGTTTATAATGCCAATAATTCAATGTGGAGCATACACACCCCACGGGGTTTCTAAACCCCCTTTCGATACCAGAATTGTAATGGGAAGTAATATACATGGATTTCATCACATGATTACCTCAGTCTAGGTACCAATGTGACTCCATTATGGTGGTAGTGGACACACTCACCAAGGCTGCACATTTTATTCCCGTGCAATCTACATTTGGGATATCCCAAGTGGCCAATGTTTTTATGAAATAAATCTATAGGCATCATGGGATGCCAAATATGATCATCTCTGATAGGGACGCAAAGTTCACCTCAACCTTCTGGAAAACTTTGTTCGAAGGGATGGGAACAAAACTAAATTTTTGCACAGCCTACCATCCCCAAACAAATGGCCAGACTAAAATAACAAAACAAATATTAGAGGACATGCTTCATATGTATGTGATGGATAGATCGGCAAGGCAGGAGAATTTTCTACACATAACAAAATTTGCATATAACAACAGCTATCATGCCTCTAAAAATATGAGTCTGTTTGAAGCTTTAAACAATAGAAAATAACATACTAAATTGAGTTATAGCCAACCAAAGGACAAACCAGTTCTTGGGCTAGAGGCATTACATGAAATGGAACAAATAGTCTACAAAATATGACATAACATCAAAATAACTAAGGACCAACAGAAAATATATGCAAACAATAAAATGACACACAAAGAATTTAAGATCAGGGATTATGTCTAATTGAGATTAATACCTCTCAAGAGTACTCTCAACACTAGAAGTTGTGCTAAGTTATCACCCCAGTACTGGCAGCCCTTTGATGTTTTGGACCGAGTTGGTCCTGTACCATATCAATTGGCTCTGCCTTGTCATGTTAAAGTACATAATTTTTTCATATTTCATTATTTAAGAAATATGTGCATGGCCGTTCTCACATGGTTGACCAGAATTTGATACAGGTGGAACGTGAAGGCGAATTTCTTCCATAACCACTTCGTGTATTGGGATAGGAAGAAAGCATCATCCCGAATAGAACCATCACTCGGATGAAGGTACGTGAAGCACTTTACACCTAAGGAGGACACATGGGAGCACGAGGAAAGCATGAAAGAGGATTACCCAATGCTAATCAAGGATTGAATAGTTATTTTCTAACACCAAGGATGATGCTTTTTATTTTAGGGGGGACTGTATAATACCCCAAATTTATAGTTGCTATGTTTTAAGTTAAGTATGTTATATAGGTAAAATGTGGACCGATGAAACAATTATAATGTTGGAAGTATTATATTTTTTAATATTGATTGAGGAACTTTGATACTAAATTTGAAAAGACGGAGTATTAAGAGATCCCAAAATTCTAATCCGTGATGATAGGAGAGAATTTTTATACATTCCCAATTGTTACATAGCATTTTGTCATCGTCCCTACAATCCCTCGTTCCGTACATTGGAGGAATTTTCCCGTGACCTGTGAACAGTGAAATGCCCTGAAACCACCTTCATGGCATCCTCTTGCTAAGGACAAAAATTATCCTGAAGAACATTTCCTCTGAAAACCCCTAAAAATAGATGTTTTAGCCTTGGCGCGACTAGCCAGTTCAAACCTCGTGCCAATGGGGGAAATACACACTAGAGGGCACGCCAACTGGCACTCTGTCCCTATCTTTCACTCGCGCCAAGCTTATTAAGGGATGTTTTTTAAAAATAAATGGTGGAATTTTGATTCTAACAAACTCCAGAATGAATCATCAAAAGGAGTTGAATGGTTTGGCTCTAGATCTCCATGTATAAGAAGTGGTTTTCCACCTATCATGGAACCTTCCTAAGAGATAGGGCCTATCCCATGATTATAGGGATCCCAACTTCCTTTCCTCCATCTATAAAATATTTCCCTCTCCATTAGCAAGCTAGCTGAACTTGTAGGAAGGAAACTATAGCCCGACAACTATTGAGAGATAAGTTGAAGAGAATCATATAAGAGAGAGAGCTTCATCCAGATTCCCAACAGGCTTTGTTGAGACATGCTCCACTGCAACCCCGTCGAAGGAAGATCATAGCGTCAGAGCATTTGGTTGTAATCTCCCTTTTGTCATTTATAATATAAGCGACTCTAATTTTCATTCCATTCATGTGTTCATTTCTTTATGTGATACAATGAATTATATCTTCTCTGACTGATATATAGTTACATGCTTTAGATTTTACGTTGTATGTCGTCATTTCCCTGCATGTGTACAGGTGTTCGGACATGTCGAATGGAAGGATTGTGATCTGTCAAGAGAGGGACGAGAAACAACATATTTTCTCCAATGACAACTGTGTGGGATTTCAGGTAGGCTACTCATCATGATCTTTGTCTTTTTGTAACTAGGAACCAATGTCATTGCGTGACTTGATTGTTTCTAGACCCAATCTGGGCTAGTGGGATCGCCTCTGTCCGCAGAGGGGATTTACCTTGTCAAAAAACTGGCGACTCTATTGGCAAGTCAATCAGATTTAGTATTTCCTCATTTGGTTGTTTTTGGATTTTCATTGATTTATTTGTTCTTTTGGTTCACCTCCTTTGGTGTCAAACCCCTATTCAGCCCCCAGAAGACCTGATATAGTCTCTGTTTGTCCTTTTTCATATTTTTCCCATAGTAAAATCAATTGGCACGGTTTAGCTCTAGACAGTCACGCCAACTGGCGCTTTTTTCTAGTTAGGCCCCCGCGCCAACAATTTTTTGGCACAGATTATAGCCAAACAGGCGCGCCAACTCTGTTTTGTGTTTGGGTTTTCTTGTTTTTAGGCTCTCTGAGCTTGAGTTTTGGTCCTGGTGTAATTTTTTTGATTCATTGAGTGCCTTGAATTCATTGTTGGCTGTGTTTGGGCCTTTTCCTCTGGTTTTTTTCCCTTTACTATCAGTTTCTCATTCTAGCCCTAGGGCTTCTAGGTGCTTCAGTGTGCTGAGCCTCCCATGGGAGTTTTGGGTCCTTGCTTTCCCAGTAAACTTCGTTTTCGCTTCTTTGCATTCGTTTTGCTGGATTCCATTTTATCATTACGTTAGCTGAGTGATTGTTCTCTCTTTCATTCAAGTTTCGCTTTGTCTCACTCCAAGCCTAGATTACACAGTTTGTGTGAGTCTTTTTCGAGATTCTTCTTCGCTTTGAGGGATTTCGTCATTAGTTTGAGTCTTGATTGTGTGCATTTGTATTGAGTGAACTTTTTTGTTTCAACTCTCTCACTCTCATTTCTCGAATTGGTTTTTTCATTAGTTTTTTCATTCATTTAGTGCATTTTCTCTAATATATTGAAAAAAAAAAAAAAAAAATTCTTTGAATTTTGATTAGCTTAGTGAAAATTGAAAGCTCTTTCACATTACTAATGTTATATAACTCTAAGAGAGAATTTTTCTAGTTTCATTAGCTTACATTGGAAATAGTAGTGGATGTTTCTGTGCTTTTCCTTTTGTTGTCATTTGGAAAGCTCTCAAATCTCTCGTAGATAGCTCTTCATTGAACATAATGATGTTTTGTGGCATGTAGCTTGTATTTAGAGGTTTTTATGAGATCCAATATTCAAAAGGGCCTGAAAATTGAAACGTAAATTGAATATCAACTTTAAAATTTACTGAATTAACCTAAGGCAACATTGAAACATTAACAAAACATATAGTACTCTAAGGTAGAGACATGTTCCGACGTCTTTAAACCTAGCAGCTATCATTTTCCATCTCGCTACAAACACTGCTAGTACAAACTTGTGCTCCCCATACCATCGAGTATATAAAGGGAGACCCCATTAGGTTGCAATCCTTTATCTGTAGGAATCCGAGTCTGTCGCCTTTTACCTGTGATACACCGGACACAGCATTCGGGGAGATTACCTGCAAGTACGTCAAGTCCTTGGTTGATTTATCTTTATTTTTTTACCAAGGTGTATATGGAAATTCATGGATATCTGGTACACCCATTTGCCTATATTACCAAAGCAATCATTTTGATCTTTACTGACTCATTAAATTTGAAAAGATCATCAAGTGCTTGTCCTTTCACGCTTGTTTCCAAATTGAAAGTGATAGAGTCATATTTTACTCGTTTCTAGACTCTTAAAACATGAAACAGTAAAATTTCCAGTTTCAATGTGGTAAAATTAATCACCTACGATCACACGCCCATTTAGAGATTGATTTTTCGGCCTGTTGTTGTTTGCCTTCGTTTTTGGCCATGTGTCTTTGTTTTGATCTCTTCCTCTTTTCATTACAGTCACAGTGGTAGAATCCTTAGTTTCATCTACTGGTAGTCCTTACATAGACAATTCATCATAGATCTCCCAGTCCTCTGTTGAGTATCCACAGCCCATTTTATCCAAGTTTCCTGGCGGGGGACCATTTATATCTTAACTTCCCTTTGGAGGACCAGTTGACTTCAATTGGCCCTTGTCCAACGCTTGGTTTGGATTTGGATTAGGGTAACACTTCCCTCCTCCTACATCGAGAGCACTTTTCTTGGCTGCTATTATACTTCCTAGTCCCCATCGTCTTTTAGAAG
This sequence comes from Pinus albicaulis, assembly GCA_034641835.2. Classification (NCBI taxonomy): domain Eukaryota; kingdom Viridiplantae; phylum Streptophyta; class Pinopsida; order Pinales; family Pinaceae; genus Pinus; species Pinus albicaulis. The sequence goes on along the minus strand of CM076574.1, from coordinate 805,182,046 downwards.
ATCTTACAGTTGGGTCGAATATGGACTCACCCAGTCCTTCTCCTAGCAAGGGAATTCCTACTTCTAGTGAAGATTACTAGCTTTTTCTTGAAGATATCCCCGAACCTTCTATTATGTCTTCACTTGGTCCTTTGCTCCGAGCTGGATATAGGTCTTTAAGTCAAGTCATGGCTGCCATTCCCTCTATCAAAGTTTCTACTCCATCCACAAGGCTAGCCATCCCCACGTTGGGGATGTCGCCATCGACGCCTCTCACAGCATCTCCTTTTGTTACATCAACACTTGTTAGACCTACTGTCTGCGTGGCTACATCTACGCCTGTTGTCACTACCCAGTCAGCTAGGACCTCGTCAGTTCCTGAAGATTTTTGTATAGCTTCTACTATTTTGGAGAATATTTCTCCCGAGGAGTATCGACTTTCTTTACAGTCGTCAAACTCCGAAGTTGGTTAGTCCTCTCAAGATCTTAACCATCCTTGCTTTTCCCATTATGGACTGGATGGTTCCCCGATCTACGTATTTCCATATCAATATGATGAGCAGGGAAACCCCCTTGGTTTTCATGTTCCTGAGGCTTATCAGTATATTAACGGTTTTCTGTCTACCCAACCTGGGCAACCTTCTAATCAACAAGGGAAAAACCTTCAGGGACAACCTTTGTTTTAGCAAGGATATGCTTCTGGCCCACAAGGAAAACCCTTACAGGGACAACCTTTGGGCCAACAGGGATTGTTGTACGGTCTGCAAGGGCAGTCTTACAACCCTCAAGGTCAACCTCTGCAGCCTCACCCGGTGGTCCAGTCGGGGCAACCTAAAGGACCCACAGGGAAACCGGGGTATCAACCTGGACCGTTGTATGGTCTTGGGGGGAAAAACCATCCTTATCAACCATTGGTGCAACCTCAGCAACCTCATTTTCCAATTGGTCAAAATGTTTCACAACCAAGGCCATCTTATGGTCCTGTCGTAGGTCAACCTGGTTATTAGGCACAACCTAGCCCTCTCCCGCCATCAGGCCAACCTGCATAGCCAGGTCAACCTATTCAACCAGGACAACCTGCACAACATGTTAACCCTGCTCAGCAACCTGGTTTCCTTTATCAAACAAGTCAACCTGTTCAACCAAGATAACCTGTTCAACCAGGTCAACCTGTTCAACTAGGGAAACCTGCACAGCCAGGTTAACCTGTTCAACTAGGACAACCTACACAACCTATTAACCCTGCTCATCAGCTGATCTATTATATGCCACAGCTGAGCCCACCTATGCGCCCGACTTATCAGACTCAACAAGGTCCCACTTACCAGCAACCCGTTCGACCCCAAGGCGACTATTACCTTCAAGGTCAGTCTCGACCGGTTTACAACCCACCCTAAAGTTCTGGTTATTACCTTCAATAACCAGGCTACACTTATACTCCACATTCAAATCCATACACTACTCAAACGGGGCCCACATATAATCAAAGTCAGTACCCTAGTTATCAACCCCCATATCCTAGTTTTGAGCAACCATATCAACGTAATTATACGGCTTATACCCCCTATGGTCAGTATCCTTCAGGATAGAACCAATGGGGCCAGAATCATGCTCAACTAGACTGGAGTACAGGTACAGGTCCTTATCAGAGACCTGGCAAGCCTTTTAATCCTCAATTGCCTTTCCTCGCCACATTGGAATTATCGGATGTGTCCAAATTGACCAATGATATGATTCTTCATAATCCATATTGGCCTCTAGTTCTGATGAAGGTGCCTGGTGATTGTCCTAAATTTGAAGGCAAATCTGGAGAAGACCCCCAAGCACATGTCATGACTTACCATTTGTGGTGTTCTTCGAACTCTTGGATAGATGACTCAGTCCGTCTACATCTTTTCCAGTGCACTCTCAGTGGCACTGCTACTAAATGGTACATAGAACTACCTCATGGAATTTTTCAAGACTGTAATACTCTAGCTATGTCATTCTTAATGCATTTCTAGTTACCGGTTACTTATGAAGCTGGGACACATCTCCTGACATCTTTGAAATAGGACAAAGCCACTCATATTTAGAATCATATTCATGAGTGGAGACGTCATCGTCGTCTGATCAAGTTTGACGTTCCTAGTCAGCTTCTAACTCACTTGTTCACTACCTCCTTTGTCAACAAGATTGCACAGGAACATTTCTATGAAGGCATGTGTAACCGAGGAATAAGCCATTGCTCGTGCCCAGTACCTCGATTTAGTGTACTCTCAGTCCGGCACGTTATATGATATCTTGATTGATGCCCCATGGCCAGGAACCTCTAAAGCACCAGCTACACCATCGGTTGACAGTGTTATTGGTTCCATCTCTCAGACTTCTCGTAAGTCTTCTAATGGGAAATAGAAATCGAATTCTTCCAAAAATTCTACTCCTCCAGTTACTCCAGATTCTGGTAATACCACGGAGTTCAATGCTGTTCAGGCCAATCCTGCGGACAAGGCTTTAAAAGGGAAGAAGAAGGGAAAAGGCAAGGCCAAATCTGATGTCCCGAAACTAGAATCCTCCAAACCACATGTTGATGATGGTTCGAAATGAAAACTCAAGTACCGTTGCCTGGTCTGTGATGAAGACCACTACAGCAAAGATTGTCCCCGATGATTCGAGGTTGGTCAACTTCTTAAAGGCTATAAGGGAACTCCAGAAATTCTTAAAGAACCCTTTCCATCTCAGCAGACCCAGATGGTCGAGCAACCTTCACCATCTGCACCATTTGGGTATCAGGTCTTCATGATGAATGGTGTTGCACCTGTTTTTATTGCCACTCGATCGAAGGATTATGCTGGATCACGCCAGGCAGCTGGGAAGGAAGTCGTTGATGGCCTGCCTCCCCCACCTGCCTCTAGTCCTCTTGAAATTGAGAATCCCAGCACTGCACCCGTTGTACGGCCACCTTCCAAAGGTGTTTTCCAAAGGTCTTCCTATAATCCAAATGCCCGTGCTGCTCAACATTATAGCATTGTTGATGATTTGGCACATGCACCCTCCATAATGTCTGCGTTGGAAGTGCTTCAAAGTTTCCCATCTCAAAGGAAATCTCTATTATATGCAATCGGTGGAATTGATCCTGCCAATTCTAGCCTTCTCACCTTTGATCTAGAGAATTTCATCCCTCGACTTCTGCACCATATTTCCCTTGTTATACAAGTCGGCATCAACAGCCTCAATATTCATAGAGTCGTTGTGGACAAAGGTGCCTCTACCTGCGTTATGTCATCTACTTACTGGAAAGCCATCGGCTCTCCAGCCCTCACTTCATCTCCCAATGCCCTCGAGGCATTCGATGGAAGGGAACCAAAACCCTCAGGTGTTCTCGCGAGTCTACCAATCACATTGCAAGGTAAAACATTCAACATTGAAGTGGAATTTGTTGATGCCAAACTCAACTACAATCTTCTACTCAGTCGCAGTTGGACCCATGCCATGTTGTGCGTTCTGTCCACCCTCTTTCGACTTTTGAATTTTCCACATGAGGGCAAGATTATTACTATTGATTAATTGTCTTTCTTTACCTCATCCTCTGAAAACAACTTGGCATATGTGGATCAAATTCCTAATCCCCCTGACAGTGTAGGACCTGGTCTTTTCAAGGACCTCGTTCTCATGGGTATTTTTTCCATTCCACCACCGAACACTGTTCAAGTCAACATGATCTCTAGGTCGGATGACCCGTGGATCATCCCTTCTCCTGAATAGGTTGCCTCTTTTGGAGAATCGATGCCTCTGACCCCAGTTGAAATCAATTATTATGAGATCATTGCCACATCAGATCCTCCTCCTGCTGAAAACACTCCTTTGAGCATGGCTCTTGATATTTATTCTCAATCCCCTTGGCTCGACGACGTATATTTGCCCGATCCTTTCAGATAATTTTTTCTGTCTGAGGAAGTTATCATGGAGACTGTCTCTCAAATATCTGCCATGGAGTGATGGACATCATTGTTCCTCATTCATGCCTGGCCTGGGGGCAATGCCTGATTATCTCAAGAATTTTGTATCTGGTTATCCCTCTCCTGAACATGCTCCTTTGAACTCATCGGAGCATAGTTCCTCTTCTTGTGTCAAGCTCCCTAAACAATGAAACAAGTCGTTATGAGGACAGTTCTTTTAAGTGTGTCAAACTCATTAAAATAATGAAACACGATCTCGTTCAATTCAAGTTTTGTTAGATTTTGATTAAATCTCTTGTGTTTTGAACCTTCACTCCATTTCCTATGCACTGAAGCTTGAGGGGCATGTACAACTCGAATTGAGTCATCATGCTAGGGGCATGCCTATTTCTTTTCAAGCATAGTTTGCGTTCGTGCTTTTAAGCTTGTGTAAAAATAAAATGTGTGGTGTGGTGAGCTTTGTAAGAATTTTTCTGCTAATTGGGTCTTCCTGATTGTGCAGATGTCTATTACTCCTTATGTCAATTTCATGGATAGTGCCTCCCGCAGTACCAGGAATCTGTCTTCGGCAGCCTAGGTAATCTACAATCCTGCTGGTAAGTTAGTTAATTTACAAGGTGTTTGTCTAGGGCCTGCTACAAATAATGTCGCGAAATATAGTGCCATTTTGGAATTATTGAATGGGGCCATTAACGTCGGTTTTCGTGCATTACTTGTATATCTGGACTCACAGCTAGTAGTGTTACAGCTCAGTGGTCATTATTTAGTTAGGAACCCATGCATTCTAAGAATGTATCTACATATTCGTTTACTGGAAATAAATTTTGATTACATCACATATCAGCATATGCCCAGACAAATGAATGCATTAACAGATGCAGTAGCTAACATGGTATTAGATAGACATTTACGCAATTTGTAAAAACATCATCATATGTGAGAAAGATCCATGTAGAAATATATATATATATATATATATATATAGCGTGTACATCATATAAAATCCCAAAAATATGCATGTTTGTTTTAATTACATTCGGAGACAACATGTCTCTCAAAAATATGTAAATGAAAGCCTAGGCGACTAATCAGTGTGGTGCTCATGGTAGCACGTCACTGCTCGCACCAATCGCCTCAGTAAGCAATGGAGGCGACTTGGCACCCCTACGGTGTGCCTATGATAAGCCATAGGGACATCAGCTAGGCGAGCATAATCTGGAACCCCACGAGCAATCCCCTCAAGGTTCTATACAAGTTCATCCCCCTTGCCTCCCTGACCTTTAGGGTCGTAAGCGAGATGAGTCCTTCTCCCTATCGGTGAAATCCCAACAGGCCTCTCTGGGTTGACATCTGCATACATATAGGATCAATTGTTAGAACATTCATGTATACCATAAAAAATCATAAAATTCATAAAAATAAAAAAAAAGTCTTACCTAGCTCCTCATCCCAGTCCTCTCCTTATGGGAGAAGAAGGTCTAGGTCTCTTATGAAATCAATGCCCGCATAGGGCCAGTCCTCTACGATTATCAGTTTTCGTCGCAGCCATCCAAAGAACTTGGACCACCATGACATTTGCTGGGCACCCCCTGCCCTGGGCATCAATGTTGCCCATCGAGCCATCCGTGGCTCTCTCAATGGTGGATCTGGGACTATTTCCTCCTGGACCTGGAAGATAGGTAGCCATTTTAGGATGAACGATACCAAGATGGACCTGTACCCAAACTGCTCTAGTTTGGCCTTTTTGCATTTGGTCAATTGTCGTTTGATGTTCACTGTTACGGCTGTGGCCCAATCAAATATTGTTGGGTTCATGCACTCTGATGCCAAGAGGAGCTATGTTTTGGTAGCCTCATGTGGCACTTGTGACCCCGCAGCCCGTGTAATGGTATGTAGCACCACTCTGAGTGCTAGATCAAGAATAGTATGAATATCAACCTTGCCACTACCTGATCCGGTTTGTGTCCCCGAGCACACCCTCTGCATGACCATTGCCATTTTTTCACCAGAGGCTCTGGTACCTGTCATAAGTGGAATTGGACCTCTACGGGACCATCCAGTAAGGAATTAAACATTGGACACTTCAAGTTCAAGTACTTGATCTCAAAGTTTAAACTTCTCTTCATCCTCATCCTAGATACTTATCAAATATTGTAACAATTCAGGTTGTGCCCTGAGACATAGTGTTAAGAAGAATTTCTTTAAACCGAAGTTCCGAAGAGCATTCATGCATTGCTCGTTCTCCATTGCTAACTCATCTTCTTCATTGTGCTCCCTTTCTTTCCATTCAATCACCATTTTGTTTTTACACCTGCGTCAAATTGGTCATAAACACATTGTAAGGTCCCTTAGGCATTCAAGAATTCAATTGATTTGTTCAATTTTTGTGAAGTTTGAATGGAATATTTAGTTGCGCAGTTGGCATAACTGTTTTGATGACAGTTGCGCCACCTGGCACAACCCCTTTGTGAAAAGAGCCCGATTGGTGCGAGTCCGTGCCTGATACTCGCGCTAACCGCGGAAGCCCTAAATTTGAAAATCCTCCCCTCAAGGATGTCAAATCATGATGGAAAGCTATGAAATATGGCTTAAAAAATGGATAATGGAAGCATCTCTTACCTAGAAAAGATAGGATCTGGAATGGTGCACTGGATCATCCACAATTGTCACTGCAAGATCGCAGCGAAATAACTCACTATCGCTCTGCACAAGAGGTTAAAAGTAAAAAGTAAATATGTTTCTACTATTGGTCATATTTATAACTTTTCAAAATAAAAATTATGTTTTGGAGCTTATTTTTCTGATATTTTATCATATTTTTGTCGAAAAATGGGTTTTACACTTGCCTTTTTTGCAGCGATAGGTTTTCACGCGACTAGGACGACGAGACAAGTTGCATTTTATACTTTTTCGGAGCTGGTAAAAACATGAAAAATTCACTGCTAGAGTCATCTTTGAGCTCTTTTCTAACTCTCTAAAACTGAAAATATTGCCGAGTCGCTTGTTGTTTTGAGCTCGTTAAATTGGCTGCGAAACGAAATCTACCCAGTATACGTTTACCCCTTTTTCGGGCTGGGATAGATTATTTATGAAAAAAGAATACCCTAGCCTATCGCGACTAGGAGGTTCTCTCAGACATAGTTTTCTACCTTTTCAGATCTGCAAGACTATCTACAAAAACGGACTGTTGGAGTTTTATTTTCCATTATATTTTCAAAATCTCTAAACATGAAAATACGTCGAGTTCTTCCATTGTCAGACTCGTTAAAAACTGATGACATCGGACTCCGTCGTAATGACGTCACTCGAGTTCCTCCTTCCTATGGCTCGTTAAATGTACTAGGTTGGATTTTTCCGAAGGAAAAACTTATATCGCAAGCATATGCTATCCCCTTCAAGTTTGTTTCCAAAAATAATTGGGGTACTCGCCAGAAATGGTGGGGAAAATGGAACTAGTATCACCGCCGTGTCGGCAGTATGTCACTCTTGAACATGGAACTTGTCTGCATTCATGTTAGGTTGGGGACATCTCATCTCATTATCTTCTTGCCTCCGTCAGTTTTGGTAATCTCTTTTGACCGCTCATCTACTCTTAGCCACGTCATCATGACCCCAAATCCTTTGATGCCAAATACTGCAAAATCCAGTGTCGTGCTGCCGATATGTTCAAAAGAATTTCGCCTCTGTAGTTTTCAACCACCCTCTGATTCTCTACTGATCTTGATTCGCAAACATCATGTTCCTCTGTCTTGTGTCGATGATGTGGGAAACGCTATGGCCCACCTTCGATCAAGGTCACTTCCTATCGACTTCAACTCATTATCCAGGAAGTTGATATAGAGACTCCCTTCAAGTACCTTGGAACCTGCATGCCTCAATGGAAGGTTCTTCGCATTCGACGCAAGGTTTTCATTATTGGCCTTCGATCGGATGATTCTGCAAGTGTTCAATGCCAGCTCACTATTCACATTCCGTGGGTTGTACCTATAGTACCTTGAGGGCCATCCTCATTATTGGGGGTTCCTCTCACTTCTGTTAATGACTTTCATTATTGGCTAGTAATCAGATGATGTTCTTGCATATTCGACTTCAGCTCACTTATTCACATGCTCGGACTTGTACTATGTTTGGGTCGAGATGGAGCGCAAGACCCTAGATTTTGTCTGATGAAATCTAGGCTGCGGATTCTTTGTGGATTATCATGATTAGTTACGTGACTCATTTGATTAGATGGCTACAACCATACCTGATTTTACTTGTTGATCCTTCTTTGCTGAATGGTTGTGTCCATACCTTGGATCCCAGTTATTGTACACTCTATTATGAATGGTTGCGCCCATACCACGCATCATGTATCAGAGATATCAGTTGTATTTGTATTTGCAAGTCTTCCGACGGAAGTGTTTTAAGTTGGGCATGTTCTCATAAAGAATTTCAACCCTCCCTCTCTCTCGGACCTCATGCTTTAGGGGGCATCTGTTACACAGCAATTTGTCACCGTCCCTGTAATCCCTCATCCCATACATTGGAGAATTATCCCCATGACCTATGAACAGTAAAATGTCTTGAAACCACCTTCATGGAATCATCTTGCATAAGGACAAACATTCTCTTGAAGAACATTTTCTCTGAAAAACCATAAAAATACATGTTTTAGCCTTGGCGCAACTAGCTAGTTCATCCCTCACACCAATGGGGGAAATCCACACTAGAGGGCACACCAACTGGTGCTCTGTTCCCATGTTTCACTCGCACCAAACTTATTAAGGTATGTTTTTTAAAAATAAATGGTGGAAGTTTGATTCTAACAAACTCCAGAATGAATCATCAAAAGGAGTTGAGTGGTTTGGCTCTGGATCTCCATGTATACGAAGTGGTTTTCCACCTATCATGGAACCTTCCTAAGAGAGAGAGCCTATTGCATGATTATAGGGATCCCAACTTCCTTTCCTCCATCTATAAAAGCTTGCCCTCTCCATTAGCAATCTAGTTGAACTTGTAAGAAGGAAACTATAGCTGGGAAACTATTGAGAGCTAAGCCGAAGAGAATCTCGTAAGAGAGAGAGCTTCGTCCAGATTCCCAACAGGCTTTGTTGAGACATGCTCCGCTGCAAGCCCCGCCGAAGGAAGATCATAATGTCACATCATTTGGTTGTAATCTCCCTTTTGTCCTTTATAATATAAGCAACTCTGATTTTGGTTCCATTCATGTGTTCATTTCTTTATGTGATGCAATGAATTATATCTTCTCTGACTGATATATAGTTACATGCTTTTTATTTTACGTTGTATGTAATCGTTTCCCTACATGTGTATAGGTGTTTGGACGTGTCGAACAAAAGGATTGTGATCTGTCAAGTGAGGGACGAGAAACAACATCTTTTCTCCAACGACAACTGTGTGGGATTTGAGGTAGGCTACTCATCGTGATCTTTGTCTTTTTGTAACTAGGAACCAACGTCATTGCATGACTTGATTGTTGCTAGACACAATCTGGGATAGTGGGATCACTTCTGTCTGCAGAGGGGATTTACCTCATTAACACCAATCTCCCAAAAAAAACTCCCTTAGAGAAAAAAAAATAAAAATAAAAAATAGATGGAATAAAAATATCTAATGATACCCCAGTGAAGAGGAAATTTCACTGGGAAGGGGTACAAAAATAAATGCTATGGAAAAGCGATCTTTAAATGACAAAAATGAAACTTTTGTAAAAAAAAAAAAGGAAATCCTAGGCTATGGGAAATAACATCCTAGAATAACAGGACATCGTTATGGAATCTTTCCTGGGAAAGTTGGCATAAAAGTGCCTTCACCATTATGACAAGAGTTTTTCAGTACTGCGGCGAGTAATTAGATCTTTTTTTGGGGTAGAACTCTAAGGAGAAGCTTGTGGATGGGAGGAAAATTTTCTTTCAAGTTGGTATGTGGCATCTATACAAATCAATATGTTAGGTATGTGTTATATTGTTTCCATGACTAGTGATGTGCTAGGGACAGAAGTGCCCCATGTACGTTATGCCGGGTGCAGTAGGGGGGTCACAGGGGGTCGGCCCCACCCATGGTTTTGTGCATGGGTTTGAACATGGTTTTGGGGCATGATGGTTTTCGGCCCCTGGTATTTCGTAGATCTGGTCAAGGGAACTATGGTTATGTTCTAATCCGCGGTTAATGGATTGGGGTTTATATATTCTTCGGCATGTATATATATGTGTTGTAACACTAAAAGTAATATAATGAAAAATCAAGGTGGTCGTCCTGATTTGGGATCCAGGGGAAAATCTCTGTGTTTATATGTTTTACGTTTTGTGCTCTCGCTATTACTTACTTTATGTTTTAATATTCATTTACAGATAATTTCTGTATAGGGTTAAAACCTACATTTGGTATCAGAGATGTTTTGACTTCAAGGGGACGCCTTTGCTGCGGAGGGGTTTTTTGCTCGGGCCTATGGTAGACCCTATTCAGTGAGAGATCTGCGGGATCGATTCTTGCGGTGAAATAAGATGGCGAGAAGTGGAAAGATAGACATTGATAAATTTAATGATCAGGGTTTTGAGTTGTGGAAGCTCAATATGGAGGATCTACTGGTGGATAAAGACCAGTGGATCGCGGTAGATCCCAGTACTAAACCAATGACAATGTTAGATGAAGATTGGAAAAAGTTGGATCGGAAGGCGAAGAGCACAATATGGTTGTGTGTCTTAGATTTGGTATTGTTGAATGTATCTAGGGAAGTTACGGCGAAGAATTTGTGAGACAAACTTGGGACTTTGTACCAATCTAAGTCTCTGGTTAATAAATTGTTCCTGGAGAAAAAGTTGTATAGCCTGAGGATGAAGGATGAAAAATCGGTGACAAAGCATATGAACACCTTCAATACTGTGGTAAGTCAAATGTCATCTGTTGATATTAAAATCTCAAATGAAGATAAGTACATCAGTTTGTTGTGTTCTCTACCAAACTCATGGGACAGTCTGGTTATTGCAATAGGTAGCAATAAACCTACCATGAATTTTGATGACATTTTCTTAGCCTTGCTGTCAAAGCAAATGAGACAGAGAAATATGGAGGGTCAGAATGAGATTCCTTATCTGTACGAGGAAGGTCCCAGAACAGAAATAATAATAAGATTTCGAGTGGGAGATCTAAATCTCCTGGAAATTTTGTAAAGGTGTGCTGGAAATGCGAAAATGAAGGGAACTCTAAAAAGGACTACATATCTAAAGCTCCTGAGAAAGGAAAGGGATCTAATGATGCTCCTTCTGCAGAGGAAAAAAACACCTCGGATGAAGGTGGGGATGTGTATTTGGCTTCTTCTTCAAATACACATGTAGATCATGAGTCGTGGTTGATTGATTTGGGTGCATCCTTTGACTTCACTCCCCATAGGGATTCGTTCTGCGAGTATGAGAAATATGGTGGTGGTGATGTCTTCTTAGGTGATGATAGGAAGGCTAGAACCGTCGAACATGGAAAAGTCAAATTGAATCTGCAAGGTGGAAGGATTAGAACACTTCCTAGTGTTCTGTACATTCCTGCATTGGCTAGAAATATGATTTCTGTAAGCAAGATGGATGATGCAGGTGTAAAAATAGTGTTCGAGAAAGATACATGTAACATTGTTTCGGAAGCACTGGTATTAATGCGGGGAGTTTGGATTGGAACTCTATACAAGCTTCAGATCAGCACTGTTATTGATGGGTGCAATAGTTCTATGGTTCCTGAAAGTGGAGCGGAAACCCTAGCGATCTCTGGAGAAAATACCATGCTATGGCATCAAAGGCTTGGACATATTGGAGACAAGGGCCTTCAGATACTGCATGGAAATGGTGGGGAGTTTTGCAAGAAGGAATTTTAAGAGTTCTTTAAGAAGTGTGGTATAGCACGGTAGAAGACTTATCCATACACACCTCAGCAAAATGGATTTGCAGAAATAATGAGCAGAACATTGATGGAAAAGGCAAGAAGCATGCTCAGTGGTACCAGGTTAGGACATGAATTCTGGGCAGAGGCAGTGGAGATTGCATGTTACTTGGTTAACAGATCACCTTCATCAGCGTTGGAGGATAAGACTCCACATGAGGTATGGAATAGTAAGAAACCCTCTCTTTCACATCTGAGGGTATTTGGATGTGATGCATATGTACATGTTCCAAAGGAGAAAAGGACCAAGTTGGATAATAAATCTGAAAGGTGCATCTTTATTTGGTATAAGAATGGTTTAAAGGGTTAGAATATTTGGAACCCAGAAACAAGGGAGGCTGTTTACAGTTGAGATGTGGTGTTTAGAGAGGTGAATATTGTTGTTAAACATGAATTCCTACCAAAGGAACTTGAGAAGATAGAGTTTGAGCTAAAGGAGGATGAATCAAACTCTACAACAAAAGAAGACTCAGAAGAGGAAGAGCCACAAACTCTAGCTGTAAGAAGATCAGTTTGGGAAATAAGACTACCAGAAAGGTATAGTCCATCTTCTTTCTATTCAAAATTTGATTTAACTATAACTGATGATGATCCTAGAACTGTCAGGGAGGCAGTAGATTCAGAGGATGGAAAACTCTAAAAGGAGGGCATGGTTGATGAAATGGCATACTTGCATAAAAATGACGCATGGGATCTGGTGGATTTGCTGGTTGGAAGGAAGCCCATCAGGAGAAAATGGGTGTTTAAGAAGAAGATGAATGTACAAGGCAAGGTGGAGAAACAAAATGCTCTGATGGTAGCAAAAGGTTATTCCCAGGTGCCAGGAATTTATTTTGGTGATATTTTTTCTCATGTTGCCAAAGTTACTTCTATTATATTACTCTTATCTATTGATGTTGCATTTGATTTTGAGGTAGAACAAATGGATGTGAAGACAAAATTTCTTCATGGGGATCTAGAAGAGGAGATCTACAGGAAACAACATGAAGGCTTTATGGTGAAGGGGAAGAAAGAACTGATATGCAGGTTAAAGAAGTCTTTGTATGGGTTAAAACAATCACGAAGGATGTGGTATCAGAAATTTGATACCTATATACAGGGACTTGGCTTCACCAGAAGCAAGGAGGATAACTGTGTTTACTTTAAATTAATTGGTGACCATGTTATTTATTTGGTCTTGTATGTGGATGATATGTTGTTGATTGGAAATGAAAAGGAAATTATCCAACATTTGACGACCCAACTGTTCTCGAGATTCGACATGAAGGATCTTGGTGCTACAAACTATATTTTGGGCACGAAAATTGAGAGATGTCGAGCAAAGAGGAAGCTCAGCTTTAACCAGAGGAAGTATGTCGAGACTATATTACAGAGGTTCAATATGCAGGATAGTAAACCGATGAATGTTCTGATTCTTGTAGGTGTAAAGTTGTCTACAGAACAATGTCCCAAGACACAAGAATAATAGGAGGATATGTCCCATGTTCCATATGCAAGTGGAGTGCGTAGCTTGATGTATGTAATGGTTTGTACTAGACTAGACATTTCACATGCAGTGGGAGTATTGAGAAGGTTTATTTCAAGCCCAGGGAAGGAGAATTGGACAGCAGTGAAGCAGTTTTTCAAATATTTTCATGGCACTAGTGATTATGGCTTGTGCTACCAAGGAAGATCAGGATTGGAAAGAGTGTTGGAAATTTGCGGTTTTTTTTATGCAGACTAGGCTGGAGATCTAGACCAAAGAAGATCTACAAGTTGGTATGTGTTTAGACTATTTGGAGGTGCAGTCAGTTGGATGAGTAAAAGAAAGTCTGTAGTGGCTCTTTCAGCTACAGAGGTAGAATACATGGCAGGCACTCAAGCAAGCAAGCAAGCAATTTGGTTGCAGAGATTATGTTCAAGTATGGGGTTGGTGCAGTAAGCTATTAGGATAGACTGTGATAGCCAAAGTGCAATTTTCTTAGCTAATAACCCTACTTATCATTCAAATACAAAGCACATTGATGTTCAATATCACTTTGTGAGAGATATGGTTGAGGCTAAAAGGGTGTTGCTGGTAAATGTGGACACTTTGAAGAATGTTGTAGATGAATTGACGAAGTTTGTGAGCACTCATTAGTTCTCTTGGTGTAGAGAAACAATGGGTGTTGCAGAGCTTGGCTTATTAATAAGCCCTCCTATGGCCCCCTGCAGAAAGAAAACAACAAGTGGGAGAATGTTGGGTATGTGTTATATTCTTTCTACAACTAGTCACGCGCGGGGGGATGAAAGCGCCACATGTATGTTGCGCAAAGTTCAGCAGGGGGGTTTCAACGGGGGCGGCAGCCCCTCCTCTTCGGGGTCCGGGGTAGCGCCTCGGAAAAAAAAAATTGGAACCTATTTCTTTGTGGGCAGAGCCACCCATGGTTTTGTGTATGGTTTTTCACATGGTTTTGGGGAATGATGGTTTTCGTCCCCTAGTATTTTGTAGATCCGATCAAGGGAACTACGGTTATGTTCTAATCCAAGGTTAATGGATGGGGGTTTATGTATGCTTCATCATGTATATGTGTGTGTGTGTGTGTGTGTGTGTGTGTGTGTGTGTGTTGTAACACTAAAAGGAATATAATTAAAAATTAATCTAGTCGACCCGATTTGGGATCCAGGGGAAAATCTTTGTGTTTATCTGTTTTATGTTTTCTTCTCTCACTATTGTTTATTTTCTACTTTAAGATTCATTTGTAGATAATTTCTGTACAGGGTTAAAACCTACACAATATTCATTTTTATGTTATAATAATGACTAGAAATATGAAGCATGCCTAATTTTTATTAATCAAATTATGTTTTGGATGAGTAAAGAATAAGGAATTATTATTGTACTATATAAGTGTGATTTATTTTTTGTTAAAGGTCATCGAGAATTGGAGGGAAGGCCAATTTTGTATCATTGAAATATAAACTTAGTCTTTTCCCAAGTTATGACTTACTTTCTATGTAGTGGTAGTATTACAATCATAGGATTTTATGCTATGATATTTTGAGGGGAGATGTTGAATCCTTCTCTTAATCCGTTCAATAGAGTAGCCTTGAATTTAAGGGAATGTAATTTTTATGAAAATTTTATCGACCCAACATGTGATTATATATGGAGAGCTAAGATTTCAATCAGTAAGACGAAGGCATCTATCAAAATGGATGCTTAGTATAACTTGGAATAAGTATTAGATGTTGACAATAGAATGGTTGGGGCCACTATTTCATTATTTACAATGTTATTGTAGTACTTAGATCTAGTATTATTGTATCTGGTAGAGATTACTGGTAGACAGACAATATTATTCCTAGTTTTACTCCCCTAAGGATAATTTTTCAGTTGAGTACACAAAACCATGTTTGAGTTACAATCCTCCATTTATTCTCTAGTCATAAACTATAGCAAAATCCATATATTGAAGTAAAATCAAATATAGTACTTAAAATTTGTACTGCAAATATCTCTTCCGAATATTTAGATTGAAACTAGTATTGCAACATAAAAATTTCAGTATAAAACACAAGGTGCAATTGAAGACTGTAGTATATACTTTAACATCACATGTATTCATAAGATTTATCCTGTTATAGAAACTAGGAGAAGTAAAACCAAAGTAAAAAATGGTAAATACCAACGAATATTATAAATAAGAAATTCCCTCAAATGTCAGGATCTGCACTTCTCATTCAATATCTAATGTGGAACAACAACTTGATATCACAAATCCAATAATAGAATTTTCATAATGAAAAAGGAACTTTTATTGAATAATTATAGAAAATTTATGAGTAATATAAACAAAAAAATAGGGCAATCCTTATGCTAAATTCGAATTATAGGGGGGAGAACCACTCAATTTGATTTCAGCATTGGGTTCCCCTGCCAATGACAAGATTTGTACAAAATATTCATAATTATTCATTACAGAAAACTAACCCAACAAAGTAATAGAATTCTCAGAATTCCTCTACAGTATAATCCCATACACGCATAGAAAGAATAATTCATATAAAATCCATAAGTATAAAAATTATGCCTTTCAATTCATACAACAGGATAAGAAGAGGGATATATAGGTCCTTCACAAAAGTAGAAAATGACGAACTATAATGTTTTACCACGAAATATACAATAACAAGAAAATTTCGTCCAAGTACTTAAATACCCCACATACTCCTTCAAAATACACATTCATCTGTGTTATATGGAGTAAATTAATTACAATAAAAATTTGAAATAGGTGCACAAGACAATCAAGAAATAACACCAAAATTACCAAGTATCATCCATCAATAGAAGCGTATAGAATCCAAGATTGTAGTCCTTATCTGATGAGGAATCATGAAGGGATAAGTGTGTTACCAACCCGTCTAAATGTGAAGCCTATAATTATTGGAAAAAAATTGAAAGAAATGAACCTAATGTCGACCCAGATAGGCAGTGGTATACCTGTAATAAAATTCACAAGAATTTAGACTTAGCCAAAAGGGAAAATTGCTATCAAATGAAAATTTCAATGAAATGAGGACAAGGGTGAGGAATTTCCTTACTACCCTGTTTCCAAGTCGAATTATTCCACCTGTGCATACATAGAACCTACATTGATTAGAAGAAGAGAACCAACACACATATTTCTGTGTAATTTAAAAAAAAATAGAAAAATTTCTTGCAAGTAGGAAATTTGAGGAATGCTATTAAAGAAGCAACCTGTCCATACCATCTTTCCACTTGTTCATGGTAGCAAGGTCACGTTGGGTGGCAGAAACCCAAATTAAAACAAGATGTAGAACACCAAAACTGAAATATAGAAGCATGTTTAATACTATGTATTTACAATGTTATGCATAGTAAGAGAAAAGGGGAAAAAAAGGGTTCAATAACAAGTAAGCAAAACAACCAGAAGCTAGAAATATGAAGCGTCCTAAGAAGAAGCGTTGGAGTAGCAAGGAACTAAAATCCTCAAAATAACCTAGTTTCAGAGATAAAATGCAAATACTTTACCTGGATAGTAGGAATTTGATCGTGGTTCAAACAATAATCAGATGATTTGTCCATAATCAGCAAGGAAAATTCAATTTTCAAGAAAAACCAAGTTAAGATTCATAAGGGGAAAAAACTAAGAAACCATTGGAGAAAAAAAATTAAAAATTTACCGATGAACGATTTAAAAACTAAACCACTGCATCAACCTCAGACCCCATTATCATTCTAAGAAGGATTTCTATCACAGAAAAAAACACAGAGGGGCGGCCCAGGCTCGACATAGAACTCACGACCTCCAGCACCCCATTCCCAAACCCTTCAGTTAAAAAATGAAACAGAGAAAAGCGAAAAAGAGTTTTTAAAACCCTAGGGCTGTACCAATGCAATTTGAACTTTTGATCATCACCATAGTGGTATCTACACCCTCCAATGAGTGGATAGTTAATATCCTCAAAAACCAAATAAATTCACATGGAGGCATGAGGGATCATGTCGGTCGTGCTCGGTTGGTATCTCATGAGTGGAGTGTACCTCCAAGTAGGAGTATTGCTCTGAGCACCATCATCAGGACATAAAAAAAAAAAAAAAAATTGTTTTTCAAAGACCATAGTTCATAGTTATAAATTCACCAAACTGTGAGATATATAAGCCTGCGTATCAACTTTCAAGGATAGGTGAACCTAAATTCAAACTATTGACACATACTAAAGTATCATTCCCCAAAATTTTAAATAGATTCATGATTACACCACATAGATACAGAACCAAATTAATGGGTTAAATGCACAATCAAAGGATGACTAGTTCATGGTTCTCTTCAACATGTAGCTATAGGTCTATAATCCATTGGTGCTGAAATTCGTAAGGAACAAGGTGAGCGAATAACATAAATAAATTATGGTGGTATAGTGCCTAGTAAGTGAGACAAGAAAAGGAATAAGTAATTCTTCCTCATTTCCCAATATTATATTTAATCGGGGGATTAATGTAATATCACCGAATGAGGGGATAAAATCAACCTAGACATATATAGAAAACCAAATTAAGATAGGTTTAATTATGAGAGGGAGTTGTCAAGTGGAGTAACATTAAAGAGAACAAATTATCTTAGGAAATTATCGAGAATGTGACTACTAAACCTCGGAGAGGGAGTTAGATGAAAAATAAAAAATAAAAATTTTGGTATGTGACACCGGTGTTGCATCTGCATCTAGCAGTCAATCTCGAAGTGCAACTCCTTTTAAGGTACAATTAAAATTTGACATTCCCATATTTTAGGGCTTGATAGATGCAAACATCATAGATAGATGGTTGAATCTATTAGAGGGGTATTTATCAGTTCATGAATTTTCCAATGAAGAAAATATTACTTTTGCACTCCTCAAAGGCACCGCCCATGTCAAGGAATAGTGGGAAACCTACTATGAGAAAAAGGATTAGAGGGAACCCTCTTTGTTTTCGGCCACACCCACCTAGAATTATTTCTAAGGTGCCATCCAAGAACATATTATCCCATGGGGAGCTATGAGGACAAGTACATATAATGGACTATGATGTGACATCAAAGGGATCAAGATGTGAATGAGCTGACAAATATGTTCCATACTCTGAGCACAAAATTGGGTATAAAAAATTAAGAGAAACATTTGGTGTTGAAGTACCGTAGTTTTCTGCACATATACATTCAGGATGAAATGGAGTTCCTCGACATCTCCTCGCTTGGTGCAGTACACCAGTATGCTTCCAATATTGAGCAGAAGTTCAAACAAAAGAATCGATACTTTGGATTTTTGAATCAGAAGCAAGGGAAAGGTGCCCAAAAACATAGAACAAAGGGAAAATCCAAGGCAGGGCAGTCCATGATAACTTCCCAGAGCCAGAAGAAAATAAAAACAACACGAAGCCAAATAAGGACATGGGAATGGTGTGAGTTCCATAAGAACTCCACTCACAACACAAGTGATTATCAGTCCAAGCAATTCCTAGTGGCCAAGATGAAGGATTCTGAATCAGATTCTTGCTCTGACTCTAAATCATAACCTGACAAGTGGAGTGAAAAAGGGAAGAAAATTATCAATGTGGAGTCTAAGGCCATTGTTTCCACCATGAATATCTAGAAGGAGGAAATAGATGATCTAGAGGAGGAAGAGGGCGTCTTCCATTCCAAAATGTAGGTAAAGGGTTCTCTGCTGCAGTTCATTGTCGACAACGAGAGCCAAAAGAAACTCATTTCAGCAGAAATCTTGAAGCGGATAGGCTTGCCGATGATAGTGCACCCACAATCGTACACCATTGGGTGGCTTCACCAAGAACGGGATATCCACATAAACTAGAAGTGTCACCTTCCCTACAACAGCAAGCCCTTCATGGATGAGGTATTATGAGACATTGCCCCTCTTAAGGTTTCTGATTTATTATTAGGCCAACCATACTTGTGGAAGTGACATGTTTTTAATGAGTCTAAGCCTCGCATTGTTATTGTTACTTTGGGAAACATTGTACATGATACCAAAGGTAGCACTGCCTGCCACCATCTCTTTGGTTACTACAAAATAATGCAATAAGCTCATTTCCAAAACTAGAAAATTTTTCTCCTAATGATCCGCCCTTAGGGAAACAAGAATATTATGGCTATGACCTCTAGACTGGGCTCCTGTGCATGGCAACAACAAATGGAAAAGCTCATTTTTATCACTAGAAAATTGGACAGGAAAAGGACATCATGTAATGTCAAGCAGAAGGATTTCCATGTTGGAAAAAAATTACATAATATGGAAAATTTAACTTTATCTAAGGTCATAAGGAAAATTTGCTAAGTCTTGCATAGAAGACACTAGCACAAAGCGCTCCACGCAGCATTTTATTCGATAGCAGCACAAATCTCCACGATTATACCTTAAGAAGCCGCACGGTCCTGGGTATGGTGCAAAGTCACCATCCGGGACCACTTTCCACACTTCAGGAAGAATATTCTCCTCTCAAGGCCACCCAAGGACAATTACCTAGAGCCACATTGAGGCCTCAAGTGAGCACAGAATGGAATCAACCAACACTCTTGGGTCACTATAGAAAATTTTACCAAGAGAGGGAAGACGATTTGAATTTTTCATATAAAATGCCAACATTAGAAGAAAATTTTATAACACATTTCTATGCTAGCCAAATTTCCCATGAGAAAACCAGTAGTGTGTTTTCAAAGAAGCAAAGGAGTGAAGGGAATCATTTTTTTGCCATCAAACATCTCAGTCCCAAAGGAGAAGTGCATCAGTTGTACGTTATCTGATCACTCATTCGAGGAGAAGAGAGAGACTTGCAAGTAGCTTAAGGGAAGAGCCCTCCTTTCTTTAAGTATTAGAGATCCAAACTCTAAGGACTCACTATGAGTGTTTTAGCATTCTACCTCTTTTTTAACACCACCATCTAATAAAAGGGGATTCGTTCTCTGTTGGTATTATTAGTTTGTTTACTCGATATTGAGCTTGTGTTATATTTGTATGTGTTTTTTCTTGTTTCTTCCTCTTTTGTAGTATGATATGTTTTATAACTAGTTTTTCTACATGTTATGATGCTTCACTAACCATCTAATAGCCCATTTATGTGTTGTGACATTTCTTGTAGGATAGCAATTACTCCTACTAAGCATTGGTGGATTTCGTACACCCTCGTACTAAACACGTCAATACAGGATTAGCGACTCCACTTATTTTTCCTCTTAAGCTAAGTGGTTGTTGCTTTGCAAAAACTCTTTTATGCTCATAATTTCTACAGGACCATCTCCCCCCTTCCTCAGCTTGTCTCATTCACCCTCTATGAAGAGATTCAGTTCAGGAAAGGTATAATTTCCGTGCACTGGAAAACCATGCACGTTCTACTCAGACATATGCGCAGGTCCACACGCCTGTGTAGAAATAACCTGCGCGGAAACCAGTGAGCCATTTTTTCACTTATTTTCTCCATTTTTTGCAAGTGTAAAGCAACTCAAAGCCCATAATAAATCTTCCAGCATTGTTTTATGGTGTTTCTTGACTGTTAGGACATATTTTTAGCTCAAATTTAGCTTAGCTATTGCATAGTTCTAATTTTAGTTTATTATCACAAATTCACATAATTTAATTAGGAGGAAAGTAAATGGATTTTAAATCCACAAATTCTATCTAAATTATATAATTAATTATAATAGACACCAAACACAACGGTAATTAGTAGGAAGTAAGTGGCTTAGATCAACACATCTTTGGCTAGTTTCTATTTTTTCAAATTTTTGCATTAAGTTTAGTTTAAATTTTGCATTAGGATTCGTGACTAGGATTAAAGTATCAAAGAAGTAAAGTAATATCTGTGACCATTGCACCTCTCGGTGATATTGGGTAGGCATTTGAACGCTTTCTTTTTGTATTTTTTCATCTCCCTATAGTGCAACACTTAGTCTAAATAGGAAAAATTGTTAACAGCCCATTATCTGCGTATCGTTTACTTTATGAAAGGAACAATCAAACATAGTTTAATTAGGAGGGAGTGTGAAGGATCATCGAATATCTGCATCCTATCAACATTCTGATTCTACACTTCATTACACACATGAAGCTTCAGTAAGTTAGGATTTTGGTCCTCTTCTTACCGTCGCTTCACCAAGGCACACCATAAGAAAAGTAAGACTCCTTAAAACTAACCATTAATTGAACTCATTAAAATCTCTCCACAGGGGCGACAAATGAATTAATAGTTCAGGTTAGGACCATTGGGGGTAGGAATTCAATAAGCCGCCATGGTCATTTTACATTGTTGAAACATAGAAGTTGATTGTTTAAGGAGCTTAAAATCTATCTATCTAACGACGAAACAAAATTCCTGAGTGCCACAAAGACCCCATTTAGAGGGGGTTGAGCTTAGGCCCAATGTGTGTGGTACTATTTAGGGCTACCTAACCCATCTAGTACTCGATACTGGTATTTGAATAGAAATAAGCTCAAGACTCGAACACTCACATGGGATGAAGATACTTAAGTGATCAAATCTAGGGCATCCTTCCCTATAGGTGATGGTTCAGGCAAAACTAGAGCTTCTTTCCATTACCTTGGTCAATTATTTGACTGCTGGAAGGTGTCGCTAGTTATTTCGAGAGGTTAGCCCCAATACCCACCAGAAGATATCTTCTTACAACCCAGTTACATTTAGGATTGTTAGGATGGTAAGGCCTTCTAAGTTAACAAATGATTTTTTCCCTTCAAAGTTAACAAATGATCTCATTGTTCAAAATCTCAATTGGACCCCCATGCCTACGAATCTCCCTTTGGACATTCCAAAAGTTGAAGGGAAGCAAGCGGAATACCCAGGAAATCATGTAATGGCTTTCCACCTATGCTGTTCGTCAAATAGTATTATTAATGATACTATTTGATTAAGACCATTTAAATGCACCTTAACTGGAACAACCATGAAAGGGTATGTGGAGTAGACTTAGGATTCATATGGAGCCTTTAGCACCCTCTCTACTACATTACTCACCTATTCTCAGTTACCCGTCCACCACAATTCAGGAATGGAGTTAATAACTCATTTTAGGCAAACACCATTCGTCCATATCTCAGACCATATCCATGACTGGCGGTGATGTTGAAGTTTGTGCAAAGCTAAACTCAATGATCGAGTTTTACTGGACCTATTTTTGAAGACTCTCATGGCTGATATTTCAAAGGACATGGAAACCTAAGGACCTAAATTTGAGGAGGATGCCATTAGTAAAGCCTAGGTAATAGTAATAAGCACCCAGGAGACTTAGGGATTTTTCGTGTGCGTCGAATACTGAAGACGTTTTAATTGGGTCTTTGGCCCAAGAAATACTAGGAAACAGTAGCACCCATGATACTCAGGAAGTTACCAAGTAGGTCAAATACTATAGACGGTTTGATCCATTCTTTGGCCCAAGGTCACCTAAGAAGCATAAATCAACACCCAAGATACTCAGGGAGTTACTAGATAGGTTGAATATTACAGATGATTTGATCCAGTTTTTGGCCCAAGGTCACCTAGGCAACAATAATGAGTACCCAAGATACTCATACGGTTATAATTTGAATGTATCACAACCTGCCTATTGTGAAAGTCACCCTGATACGCATATACCAGCCAAGGACAAGGGAACCAATATCCCCCATTCCCCGCACATATTGTACCACCACCATAGCGTAATGTGTCAGTAAATCAAGTGCAACCTCCATGGGCTCATCAGTAACCATACAACTAGGATAATTATGAAAATCCTTCAAATGTTACAAAAAGAAGCCAAGGAACAAACAAAAGGGAGAATCTCGAGAGGGGGGCAGTAACCAGCAATGCTGGCCGCGATATCAGTCTGGGGGAAACACCATCCGAAATCAAAACCATGAGCCAAGTAACAACTCCCAAAGGAAAAATAGAGCTTATAGTATCTTCTTTCAAAACTAAAAGCAACACGGTGATTAACAGCTCATAAAATCCAAAGGAGGCTTCACACATTCACGCCTCCGAAAAAGTCATTTTTCAGTTCCGACAGCTATGCCCTCTCTTATCAATTTCTCATTCAACACATTTGTCAATATATTTGAATGAAAAAAACTCTTTCACTTGGGGTATTGATTTTAGGTGCTACACAGTATGAAAAAACACCTATTGCCCCAGCCACGGAAGGTTATAGAGCAGGTATCATTCTACCCCTAGCATGATAATCTCCCTAAAATATTTACATATCTTGACATCTTTTAGCCACAAGAATCAACCATAGGTTCTAGTCACCCAACCATCTTTATCATCACCCCGCCTTGCACATGATAAACATTCTCGTCAGTCGGTGGAGCCTCACCCTCCCTCACGGTCATCGCTCAAGTAGATCATCCATCAAAAAATATGACGCCGTGGCCATAACACCGTAGTCCAGGAAAAACTTCATTTTCATCCATCCATCATGCATCAAGTTATGTTTTACCATATCACAATAAAACCCCTTTCCCAGACTACCATTTTCATAAGCAGATAGAACACGCACCATCGTGTCTCACATTTTTCCTACCATACCTCCATGAGCATAGCCCATCTGTGATATTTTCCATTTGTTTCACCACCCATGCACCGAGAATAACTAATGGGTCCCCCACCCTGAGCAAAAACACCTTCCTCACACCATCAATGAGAAATAATTTTCATGTTTTGGGGGCACCCATCTCTATGTTTGGACAATCCAAACCCATTTTATATTCTTTTGGCAACTATACAAATATTTTTTAGGAGAACATTACACACCCATCCATCCACTTTTCTCCCCTGGCAGCAGTCCCTAATAACCCTTGGTCAAAGCCTCACATCTCTCACGCAAATTTGCCACCACATTCATAACAAACATATACCCACCCTGGACATCCTATAGACTCCATGGCTTTCCTCATCAAAAAGCATTATGACTTTCCCCAAATCGCTTTTAAAAACCATGACCTTGGGCCACTGAACTCCCATCATCAGTTTTCAGCCATTTCTTGCCATCTTGCCTATGTTAACCTATTATCCCCCACCTTTTGTATCAGAGACTCTGGTCTCTTTCATCAATACTTCTCTCGATTGGTTGAGGCTTCCTTCTTGTCGACTTCAACAACCATTTTCCAAAAATGAAGTTGTACCTTAGATGGATCCTCACCTCAATAGGGGCATCCTCGGATGCCACTGTGGGAGTCATCGTTTCCCATTGATGTCATTAATCCTACTCACACTCAACTACAAAACAATCTTTCACATCAAGATGGTATCGTCCTTCATGACCATTGCACTTTGTCAGAATTCGTCGAAGACCCGTGCCATTATAAGCATCTCTTTGAGCAATGCTTACACGGGAAGGTTGCAGTCGTACACCCTTGCATAAAATGAGCATTTATTCTAAAATATTCCATACCAATATTATGCATGTCTGCACTACATTCAACCTATTTTCAAAGAAAAAATGGCCCAAAGGGTGTCAGAAATCGTCATCATCAACCAAATCAGCAAATCACTACCATATAAGTGGCATAGACAGAACTTCTATATGTGAGATAGTCTTAAACTAGAAAAAGCATCACGAGCATGGGACATGCCCATCTTGTAGAAATATTTTATTTATGTTATCTCTCGCAGGTTTCCGATAGCACATGGTCTCTATTTTACTCACAGCAAGGGGTCTTTGACCTTAGGCTACACACAAGTTACTCTCCCTCGCTCTCTCTCAACATGGGTGATACAAAGAAAAAACTATAATGTATTTCAGCTATATATTTATTCCTAGACCTCATACATGAGGGGGGAACTGTTATCACTGGAAAATTGGACAAGCAAAGGACATCATGAAATGTCAAGTAGAAGGATTTACAGAATGGAAAAATATTACAGAATCTGGAAAATTTAACTTTCTCTAGGGTCAAAAGGTAAATTTATTAAGTCGCGCATGGAAGATAGTAGAACAAAGCACTTCGCATGGCCTTTTCTTTGTAGCAACATAAATTTCCATGACTATTATATTCCAAATCTTCCATTAGCTAATTGGAATATTAGACTTCTTACTTTTCTTATTTAGTTAAGTAAATAAAAGGGTGGAGGGACACATAAACACAGTAGATGAACGAAATCCACTTCTATAATATGAATGTGGGTTAACTCAGTAGTGAAGTATCATTATGGAGTAGTGGAGCAGAATAATAATGAAGATAGAGTGGAGGTCATAGAGCATTAATGAGGAATATGATGGAGATAGTGGATTAATAAATGCAAGATGATGGAGATAGTGGAGAAGCAATTGCAGAGATGATGGAGGAAGTGGGGCATTAAATGCACACATGATGGAGGAAGTGGAGAGTGATTGCAACATCATGTTAGGTCCATATATTACGACTTTAGTCCCTTATTGTTATTAGTGTAGTGCTCTTATTGTTATTGTTGTACCCCTGTAACCCCAATATTGTTATTATTGTGCCCTTACATTATTATTGTTAGGTCGGCTAAGATTATATTGTGGCCCCATATACTCTTATATATAGAAGGAGATTTTGTTCATTTGTATCATCCAAGAATTTTTCATTTATGTAATGTGTTGGAGGTTGTCCCCTTGAAGTGTCTAATATCTAAGGCTTTGATTTCACTTTTCTTCTATTTTTGGAGCTAGTTTCATAAAATTTGGTATTAGAGCTTTGGATTCTAGGGTTTCGTTGCTCCAAACAGGTCATCATGGAATTTTCGCCATAACATTTTTTCTACGAAGGTTCAGAAGCTAAAAGTTTTACAGAGCAAAGCCAAAATCTTGAGGAACATTGTGAAAAATTTCAAATCTTGTTTCACAATATTTTTGGAGATATGATCTGTCCAAGTTAGGGATTTTTGCAGGCTCCTGAATTTAACATAAACAGGTCATCGTGGAATTTTCGCTATAAATTTTTTTATACGAGGGTTAAGAAGCTGAAATTTTCGCAGAGCGAATCCGCAATCTTGAGGAACATCATGGAAACATTTCAGAGCTTGATTCAAAATATTTTCGGAGATAGGGTCTGTGGAAGTTAGGGATTTTTCAAGCTCCCAAATTTGATCTCGAACAGGTAACCATGGGAAAATAGTCATAACTCTCCCTCTAAGCATTGGATTGAAATTATGTAAAAAGTGTTCCCAAGTACAAAAACTGTAGTTACCTATGTATCAATTGTAGAGCCAAAGGAGGAAACAGTGACACATGGCACGTCATGCAGGGTCGCTCTACTAAACTAGTCCATCATTAGGTCATTGTGGAAGATTTGGCATAACTTTGCCTTGAAGAATCCAAATCAGGTTAGACCTCAGGAAGTTGAAATAATATTCAGAGGGATACTACAGGGTCCAATTTCATATATTTAAGATCTAAAATCTTAGAGATAATTTAGTTTCAATATCGAGCTCCTCAAAAGAAAGAAAAAGGTGTGTATTTTTCTTGAATTACATAAGTTTCATTTGAAAAAATTAGTTTGAATTGGGCATATTGAAGAATCGATATCAGTATTGGGTTCTAAAATTCCCCCTAAAAATAATTCAACACCCATTAAGCCTTTAGAAGGCTCTACTATGACTCATGAAGACGAAGAAATGAAACATGAGATATCAGAATTACAAGAGCAAGTGCACCTATCGCAAAGACAAACAAAAAATGAAATGGAAGTTTTGAAGAAAGGCATGGAAATTAAGATGGATGGTTTGAAGAAAGGCGTGGAAGCTAAGATGGATGGCATGGAAGTTGGCAAGGAAGCTAAGATGGATGAAATGGAATCTAAGATCGATGAAAAAATGGAAAACATGAAGAATGATCTAAAAGTATACATCGAAGGTTTGGCAAAGTTGATACAAGAAATGTTTCCTAATGGAGAAAAGATAGTAGAGGAAACTCATGATGAGAACAAAGTAAATGTTAATCGTGATTTCATAAACTCTCATGTTGGATGATGGAAGAACCACCACATTCCAATGATGGATATGAGGAATTTTGATGGCAAGGATCCCATAATATGGATACTATAGATGAAGTAATATTTTGATCTCAATAATGTGAAAAACACACAAAATGTACGCATTGAAACTTTACATTTAGAACGAAATACATTTGTATGGTATCGATGGCTTTGCACCCGTAAACAAATTGTCACTTGGTCAATTTTTGTGGAGAAAATGATATCAAATTATGAGGATACAAAAATAAACACACTCTTTAGCCAATTGATAGATAGCAAACAAAAGGGTTCAGTGGTGGAGCACATTGAAGACTTCCAAAAATTGAATATAAGGGTAACTGATATTCCAAAGGAACACATGATTGATGTCTATTGAACCTCAGGATTACCCTCTCTTTTACAGTTTTTCTCACCTCATTCCACCACTTTTCCATAAGATCATAAACCCTAATCAATGAAGAATGCTAAGGCTTTGTCTTAACAATGCATTTAAATGATTGTCATATTCTATTTTCATGATTTTTCTATTTGGATAACTTTTTGCAATTTAGCTACAGAATGTAGCCTGTTCTGCCGCTAACTGTGTGTTCTGTAGCCACTCTTATGGTTTACCATGTTCCAAGTGTCAGTTGAGGAATCAGGCCACATGGGTGTTTTTAGAATCTTACCTACATGGATTTTATCCTACTCACATGGTCCAGATCGACATAAAAGGGAACCTAAACTTATGGTCAAAGTTACAAGCCAAAGAACGTTACCTACAACAATAGGACTCCTGATTTTCTCTTCAAATCAAATCATGAGTCCAACAGTCCAATTTCAATTGAAATTCAAGTTGGAAACTTGTAGCTAGTTTAAGTCGCAATTAGTTACATAATTTCTCTTTAAATATTGGTTCCACAGAACTGAGAGACACTTCAGTACAGTTCATATTTCTGAGTGAATAACCTATTTTCATACCTTGTTTTTATCATAAAGAAGTTTATTTTTCCAAATTCTTGCTTGATTACATCTTTAACAAGTTAGGAGTTCAACCACATCAGTTGCAGTAGGCCCCTGCTTCTAAATGAGGTTTTTATTTTGTTTTCTAGTTAAGTTTCCTTTAACTCCTTTTTAGCAATTTTTGTTTCTAAAAAGGTTTATGCTTCATTTCCAGCTTTCAAATAGTCTAATGATAAAATAAAATTTTTCAGACTTTCTATTCCAAAACCTTTCATGAAAACAGAAACTCAGTTTTCAAAATTTGGTTAAGGATTGAAGTGCTAAGAAACCACAGTTGTTTTGTTTATTGCTCTTGTCTTTTATTTCCATTAGAATAGAGTTGAAAATTTCTATGTTAATAGATGTTTATGAAAGCCATTTTCAATATGATAACCCTACATTAAATGGTTAATTATCTCACATATACAGTGGTTGAAATTATCTTGTTTATTGTTATTTGCTTACCAAAGACTAAGGCATAGTTGGTTTTTCCGAAGGCATCTCAAGAAGTTAAACACTTTACATTTGAATGTGGCAGACAAGTAAATTATACATTAGTTGAGTTTAGAATAGATCTTACATGCTTTTTACTTTCAAGAACCTCACTTAATTGCAAAAAATAATCTTCCTAAAGATCACTCTAGAAGGAATTGATGTAATCATGTTTTTTAGATGAGATGGTTGAATGATTAATGAAATGCAATTTTTGAGTTATCCATTTGCAGAGTTTTCTTAGTTCCTTTGTTCAAATAGGTGTAATTAGTTACTTAACATTACTTGAATAAGATCACTATTTATAAATTTAATAATTGGAGTAACTAAACATTTCTTATATATTTTCATTTGCATTCTCTATTTTCCATTGTAGGATCTTAGCAGACTAAAGTACAAGTAGTTGCTAAACTCCATCTCAATAGGGTCATACCTAACAAATTGAATGTTGAGGTAACTAAAGGTACAATAGTTTATTCATTTCTATGCTTTCATTTAAGATAGGCATTGTAATTCTCAATCTTAATTTAGAAATAGATCCATGGATTAGGACTAATAAATAGATAGATGCATTGATTTCCAAAATATTTCTTAAACTAGCCCTAAGTTTTTGGTATGTTTTTATGAAAATTAGATTAGTTTTAGTACACTTCCTTTTCTTCTTTCTAGAATACATTTATATTCACATAAGTCTTTCCATAGATTTAGATTAACCATCCTTATATATCAAAGAACAAAAACCTCCCTAAAATCAACATAAAACACAAAACAACGAAGTAAAGAATAGGTTGCTTAAGCACATATGGTGCACCATACTTCATCAGTTTACTAGCCCTGGTTGATAATTAATGGAAGCAATTTATGACACTAAATTGACTAAACATTTTGGCATCGTTACTAGGGAAGTTTAACTAGGTAACCTTATCTCTTACATTCAAGAAAAAGAAAACAATGATATGCGTAGAGAAAGAAACTCTGCGGGCAGATTCATAGCTAGAGGCATAAGCTTAATCTCTACAACACCAGTCACTCCACCTAGACCAAGAAGTAGTACACCAGCATCTTAAACTCATATCAATTATTTCACTGGTCATAGATTTCCAGACGTTCTAAGATCAGATATCCAGTTAGGAGGATCTCCTACTTCATCCACTGAGGCAACCTTAGAGGAAGAACATCCTAAGACTCCAACAGAAGGAGTAACCTTTTTCACTTATATAGAGGAATATATTCTAGTTGAAGAGTTAGAAATCCCTAGTAAAGAGGAAGAAGAAGAACCTTTCTTCAACATACCATTGATAGAAGAACTAAAGGAGCAGGTAACCTTGCAGGCTGAACCTTATATCAGCTCTGAAGAATCTATCATGACAGGAAGAGGAGAAGGAGGAGGAGAGGGAGAAGGAGATATTTTTAATGGATAAAATGTATTATTTGGAAGAGGTAGAGGTAGAGGAGGAGATAGAGGAAGAGGTAGAGGAAATTCAAAAGGAGGTAGAGGTAGAAGGGGAACTGAGAGTTATTTTGGATTCCCTGTCATAGATGAAGAGACAAATGCTACCATGAAAAATATCTCACCTTCTATTCTCCCAAACTTTTATGGATTAAAAAGTGAATACGTTGAGACATTTTTACTTGAATTTTAAGTCTTCTGCAAAACTTATGATTATCTACAAGATTCTCAAAAACTCAAATTGTTTCCTTGAGCATTGAAAGGAGCAAATCTAAAATGGTTCATGAGTCTAATTAGTAGGTCTATTAGGACATGGAATGATATGAAGAGGGAATTTCTAGAAAGGTATTTGGACTAATATATAGTTGTTAGTCAGAATGAGGAAGTGTTTAAGATGATGCAAAAATAGGATGAAAATTTGGAGGATTTACTTGAAAGATTCAACTATAACATTAAAAGAGAAAAAATGGAAAATCTAAATCAAGACACTCTAAAATCTCTTTTCTTGGAAGCAATTAGAGATGAATGGATAGATATCCTTAACATGATGGGGAACGGGGGCATATCTCAACTTCCATTAACTAATATTGGGGAACTATGTATTAATCTCTTAAGAGGTAAATCAAAAATTTTGAAAGGACCAAGAGATCCTGCTCTTGCTAGGGTAAACAAATCTCCAACTGGAACAGTGAGTAGGGTAGAAATTGAGAACATGCTTGATGAATTCAAAACAAAAATTTTAGGGCATCTTAGTGAATAAATAGACACCCTTAAGTTAGAAAACAAGAAGAAAGCCGAGACTGATGCTTTGGCTATTTTTTGTCCAAAATGCAGAAAGAAACATTCTTTGACATAATGTCCTCTTGAAGAAAAATTCATAGAAACCTTTATGATTTGTTCATAAAGTCATGAGACTAAGAATTGTCCTTCAATTCCTGGTCTTAAAGTTGTTTTTCAAGAAGAAACAACATCAAATCCTACAAAAACTCTTTGTTTTGTCTCTAGAATACCATGACAGGGGCCACAAACTCAAGGGTTTAACAACCAAATTAATACTCATCCCCCACCAAATTGGAATTCTTGGCGGCAACCTTGGCCCCAATCTCAATTTAAATCTCAACCTTGGGCTCAAGGAATGCGAAATCCATATGGAAGATTTTCTCAGTACTATCAACTTCCTCCATCATATCCAAACTATCCTCCACGAAAAATTCCTCAACAAAATCAACAACCTCCAATCCAAAACTAAAATCCCCAACTTTCACTACCATTCCCTCAGAGACAAAATCAGTTACCTGCCCAACCATTACCAAACCCCAACAATAAAAATACTCAGAATACCTATTTGATAGAAGGTCAACAATTTCCAACCGATATGATTACTCGTCTAGATATTAATGATGTCCAACCAACATCTTGTAGGATATTAGAAAAGAGGAAGCCTTCTATAATCATTCAAGAACAAGACAATTATGAGGGATATTTTCCACATTCCAATCAATTTTTTGAAGAAGAAGTATCTATTCAAAACCAAAATTTTGAAATTGAAAATAAAAAAAAACCAAAAAATTCAACTCCTGTGATAGAGCAACCATTAGTATCTACTTCTACACCTTTTCCTGAAATATTACAAATTGGTAGAGGAGTATAACATCATATTATGTTGCCTAATTATGATTTACTAGATGAATTGAGAAATATTTGCATGAAAATCGCTTTGTTACAAGCCATCAAAGAAATTCTAATTTTAGCTAAAACAATAAAGGAGTTGAGTATCATGAAACTGGGAAGAAAAAAAAAAAGAAATAAAAAGAATCCAGCTTGTAGGAAAAATAACGGACATAATGATGGGAAAATTTTTCATTAACAAATATTTAGATTGTGGAAGTCTAGTTATAAAAACACATATCAATTGAGTTGAAATTCCAAATAAATTAATTGATTTAGGAGCAGCAATAAACATCATGAGAAAATAGACCATGGAACAACTTAAGTTTCCTAATCTTCTTTATACACCTACATTACTGGAATTAGCAAATAGACCTGTAATCAAATCAGATGGTGTGTTAGAAGATATTTCAGTGTCTTTAGATTATTGGGTGTATCTTGTTGATTTTATGATATTAACCCCTAAGAACAATCTAGGAGGACACCCACTCATACTAGGAAGGCCTTGGTTGGCTACAGTTGATACTTTAATTAGTTGTAGATATGGTGACATATATATTTCTGATGGTCATTCAACTAAGAAATTCACTCTGTATCATCCAACAAGAACAATCACAGAGATAAATGAAAAGGAATGGATTGATGATGAAGAGTATATACAACCTCTATTTACTATTTCAAACATTAGTGAAGATAGCCAAATCTTAAATACAATAGAAAGTTATGAATCACCTCCAGAATATGAACATGATCAATTTCAAGAAAGATCCAATATTGAATACTTGCCATCTAGGAAGATGTCTCTTTACTCTATGGAAGAATTTGGTAGTTCTATAGTTCAAATCTTTCCAGGGAAAACCTTGAACATAAACAAACATTCATAAGCAATCAAAACATTACAACAACATTCATCTTGATATGCATGGGAGTACACTGACATGAAAGGAATTCGTCCTAAGACTTGCATACATCACATTTACATTGAGGAAAATTGCAAACCTATCAGATAGCCTCAAAGAAGGATGAATCCATATCTTAGGGAAACTTTGAAAGAAGATTTGCAAAAAGTTTTTAAATGTAAACTTCATCTATCCAATTTATGACAGTCAGTGAGTCTCTCCTTTAGTGATTGTACCCAATAAGAATGGTAAATGGAGGGTATGCATTGATTATAGAGAATTGAATAAAGCTACCCTTAAAGATCATTTTCCTTTGCCTTTTATAGATCAAGTGTTAGATACATTAGCAGGTAAAAAGTATTTCTCATTCCTAGATGGTTTCAATGGTAACAACCAAATTCATGTTGCACCTGAAGATCAGGATAAAACCACTTTTACCTATCCATGGGGGACTTATGTCTACCGAGTACTTCCTTTTGGATTGTGCAATGCACCTGCAACATTCCAAAGGGAAATACTAGGAATTTTATCTGATCTAATACATGATTGTGTAGAAGTGTATATGGATGCCCTTACAATTTATGGTAATACATTTGAATAGGCTTTAGGAAACTTGGAAAGGGTTCTTAAAATATGTAAGGAAGGAAACCTCTCACTAAGTCATGAAAAATGTTTCATGATGTTTATTGAAGGGATTGTTTTGGGACATCACATTTCAGGAGATGGAATTAAAGTTGATAAATCTAAAGCTGAAGTCATCTCCAAGTTATCAATTCCAAGTTGCCAAAAGGATGTTAGAATTCTTCTAGTATTCACAGGGTATTATAGAAGATTTATATAAAATTTCACCTAAATAGCATCTTCACTATTCAAACTACTCACCAAATTTTGTGAAGTTAGTTGGAATCCTGACTGCCAGTTAGCATTTGAATCCTTAAAAGAAAAAACTTTTGAAGCACCCTTCTTAAGATGGCCTAACTGGAAAATACCTTTTCACATTTCAACTAATGCTTCAAACACACCTCTAGGAGCTCTGTTAGGACAAAAATACTTGATATCCTATGCCATCTATTATAAAAGTAATAATTTGACTCCCCCAAAGCTGAATTATACTATAAATGAAAAGGAATTCTTAGCTGTTGTTCATGCTATCAACAAATTTAGACATTACATAATAGGATATGAAAATTTTTTCCATAGATATCACTCTGCAATTAGGTATTTAATGAATAAAGCTATTACTAATGGCAGAGTTAGAAGATGGTTATTTCTCCTGCAAGAATTCAACATTACTATTCTAGACAGGCCTGGAAAACAAAACACAGTTGCTAATTTCTTGTCTAGAATTCAAAATATCAAGGATGACACTCCAATTGAAGATAAATTTCCCGATGAATATCTTTTTTCAATAACTACTCGAACCCCTTGGTTTGCAGATATTGCCAATTATTTAGTTATAGGAAAATTACCTTCACATTTTCATTCTAGAGAGAAAATAAGAATCATTCAATTAAGTGCAATATATTCATGGATTACTAATGAATTGTATAAGAAAGGTCTAGATCTCATTATCAAAAGATGTGTTCAAGAAGATGAAATTCTTGAAATTATTAAGGTATGTCATGATGAACCTTGTGGTGGACATATTACTGACAAAAGGACAACCTATAAAATCCTTCATTTAGGATATTATGGGCCATCTATATTCAAAGATGCCAAAGAATATATCAAAAGGTGTGACAGTTTCCAAAGGTTAGGGAAACCTTCTCCTTCAAATGAAATGCCTTTGCAACCTCAGGTACTCATTGAACCTTTTGAAAAACGGGCCTTGGATTTTGTTGGACCTATCAATCCTCCATCTAAACAAAAGAAGTATATTTTGGTATGCACTAATTATGTCACTAAATGGGTAGAGGCTAAAGCATTACCTTTTGATAATGAAGGATATGTAGTTAATTTTCTTTTTGAGGATATCTTCTCTTGTTTTGGTGTTCCAAGAGAAATTGTAAGAGATCAGGGCGCTCAATTTACATCAAAGATGGTAAAAAGGCTTGTAGAAGATTACAAGATCAAGCACAGAAAGTTTACTCCTTACCATCCAAAAAAAAATGGTCAGGTTTAATATACCAATAAGGTGATTGAAGGAATTTTCACTAAGACTGTTCATCTATACCAAACAAATTAGTAAGATAGGCTTCCTGAAGCCTTATGGGCCAATAGAATTACATGGAGGAACACAACAGGACATACTCCCTATGAACTTGTTTATGGGAAGCAAGTTCTGTTCCCTATAGATTTTCAGATCAAAACCTTAAAGATGGTAATCCAATTGGGAATTCGTTTATCAGAAGCACAAAAGCATATATTAGAGTAACTCAATGAACTAGATGAAATCAGACATGATGCGGTCCAAAGAACTAGTATAGTCCAGCAACAAAGGACTAAATGGCATGAAAAGTATATTGAAGAGAAAAAGTTTCAAGAAGGGGATTGGGCACTCTTTTTCGATTCAAAATTCAAGGATTTTCAAGGAAAGTTTCAAACTCATTGGCTTGGACCATATGAGATTGAAAAAGTCTTTGATAATAGAGCAGTGAAGATCAAAACAATAGATGAAGAAAAGGTATATCTTCTTGTGAATGGTCATCAGTTGAAAGTATATCATAAACCACTTTCAAAAGAAGAGTTTGTCAAGAAATTTCAACATAATATTGATATGGAGTTAGTGAAGAATTCTTCTTCTTCTTCACAAACTTAGCTTTTATTTTTCTACATTTGATAAAAAAAAAAAAAAAGAGAAAATAATAATAATAATAATAATAATAAAGTGTATAAGTATGAAAACCAATCAATGATTGGCATACTTATGCAAAAAATACAGGGTGAAAATTAGAGCTCTTTCACATCCTATATTTTCCATTTTTCTTTTATGTAATAAAGTAGTGAAAACTACATTCATATTTGCAGTTCATAAATAACAAATTCAGTTTCATTCCATCAAATTCCACTATCATTCCAACGCATTCCACTATCATTTCATTTTCGCATTCATTCCATAAGTCATATTTCATTTTCATTCCATATTTCTCACTCATTCCATTCATGTTCCATACTTAAAAAAAAATACATTCTGCAGCTGAGTACATTCTGCAACTGATCCTATTCTGCAGCTAATTTGATTTTTTAGCCACTTCAGCACTTCTGACATGATTATTGCAAAGCGACTAAAGGATTATGTTTGAAGGCCACCATTCTACAAAAGAGTACCTAAGGAACAACATCAAGAAAACAACAAACAAAAAGGTTAAGTTCTGAGGTAAAGTGTAAAAAATTATTTTTAATAGCAAAGTTTAAAACATAAAATATGTATAATATGTACATTCATATGTTACTTAACAACCCATCATTCGAATTGATTACAATCCTCATCATGATATATCTCGACCATATCCCTCATATAAAGTTTCATAATGGTCCATCATTAATATCCTTGATTGATAACTAACAATCATGATCATGACGTGACCTACTTTTTTATGTCTCTCCAAGACCATATCACTTACTTATTTCCTACAGCTCACCATAAACCCTCCATCCATAGCTCATTCATCTCCATCGATTCCATAGCCAAATCATCTCCATCAACTCTATAGCCAATTCATTTCCACAAAACAGAAAGGTAACTCTGAAGGTTGAAGGCACTGTGCATAGAATAACGATGGGTTTGATTGTTAGAATAGAACCGGTGGGGGTAAAATACATGGAAGGATACCCACAGGTTAGAGAACTATTACAAAAAGCTGGATGATTGACGTTCATAGAAAATTTTAATGGTTTTCATAAGGAAAATACCAAATAATTTGCCCGATATTTTGATGGAACCGAAGTGGAGATTGGGGAAATTAAATTTACAGTGACAGAATCATTCCTGGCTGAAGCTACAGAACTTCCGAGGCATGGAAATAGATGGTTCAAAAAAAAAAAATTCCATAATAAATCATGGAAGGTGATAGTTAAAAACCTAGGTATGGATGTCTCGGTGTTTAGAAAAGGAATCCCAAGCCCTGCACTAAAAAGAAAATGGAGAAATATGTTTTTTATTTTGCAGAAATTCATAGCTTGTGAAGGAAGATTTGGAACCATGTATGTTTATCATATCTGTTTATTAATGAATTTTCTAGAAAATGGTGAAATCAACCTTCCCTTCTTTCTGCTCAATAGTCTATGAATAATGGCTTCAAATGTACAAAACAAAATACAATACATAGATACCACTATGCATCATCATGGCTTAGTTAAAATATTGACTGAATTTCACTTAAGAAGCATAGGAGACAATTGGGAGGATTTCCTTGTTAGGAATCATTTTCAAGAACAACTAGAATCACCACCCAAGGAAGAAAATGTTAAGAGAAGTAAAAGAAAGAGAAATGATGTAATTTTTAAAGATAGACTTGAAACTTCACTACAGAGGGATAATGAAAAACTAATTTCTGAGGAATTGACAGAAACTAGAAAAAAAATTAAGGCTAGAGGAAAGAAAAAGAAAGAGAGTGAGGTTACAAATGAACGGAATGAAAGTCCTCTAAAACTAAAAAGGAGCTCTAGACTCCAAGGCACTATGAAGAAGCCATTGTTTAAAGAGACAGAGCTCAAAAATATAGAAGAGGAAACCCCAGTTCCATCACCTGTTGATAATTTCCCTATGTACAATCCTCAAAAATCTCCTATTTATCATTTTGAAGAAGGCCCCAATAGAAGATCTCTTGGTATAGATCCAAATTAGCAACACATATATGATTGCGTAGAGTCTTTTGAAATAAGAAGTGCCTCAATGAACCAAGAACCACCTATCAATCCACAAGAACCTATAATTGATGCTCTTAAGTAAGATATTTATGAATTAGAGATATTGAACAGGCACATCAAGCAGGAAAATGAGATTTTGAAGGAACAAAACAAATTGGACGAGGCAATGCATGATAATACTACTTTGCAGCTAGGACTATTGCATAAGGAAAATAGAAAATTGAAGAAAAAGAACAAGAGGTTGAACAGAGAAATCATAAACCTCAAATTCAAACTTCTCATGAAAAGACCAAGAATGGCATTGACTTCAAAGAGAAACAAAAGAATAAGGTTGGATGTCTTAGCTGAGGTATCTGAGAAAATGAAGTAGGGAAGAAGAACTCATAATTTTGGAAAATTGCATGAGCACATAGAATTATTTTGCAGTGGGGGTATGTTGAAACTCAAGATTACCCTCTCTTTAACAATATTTATCACCTCATTCCACAACTTTTCCATAGTATCATAAACCCTAATCAATGAAGAAAGCTAAGGTTTTGTCTTAAGGATCAATTTAAATGGTTGTAATATTATATTTTCATGATTTTGATATTTGGATAAGTTTTTTCAATTTAGCTATAGAATCCAGCATGTTCTGCAGCTAACTGTGACTTACGTAGCCAATCTTATGGTTTACCAGGTTCCAGGTGTTAGTTTAGGTACCATACCACATGGGTGTTTCTAGAATCTTGCCTACAGGGATTCTATCCTACACACACGGTCCAGATCGAGATAAAAAGGAGCCTAAACTTATGGTCAAAGTTACAAGCCAAAAAACGTTACCTACAACAATAAGACTCCTGATTTTCTCTCCGAAGAAAATCATGAGTCCAACAGTCCTATTTCAATTTCAATTCAAGGTAGACACCTATAGCTATTTTAACTCGCGATTAGTTATGTAATTTCTCTTTAAATATTGGTTCCACAAAACTAGGACACACTTCAATACAGTTCAGATTTCTAAGTGAATACTCTATTTTCGGGCCTTTTTTTTATCATAAAGAAGTTCAGTTTTCCAAATTCTTTCTTTATTGCATCTTTAACAAGCTAGGAGTTCAACCACATCAGCTGCAGTGGGCCCCTACTTTTGAAGGACGTTTTTATTGTGTTTTCTAGTTAAAATTCCTTTAACTTTGTTTTAGAAATTTCTGTTTCTAAATACGCTTATTCTTCATTTCCAACTTTCAAATAGTTTAATGATAAAATACAATTGTGCAGACATTCTCTTCCAAAACATTTATGTTGAATCCTTAGTTAAACTGAGAGGGGGGGGTGAATCATTTTAACACATACCTGAGCTTTTCAAACTTTTCATCAAGCTTATTTACAACTTAATTTTATAACTAACTTTAATATGTGAACAGTCTTAATCTGTTGGAGCAAGTGTTAAGTTAATGTGACACCAAACTTATTATGAGAGAAAAAAACAATAAGAAGATTGGATAGAACATATCAACACATAGGCAATACACATAGAGACAAAAGATGTAAGTGGAAACCCATAAAGGGAGAAAACCACATCTTATTATTGTTGTGATGCAAAGGCAAGCTCCAACTCCCTCTCACCACTATTTTTCTACATGCATCAACCTATAGGACGCTCCAACCTCAGTTAGCTACAACTGACAACTATCAAGCTTCAACTTGATAGGGAAGCTCCAAATTCCCCAATTTATCAAAAGAAAATATTTGTTAATTTACCTTAGATATCAGCTCTGTTCTCTAGCATCTCTTTCTGCTCCTCCTTTTCTTTATCTTCTCTGCCTCAATTCTTCATACTCTGCATTCTCTAACCTCTTTTTTCACATTGATGTGATATGATTTATATAGCTTTCCTCATAACAGTTCGTATTCCACAGGGAATTCAAAGTGAATAGCCCCAAATATTTGCCTTCTGCCTCCTCACTTATTTATCCAGCTCATTCAGAAAATTTCATCAATTTATATAGCTTTCAGTTTTACAGTGGAGCTTTATTTCATACGGAGACTTGCCAGTTCTTCCCAAACAATATAAACCAATCAAAAACCTATACATCTGGTTAAAATGAAGATTACAGATCAATCCATTCAGTTTTGGAGCACCGTGAGTTTGTCTTTTCTATGACTGTGTCTGTCCTTTTCGGCTCTTCTTGATCTCCTATTCACTGCCATGGTGTAACTGCTGTATATATGTAACATCACTTTTTATATAACACCATTCAACTCTTGGCGTAACAATAAAGCTATTTTTAACACATAAACTACCTGTTCAATATAACGCAAATGCTTCTCGGAGCCATAATAAAAGACCCTGTAATACATAAAATGCTCTTTCGAGCCCACCATCCAAAATTTTCGTATGCTCCGATGCGATGAGCCTTTGCGAAAGACCCGCTGCGATAATCGCAATCGCAGCTTTCAATAGAATGCTTCGATGTTCTGTTCTCCTCCGATGCGATTAAACAATGTTCACTTTACTGCACCGATGTAATTAATCACTGTTCACTTCACTGCGCCGATGCGATTAATCACTATTCACTTCACTACGCCGATGCAATGAATTGCTCCGATGCACTTAGGTCGAAACTCAAACAAAATATGAGAATCATCGTTTAAAACATATTGGGTCCACAATCGCCATCAGAACTTTTGTTAACATGTTCCACTGCCATAAGTTTCTCCGATGCGATTAATGAGGGTCCCACCTTATGGTATTTTGTATATAGAGCACTTCACATATATATATAATTTTATGCTTGGCTTAAGATTCTCGGAATTGCGTTTATGTATCCTCCAGCTTGGGTTGAGATTCTCAAAAATTTTGTAGGGGGGGGGGGGGGGGTCCCACACTACACATATAATATCCTCTGTCAACATTGTATTAAGTCTTGAACTCAGACTTAAGCCCAACACTAATATATATATATATATATATATAACCTCTCGGGCTCCATAGTTTGTTTAATGCTTCCGCTCCTAGTATAGCCTTAGCCATGTAACATATTAACATTGCAATAGATATCAAACCCCGACTTCATGTAATAGTGCTCAGGCCCACAACGTACTACTATATGCTAAACATCATATGTAGCACTCCTTTGGTGACTTGAATATCAATTATAATATATGAACATATATAACGACCCCGTTCAATTTATTATGAACCTTATAATAAACCCATGCATTTAACTTATATGTGAACACTCTACCATGTATTCAAGTTCATGTGGACTAAATCAACCTGCATTCGGCCCACCTTTGGCTTAATCATAATTCAACATAGGTATATTCCACGCATATGAACATGTTGTGCTCAGCATATATAAAAAATCAATTACACAGGTCCGCTTCATATATATCAACACATATTAATATACATTATAACCTTCGTCCTTTTATTAACTTTCATAACACACATAATACACAAAAATTCACATAATACTTTGGCTTCGCAGCTATGAATGTAGGACCCAGTCTTGGTTCTCTTCCCTGCATATTCTCCTTTGATCGAACGGTCAATCTGCTCTCTCTTACCAACTGAGCTTTGGACCCCCATCCAACGGACGACGCAAAATGTCGCGCAACTTATATGCTCATCAAAATAATTCTCCAAAATCACACGAAAAAAGTTGTATTCGAAAACCGCTTTAGGACACGTAGCCATCAATCCCATATATCGCGTTCATTTTGACAATACTGCTTACCACTTCAACTATCGCGCGAACCCACTGGTTTTTGAGCGTCGGTTTCACTGTTTGCTCAGGGTTGCACTCTTGACTCCGATTTCCAGTATTTTATAATTTCGCATCAATTGTTTATTAAACCTCCATTCTTCGTTTAAATGTACAGATTGTGTTTTAACCCATATACACACAACCCTGATGTTATTGTGCTTTTCGGTTCCGCCCATACTTGTTCCATCTCTGTTATTCTCTGTCTCTATCATTCTCTGTCTCTGCCTCTGTTATTCTCTATCTCTGTTTCACTATACTCTCTGTAGCCTCTGTATTATCTGTCTCTATTGCACTGTATTCTTTGTAGCCTCTGTATTCTCTGTCTCTGTTGCTCGACCATTTCATCTCACAGCTCTACCTCTGTATTTTTTTATTTGTTTATTCCTTCCTTGTGAACCCTCTTTCAACTCTACTCTATACCCCCATATTTTTCCTATTCTTTTGCTCTTTGCTTCATGTCTCATGGTCCCTCTTCCTGCCTCTCTTTCTCTGCTTCTTGTCTACCGCTTTGTGCTGCTTGCCTCTGCTACTCTGCTATTTTCTTTCTCTTGTTGCTACCTCTGCTACTCTTATATTTTTCTTCTCTCCTTTTCCATCAATGACAACATTTCCAACAGTCTCCCCCTTTGGCATTGATGGCAATACACTTCCTCTACTTGCCTTTTGGGACCCTTTCTTTTGTTGCTTGCTTTTCCTCCCCCTTTGACATCAATGGCAAAGGGTTGTTCATTTCCCAGTGTGCTTTTGAATATCTTCTAGGTTACTCTGATCTTGAGAACCTAGTTCATGCTCTGCTTAGTTACTCTGGCTCTTTTGTGACTCTCTTGGTTGGCTGATCTCCCCCTTGAATGATGTCTTCTTTTCTATTCTCCCCCTGGAATGAAGCTTTATTTTTTTGTCAGAGAGTAGTATCTGAAGATACTACCCCTAGTTTGTTTCTCAGATATTCAAATGGCTCTCTAGTAAGAGGTTTTGTGAATATATCTGCTATTTGTTCTTTTGTTGGCACATATTCCAACTTCACTACCTTTTGTGCTACTTGTTCTCTTAGGAAATGGTACTTGATTGGGATGTGTTTAGTTTTTGAATGAAGTACAATACTTTTTGAAATACTTATTGCACTTGTATTATCACATTTGATAGAGATAGGTTCATCAATGCTTACCTTCATATCTTGGAGGGTTTGTTTCATCCACATGACTTGTGTGAAACATACTGTTGCTGCTATCTATTCTTCTTCTGCTGTAGATAGAGAGATAGATGTTTGTTTCTTGCTTAGCCATGCCACCCGACTTTTTCCCAAGTAGAATGCACCTCCACTTGTACTTTTCCTATCATCCGCATAGCTGGCCCAATCTGCATCTATATATGCTGTCAATGTGAAGCTCTTGCCTTTTGGATACCATAGTTTATACTATACAGTTCCTTGTAGATATCTAAAAAAAAAATTGACTGCTAGAAGGTGATTTTGCTTTGGTGCTGCTTGATATCTAGCCATAATTCCTACTGCCAGCATGATGTCTGGTCTTGATACTGTTAGGTACAGCAGACTTCCGATCATGGATCTGTAGAGTCTTTGATCTATATGATTAGATCCATCATCGGCACATAGCTTGCATCAAGTGATCATGGGAGTTGACACAGGTTTGCAGCCTTCCATTTTGAACATTTTCAACATCTCATTTAAGTATTTTTCCTATGAGATGAATGTACTTATGTTCTTTTGCTGAATTTAAAGTCCTAAGTAGAAGGTGAGCTCTCTAATCATAGACATCTCAAACTCTGATTTCATCTCTTCAGCAAATCCTTTTGCTAGCTCATCTTTTTTGCTTCCAAACATAATGTCATCAACATATACTACAACAATCAGGAGTTCATTTTCATGGGCTTTTATGTATAGATTGTTTTCTACTCCTCCTCTCTTAAAGCCTTGTTTTTGCAAGTACTTATCCAGCCTTGAGTACCAAGCACGAGGAGCCTGTTTCAGTCCATATAGAGCCTTCTTTATTCTACACACATAGTCTTCCTTATCTATTAATGAGAATCCTTCTAGTTGTTCCATGTAGACTTCTTCTTCTAGATCTCCATTCAGAAAGGTAGATTTCACATCCATTTGATATACCTTGAAGTCATGGTAGCATGCAAAGGCTAGAAACATTCTGATAGCTTCCATTCTGGCTACAGGGGAAAATGTTTCATCATAATCAAGGCCTTCAATTTGTGAATATCCCTTGCAAACAAGTCTGACTTTATTCCTAATTACCTATCCTTGCTCATTCATTTTATTCTTGAATACCCATTTTGAGCCTATGACATTTTTCTCACTGGGTCTAGGAACTAATTCCCAGGTATTTTTCTTCTCAATTTGGTCCAATTCTTCATTCATAGCATTCACCCAATACTTTTCCTTGCTGGCTTCTTCAAACTTCTCTTGTTCCTGAGTTTTATCCTTGATTTTCTTAAGTAACATGTCTTCTATATTCTTGGCTTCTTCAAGATCTACTTTCAGATGCATGAGGACTTCTGAATTTTTTTCTTCTCTTACATACTTGAGGAGAATATATTTTTGTTTCTGCACTTTAGTTTGAGTCTTTCAATCTCCTCCAGGGCACTTCTTAGCTCCCCCTCAAGATCAACTTCACCTTTTTCTTCATCTTCTAGAAGGAGTCCTTCAAGTTCTTCTATGGCAATCAATAAAAATTCATAGGTTCCTTCTTCACTTGAGGGTTCATCTGATTCTTTAGATGCACTTCTGTCTTGTTGAGCATAGAAAGATTTTCTATTAAATTTCTTTC
This sequence comes from Pinus albicaulis, assembly GCA_034641835.2. Classification (NCBI taxonomy): domain Eukaryota; kingdom Viridiplantae; phylum Streptophyta; class Pinopsida; order Pinales; family Pinaceae; genus Pinus; species Pinus albicaulis. The sequence goes on along the minus strand of CM076574.1, from coordinate 805,137,898 downwards.
CATTCTGCCAGTTCTTTGATATAGTTTCTTCTGATTCTTGAGCCTGTTTCCTTGCTTTCTTATGAAGAAACTTAGAAACATAGTGTCCAACTCTTCCATAGTTAAAGCATTTGAATGGAATTTTACCTTTATATTTACCTGAGCCTCTATCCAATTTCTTGACAAATTTGGCCTTTTCTTCATTAGAGCAAGAGCATATATCTTCCTTTTATTCTTTATTCTTTTCTGTTTTAAAAGTTTCCTCCCTCGCACTTGGCTTCTTCTATGGGAGTCTCATCTCATAGGCTGTCAGATTTCCAAGTAACTAGTTCATGGTCAAGGTTTCCCAATCAGCTGTTTCTTCTATGGCAGAAACCTTGGGATTAAAGTTGGGTGGAAGAGATCTCAGAATATTTTGTACAATTACAAATTCTAGTATGGTTTCTCCAACAGCTTTCATATTATTAACAATTTCTGCAACTCTTAAGAAGAATCTGCCAACATCTTCATCATCATTCATTTTTAAATTTTCAAACTAAGCTCTATATACTTGAAGTTTGGTGATTTTCACCTTTTTGTCTCCATCATGGATGTTTTCAAGAGTATCCCACATGTCTTTGGCAGTCTTGTTGTGAATCACTTTGATAAATTCATCTTCACATAGTCCATTTAAGATTGCATTCATGGCTTTCGCATTAGCTACAAAGTCTTGTTTAGCTTCTTTCTCTGAGTCAGTTGCCTTTGGGGCATATCCAAATTCCAGAGCAGCCCAAACTTATATTCCTAGGGACATTATGTATGGTTTCATTCTGATTTTCCAGAAGGCATAATTAGCACCAGTAAAGAAAGGCGCTTTATTGGTTGAACTTCCTTCTTGACTAGCCATCCTAGGAACCTAGGATCTCCTTTCAGTGGTTAAACTGGTACAAAAGGAACTTGGCTCTGATACCAATTGTTGAATCCTTAGTTAAACTGAGAGGGGGGGGGGGTGAATCAGTTTAACACATACATGAACCTTTCAAACTTTTCATCAAGCTTATTTACGACTTAATTTTATAACCAACTTTAATATGTGATCAATCTTAATATGCTACAACAAGTGTTAAGTTAATGTGACACCAAACTTATTATGAGAGCAACAAACATTAAGAAGATTGGGTAGAACATATCAACACACAAGAAACACACACAGAGACATCAGATGTAAGTGCAAACCCATAAAGGGAGAAAACCACATCTTCTTATTGTTGTGATGCAAAGGAAAGCTCCAACTACCTCTCACCACTATTTTTCTGCAGGCACCAACCTACAGGAGGCTCCAACCTCAGTCAGCTACAACTGACATCTATCAAGCTTCAAATTGATAGGGAAGCTCCAACTTCCTCAATTTATCAAAAGAAAATATTTTCTGATTTACCTAAGATATCAGCTTTGTTCTGTAGCATCTCTTTCTGCTCCTCCTTTTCTTTATCTTCTCTGCCTCAATTCTTCATACTTTGCACTCTCTAACCTCTTTCTTCACATCAATGTGATATGATTTGTATAGTTTTCCTCATAAAAATTTGTATTCCACAGGGAATTCAAAGTGAATAGCCTTGACTCTTTGCCTTCTGCCTCCTCACTTCTTTATCCAGCTCATTCAGAAAATCTCAGCAATTTATATAACTTTCAGTTTTACATTGGAGTTTTATTTCATACGGAGACTTGCCAGTGCATCACAAACAATATAAACCAATAAAAAATGTATACATTCAGTTAGAATGAATATTACAGATCAATCCATTTAGTTTTGGATCACCATGAGTTTGTATTTTATATGACTGTGTCTGTCCTTTTCGGTTCTGCTTTATCTCCTGTTCACTGTCATGGTGTAACTGCTGTATATATGTAACAACATTTTTTATATAACGCCATTCAACTCTCGCCATAATAATAAAGCCATTTTTAACACATAAACTACATGTTCAATATAACCCAATTGCTTCTCGGAGCCATAATAAAATACCCTTTAATACACAAAATGCCCTTTCAGGCCCACCATCCGAAATTATCGTATGCTCCAATAAGATGAGCCTTTGCGAAAGACCCGATGTGATAATCGCAATCGCAACTTTCAATAGAATGCTCTGATGTTCTGTTCTCCTATGATGCGATTAAACATTGTTCACTTCACTGCACCGATGTGATTAATAACTGTTCACTTCACTGAGCCGATGCGATGAATTTCTCTGATGCACTTAGGCCGAAACTCAAACAAAATATGAGAATCATCGTTTAAAACATATCGGGTTCGCAATCGCCATCAAAACTTTTGTTAACATGTTCCACTACCATAAATTTCTTCGATGCGATTAGTGAGGGTCCCACCTTATGGTACTTCGTATATAGAGCGCTGCACATATATATACTTTTCCACTTGAGTTAAGATTCTCGGAATTGCGTTTATGTATCCTCCAGCTTGGGTTAAGATTCTTGGAATTTTTAGGGGGAAATTTACATACACATATAATATCCTCCGCCAACATTGTATTAGTCTTAGACTAGGACTTAGACGGCAATAATATATATATATATATATATATATATATATATATATATATATATATATATATATATATATATATATATATATATATATATATATATATATATATATAACCTCTCGGGCTCCATAGTTTGTTTAATGTTTTCGCTCCCAATATAGCCTTAGCCATGTAACATATTAACATTGCAATAGATATCAATCCCTGACTTCATGTAATAGCGCTCGGGCCCACAACGTACTACTATATGCTGACCATCATATGTAGCACTCCTTTTGTGACTTGCATATCAATTATAATATATGAACATATATAATGACCCCGATCAATTTATTATGAACCTTATAATAAACCCACGCATTTAACTTATATGTTAACACTCTACCATGTATTCAAGTTCACGTGGACTAACTCAACCTACATTCGGCCCACCTTTGGCTTAATCATAATTCAACATAGGTATATTCCACGCATATGAACATGTTGTGCTCAGCATATATAAAAAATAAATTACACAGGTCCGCTTCATATATATCAACACATATTAATATACGTTATAACCTCCATCCTTTTATTAACTTTCATAACACACATAATACACAAACCTTCGCATAATACTTTGGCTCTGCAGCTATGAATGTAGGACCCACAACCTTGGTTCTCTTCCCTGCATCTTCTCCTTTGATCAGATGGTCAATCTTCTCTCGCGCACTAACTAAGCTTTGGACCCCCATCCAATGGATGATGTGCAATATCACGCAACTTATATGCTCGTCACATAATTCTCCAAAATCATGCAAAATAAGTTGTATTTGAAAACCTCTTTAGGACACATGGCCATCAATGACATATATCACGTTCATTTTGACAATACTGCTTACCACTTAAACTATCGCGCGAACCCACTGGTTTTTGAGCGTCGGTTTCACTGTTTGCTCAAGGTTTTGCTCGTGACTCTGGGTTCCAGTATTTTATAATTTCGCATCAATTGTTTGTTAAACCTCCATTATTCATTTAAATGTACAAATTGTGTTTTAACCCATATACACATAACCCCGCTGTTATTGTGATTTTTGGTTCCACCCTTACTTGTTCCATCTCTGTTATTCTATGTCTCTATCATTCTCTGTCTCCGCCTCTGTTATTCTCTGTCTCTGTTTCACTGTACTCTCTGTAGCCTCTATATTATCTGTCTCTGTTGCAATGTATTCTCTGCAGCCTCTGTATTCTCTATCTCTATTTCTCAACCATTTCATCGCACAGCTCTGCCTCTGTATTTCTTTAATTGTTTATTCCTTCATCGTGAACCCTCTCTCAACTCTACTCTGCACCCCCAGATTTCTCCTGTTCTTTTTCTTTTTGCTTCATGTCTCATGGTCCCTCTTCTTTCCTCTCTTTCTCTGCTTCTTGTCTGCCACTTTGTGCTACTTGCCTCTACTACTCTGCTATTTTTTTTCTCTTGTTGCTGCCTCTGCTACTCTACTATTTTTCTTCTCTCCTTTTCCATCAATGACAACATTTCCAACAATTTCATGAAAATAGAAACTCTGTTTTCAAAATTGGATTAAAGATTGAAGTGCTAAGAAACCACAGTTGTTTATTTTATTGTTCTTGTACTTTATTTCCATTAGAAAATAGTTGACAATTGCTGTGTTAATAGATGTTTATGAAATCCATTTTCAATATGCTAATCCTACATTAAATGGTTAAATATCTCATATATACAGTGGTTGAAATTATCTTGTTTATTTTTATTTTCTTGCCAAAGACTAAGGCATAATTGGTTTCTCTGAAGGCATCTCAAGAAGTTTAACAAATTACATTTGAATGTGGTAGACAAGTCAATTATACATTAATTGAGTTTAGACTAGATCTTACATGCTTTTACTTTCAAGATCCTCACTTAATTGCAAACAATAATCTTCCTAGAAATCACTCTTGAAGGAATTGGTCTAATCATGTTTTTTAGATGAGATGGTTGAATGATTAATGAAAGGAAATTTTTGAGTAATCCGTTTGCAGAGTTTTCTTAGTTCCTTTGTTCAAACAGGTGTGATTAGTTACTTAACATTACGTCAAGAATACCACTATTTATAAATTAAACAATTGGAGTAACTAAACACATCTTATATATATTCATTTGCATTCTCTCTTTTCCATTCTAGGATCTTAGCAGACAAAAGTACAAGTAGTTGCTAAGCTCCATCTCAATAGGGTCATACCTAACAAATTGAACGTTGAGGTAACTAAAGGTACAATAGTTTATTCATTTATCTGCTTTCATTTAAGATAGGCATTGTAATTCTCAATCTTATTTTAGAAATATATCCATGGATTAGGACTAATAAATAGATAGATGCTTTCATTTCCAAAATAGTTCTTAAACTAGCCCTCAGTTTTTGGTAGGTTTTTATGAAAATTAGATTAGTTATAGTACACTTCCTTTTCCTCCTTCTAGAATAAATTTAGATTCACATAAGTCTTTCCATAGATTTAGATTAACCATCCTTAGATCTCAAAGAACAAAAACCCCCCTAAAAAACAACATAAAACACAAAACAATGAAGTAAGGAATAGGTTGCTTAAGCACATATGGTGCACCACACTTCATCAGTTTACTAGCCCTAGTTGATAATTAATGGAACCAATTTAGGACACTAGATTGACTAAAAATCTTGGCGCTATTGCGGGGGAAGTGTAACTAGGTAGCCTTGTCTCTTATATTCAAGAAAAATAAAGACAAACAATGATATGCGTACAGAAAGAGACTCTAGGGACATATTCATAGATAGAGAAGAAGCTTAATCCCTACAACACCACTCACTCCACATAGACCAAGAAGTAGTACACCACCATCTCAAACTCATATCCATTATTTCACTGGCCATATACTTCCAGAAGTTCTAAGATCAAATATCCATTTAGGAGGATCTCTTACTTCATCCACTGAGGAAATCTTAGAGGAAGAAGATCATAGGACTCCAACAAAAGGAGTAACCTTTTTCACTTCTACAAAGGAATATATTCTAGCTGAAGAGTTAGAAATCCCTTTTAAAGATAAAGAAGAAGAAGCTTTCTTCAACATATCATTGATAAAAGAACCAAAGGAGTAGTTAACCCTGCAGGTTGAACCTTATATCATCTCTGAAGAATCTATCACTGCAGGAAGAGGAGAAGAAGGAGAGGGAGAAGGATAAATTTTTAATGGATAAAATGTACTATTTGGAGGAGGTAGAGGTAGAGGAGGAGATAGAGGAAGAGGTAGAGGAAATGCAGAAGGAGGTAGAGGTAGAAGGGGAATTGAGAGTTCTTTTGGATTCCCTATCGTAGATGAAGAGACAAATGCTACCATGAAAAATATCTGACCTTCGGTTCTCCCAAACTTTCATGGATTAAAAAGTGAAGACCTTGAGACCTTTTTATTTGAATTTCAAGTCTTATGTAGAACTTATGATTATCTACAAGAAGCTCAAAAACTCAAATTATTTCCTTTAACATTGAAAGGGGAAACTCTAAAATGGTTCATGAGTCTAATCACTAGGTCTATTAAGATAAGGAATGATATGAAAAGAGCATATCTAGAAAGGTATTTGGACTATTGTATACCTGTTAATCGCAAAGAGGAAGTGTTTAAGATGATGCAAAAAGAGGATGAAAAATTTGAGGATTTACTTGAAAGATTCAACTATAACATTAAAAGATGAAAAATGAAAAATCTAGATCAAGAAACTATAAAAGCTCTTTTGTTGAAAATAATTGGAGATGAATGGATAGATATTCTTAACATGATGGGGAAGGGGGACATATCTCAACTTCCATTACCTAATATTTGGGAACTATTTATTAATCTCTCAAGAGGAAAATCAAAAATTTTGAAAGGACCAAGAAATCCTGCTCTTTCTAGGGTTAACAAATCTACAACTGGAATAGTGAGTAAGGCAGAAATTGGGAATATTCTTGATGAATTCAAAACAAAAATTTTAGGGAGTCTTAGTGAAGAAATAGACACCCTTAAGTTACAAAACAAGCAAAAAGCTGAGACTGATGCTTTGGCTATTTTTTGTCCAAAATGTAGAAAGAAACATGCTTTGAGAGAATGTCCTCTTAAAGAAAAAGTCATAGAAACTTGTATGATTTGTTCAGAAAGTCATGAGACTAAGAATTGTCCATCAATTCCCAGTCTTAAGGTTTTTTTTCATGAAGAAACACCATCAAGTCCTACAGAATCTCTTTTTTTTTTGTCTCTAGAAGACCATGGCAGGGGCCACAAACTCAAGGGTTTAACAACCAAATGAATACTCAACCCCCACAAAATTAGAATTCTTGGCAGAAACCTTGGACCCAATCTCAATTTCAATCTCAAGCTTGGGCTCAAGGAATGCAAAATCCATATGGAATATTTTCTCAGTACTATCAATATCCTCCATCATATCCAAACTATCCTCCCCAACAAATTCCTCAAAAAAATCAACAACCTCTAATCCAAAACTAAAATCCACAACTATCACTACCATTCCCTCAGAGACCAAATCAGTTACCTTCCCAACCATTACCAAACCCCAACAATAAAAATCCTCAGAGTACCTATATGATAGAAGGTCAGCAATTTCCAACCTATATGATTACTCCTCTAGAGCTTAATGATGTCCAACTAAGATCTGGTAGGATATTAGAAAAGAGGAAGCCTTCTGTAATCATTCAAGAACAAGAAAATTCAGAGGAAGATTCTCTACATTCCAATAAATTTTTTGAAGAAGTAGCTCTTAAAAACCAAAATTCTGAAATTGAAAGAAAAAACAACCAATAAAGTCAACTCCTGTCATATAGCAACCATTAGTATCTACTTCTACATGTCCTTTTCCTGAAATATTAAGTATTGATAGAGTAGTAGAAAAGCATTTTTTGTTTCCTAATTATGATTTCCTATATGAATTAAGAAATATTTGCTTCAAAATCCCTATGTTACAAGCCATCAAGGAAATTCCAATTTTAGCTAAAACAATAAAGGAGTTGAGTATGAAGAAACCGGGAAGAAAAATAAAAATAATAAAAAGAATCGAGCTTGTAGGAAAAATAACAGACATAATGATGGGAAAAATTGCCATTTAGATCCCGGAAGTCTAGTTGTAAAAACACATATCAATGGAGTTGAAATTTCAAATTTATTAATTGATTTAGGAGCAGCAATAAACATCATGAACAAATAGACAATGGAACAACTTAAGCTTCCTAATCTTCTTTATACACCTACATTACTACAATTAGCATATAGATCTGTAATCAAACCAGATGGTGTTTTAGAAGATATTCCAGTGTCTTTAGATTCTTGGGAGTATCCTGTTGATTTTATGAAATTAACCCCTAATAAAAATCTAGGAGAACACCCACTCATACTAGGAAGACCTTGGTTGGCTACAACTAATGCTTTAATTAGTTGTAGATCTGGTGACATGTATATTTTTTATGGTAATTCAACTAAGAAATTCACTCTGTATCATCCAGCAAGAACAATCACAGAGATAGATGACAAGGAATGGATTGATGATGAAGAAGATATACAACCTCTCTTTACTATTTCAAAAATTAGTGAAGACAACCAAATCTTAAATATAATAGAAAGTTATGAATCATCTCGCGAATATGAACATGATCAATTTTAGGAAAGATCCAATGTTGAATACTTATCATCTAGGCAGATGTCTGTTTACTCTATGGAAGAATTTGGTAGTTCTACAGTTGAAATATTTCCAAGGAAAACCTTGAACATAAAAAATAACTTGGAAAAGTTACAACAAGAGAAGCTAATCAAAACATTACAACAGCATTCATCTGCATATGCATGGGAGTACACTGACATGAAATGAATTAGTCCTAAGACTTGTATACATAACATTTACATTGAGGAAAATTGCAAACCTATCAGACAAATTCAAAGAAGAATGAATCCAAATCTTAGGGAAATTGTGAAAGAAGAGTTGAAAAAGTTGTTAAATGTAAACTTCATCTGTCCAATTTCAGATAGTCAGTGGGTTTCTCCTTTAGTGGTTGTACCCAAGAATATTGGTAAATGGAGGGTATGCATTGATTATCGAGAATTGAATAAAGCTACACTTAAGGATAATTTTCCTTTTCCTTTTATAGATCAAATGTTAATACATTAGTAGGTAAAAAATATTTCTCATTCCTGGATAGTTTCAGTGGTTACAACCAAATTCATGTTGCACCTGAAGATCAGGGTAAGACCACATTTACCTATCCATGGGGGACTTATGCTTACCGAGTACTTCCTTTTGGATTATGCAATGCACCTGCAACATTCCAAAGGGCAGTACTACAAATTTTTTCTGATCTAATACATGATTGTGTAGAAGTGTATATTGATGACTTTACAGTTTATGGTAATACATTTGAAGAGGCTTTAGAAAACTTGGAAAGGGTTCTTAAAAGATGTAAGGAAGAAAACCTCTCACTAAGTTATGAAAAATGTTTCATGGTGTTTACTGAAGGGATTGTTTTGAGACATCACATTTCAGGAGATGGAATTAAATTTGATAAATGTAAAGTTGAAGTCATATCCAAGTTATCAATTCCAAGTTGCCAGAAGGATGTTATAAGTTTTCTAGGATTCACAGGGTATTATAGAATATTTATAGAAAATTTCACCAAAATAGCATATCCACTCTTCAAACTACACACCAAAGATTGTGAATTTAGTTGGAATCCTGACTGCCAGTTAGCATTTGAAACCTTAAAAGAAAAATTTTCTAAAGCACCCATCTTAAGAGGGCCTAACTAGAAAGTACCCTTTCACATTCCAATAGATTCTTCAGAAACAGCTCTAGGAGCTGTGTTAGAGCAAAAACACTTGATCCCATATGCCATATATTATACAAGTAAGAATTTGACTCCCCTAGAGTTAAATTATACTGTAACTAAAAAGGAATTCTTAGTTGTTGTTCATGCTATCAACAAATTCATACATTACATAACATGCTATGAAACCTTTTTCCATATAGATCACTCTGCAATTAGGTTGAAGAATAAAGACTTCCATAATGAATCATGGAAAGTGATACTTAAAAGCCCCCGTTTGGATGACTCAGTCTTTAGAAAAGGAATCCCAAGTACTGCTCTTAAAATAAAATGTAGAAATATGCTTTTGATTTTGTAGAAATTCATAACTTGTGAAGGAGGATTTGGAACCATGTATGTTTATCATATCCATTTATTAATGAATTTTCTAGAAAATGGTGAAATCAACCTTCCCTTCTTTCTTCTCAATAGTCTAAGAAGAATGGCTTCAAATGTACACAAGATAATACAATCCATAGAGACCAATATGCATCATCATGGCTTGGTTAAAATATTGATTGAATCTCACTTAAGAAGCATAGGAGACAATTGGGAGGATTTCCTTGTTAGGAATCATTTTCAAGAACAACCAAAATCACCACCCAAGGAAGAAAATGTCAGGAGAAGTAAAAGAATGAAAAAAGATGTAATTTTTGAAGACGGACCTAAAACTTCACTACAGAGGGACAATGAAAAACTAATTTCTAAAGAACTAACAAAAATTAGAAAACAAATTAAGGCTAGAGGAAATAAAAAGAAAGAGAGTGAGGTTACAAATGAAGGGAATGGAAGTTCTCTAAAACTAACAAGGAGCTCTAGACTGTGAGGCACTATGAAGAAGACATTGTTTAAAGAGACTAAGCTTATAAATATAGAAGAGGAAACCCCAATTCCATCACCTGTTGATAATTCTCCTATGTATAGTCCTCAAAACTCTACCATTTATCATTTTGAAGAAGGCACTAGTAGAAGATCTCCTAGTATAGACCCAGTTCAGCAACAGACATATGATTATGTAGAGTCTTTGGAAAGAAGTGGCTCAATGAAACAAGAACCACCTGTCAATCCACAATAACCTCTAATTGATGCTCTTAATCGGGATATTTATGAATTAGAGATATTGAACAGGCACATCAAGCAGGAAAATGAGATTTTGAAGGAAAAAAACAAATTGGACAAGGCAACGAATGATAATACTACTCTGCAGCTAGGATTACTAAATAAGGAAAATAGAAAATTGAAGAAAAAGAACAAGAGGTTGAATAGAGCAATCATAAGCCTCAAATTCAAACTTCTCATGAAAAGGCCAAGAATGACATTGACTTCAAAGAGGAACAAAAGAATAAGGTTGGATGTCCTAGCTGAGGTATTTGAGAAAATGCAGTAGGGAAGAAGATCTCATAATTTTGGCAAATTGCATGAGGACATGCAATGATTTTGCAGTGGGGGTATGTTGAACCTCAGGATTACCCTCTCTTTTATAGTTTTTATCACCTCATTCCACCACTTTTCCATAAGATCATAAACCCTAATCAATGAAGAATGCTAAGGTTTTGTCTTAAGGATGAAAATAAATTATTTTTATATTATATTTTCATGATTTTTTTATTTGGATAATTTTTTTCAATTTAGCTACAGAATGAAGTATGTTCTACAGCTAACTATGCATTCCGTAGCCACTCTTATGGTTTACTAGGTTTCAGGTGTCAGTTGAGGAATCAGGCCACATGGGTTTTTCGATAATCTTGCCTACATGGATTCTATCCTACTCACACGGTCCAGATCAACATAAAAAGGAGCCTAAAATTATGGTCAAAGTTGCAAGTCAAAGAACATTACCTAAAGCAATAGGACTCTTGATTTTCTCTTCGAATAAAATCATGAGTACAATAGTCCTATTTCAATTGCAATTGAATTTAGACACCTGTAGCTAGTTTAACTCGCAATTAGTTATGTAATTTCTCTTTAAATATTGGTTCCACAGAACCAAGAGACAGTTCAGTACAATTTAGATTTCTAAGTCAATACTCTATTTTCAAACCTTGTTTTTATCATAAAGAAGTTCAGTTTTCCAAATGCTTACTTGATTGCATCTTTAACAAGCTAGGAGTTCAACCACATCAGTTGCAGTGGGCCCCTGCTTCTGAAGGAGGTTTTTACTGTGTTTCTAGTTAAATTTTCTTTAACTCTATTTTAGCAATTTTTGTTTCTAAATAGGCTTATGCTTGATTTCCAGCTTTCAAATAGTTTAATGATAAAATACAATTATGCAGACTTTCTCTTCCAAAACATTTCATGAAAATAGAAACTTTGTTTCCAAAATTGGATTAAGGTTTGAAGTGCTAAGAAACCACAATTTTTTAGTTTATTGTTCTTGTCTTTTATTTCCATTAGAATAGAGTTGAAAATTGTTGTGTTAATAGATGTTTATGAAATCCATTTTCAATATGCTATTCCTACATTAAATGGTTAAATATCTCACATATACAGTGGTTGAAATTATCTTGTTTATTGTTATTTTCTTGCCAAATACTGAGGCATAATTGGTTTCTCCGAAGGCATATCAAGAAGTTAAACACTTTACATTTGAATGTGGCAGACAAGTCTATTAAACATTAGTTGAGTTGAGATTAGATCTTACATGCTTTTTACTTACAAGATCCTCATTTAATTGTGAACAATAATATTTCTAAAAATCACTCTAGAAGGAATTGATCTAATCATGTCTTTCAAATGAGATGGTTGAATTATTAATGAAATGCAATTTCTGAGTTATCCATTTGCAGATTTTTCTTAGTTACTTTGTTCAAATAGGTGTAATTAGTTACTTAACATTACCTCAAGAAGATCACTCTTTATAAATTGAATAATTGGAATAACTAAACACATCTTAGATATTTTCATTTGCATTTTCTGTTTTCCATTCTATTATATTAGCAGACTAAAGTACAAGTAGTTGCTAAACTCCATCTCAATAGGGTCATACCTAACAAATTGAATGTTGAGGTAACTAAAGGTACAATAGTTTATTCATTTCACTTTTCACATTTAAGATAATCATTGTAATTCTCAATCTTAGTTTATAAATAGATCCATGGATTAGGAATAATAAAGAGATAGATGCTTTGATTTCCAAAATAGGTCTTAAACTAGCCCTCAGTTTTTGGTATGTTTTTATAAAAATTAGATTAGTTTTAGTACACTTCCTTTTATTCCTTATAGAATACATTTAGATTTACATAAGTCTCTCCATAGCTTTAAATTAACCATCCTTAGATCTCAAAGAACAAAAAACCCCCTAAAAAACAACATAAAACACAAACCAATGAAGTAAGGAATAGGTTGCTTAAGCACATATGGTGCACCACACTTCATCAGTTTACTAGCCCTATTTGATAATTAATGGAAACAAATTAGGACACTAAATTGACTAAAAAATGTCTTCATATGGGCTTTAAAGGATAACATCCAACATGAAGCTTGCGTTTGGGAACCTGATTCACTGGAAAAGGCATTCAGGTTGGCAAGAAAAATTGAATGTAAAATTATGGAGACAAGGAAGCCTACCACTCACATATATTAAGATGGAAGTGTTGCTACTCCTAGACTTCCACAACCTACAGGGTTGACACCAAAATAATTGGAAGAAAAAAGAGCAAAAGGGCTTTGCTACAATTGTGATAGAAAATACACTAAAGATCATAAGTGTGTTGAGAAGAAATTATTTTACATAGTTTGTGAAGAGGAAGAAGAAAATGAACAAGAATCTTAAAAAGAAGAGGATATAGACCAAGAACCAACCGTAGAAGAGGAAGAAATGAGTCAGACCATATTATGTAATGCATTGGCAAGAACAACCACTCCTCAAACTCTCAAGATAGAACGACATGTCAAGAAGAAAAAGGTAATAATATTGATTGATTCAGGTAGTACCCATAATTTTATTGATTGTAAGGTAGCTAAGGAATTGACTTGTTTACTATACCCAGCACCATAATGTCAAGTGATGGTTGCAAATGGAGGAACTATAAATTTCTCTAGAAAATTCCATAATATCAAGCTAACCATGGGGGAATATGTATTGAATAGTCCAATTCTTTCCATTCCAATGTGAGCTGCTAATGTTGTACTAGGAGTACAATTGTTACAACCTTTGGGGATGGTAGCTTTTAATTTTCAAGAACTTTTCTTGAAAATTTTTTCTGAAGGAAAGGAAGTCGAATTACGGGTATCACAGGGAAGCCAGGAAAGATAATAAGCTCTAATTCCATGACAAATATTCTGAAGAAAGAACAACGAGGCGTAATTGCACAATTATGCTCACTAGAATTTCCAACATCAAAATCATCTATTTTTGCAGATCTCCAAAAAGTCTTGGACAATCATTCCAAGGAATTTGAAACTCCCAAAGGACTCCCACCTATTCGTGATCATGGTCATGCTATTCATTTTGTTCCAGGAAGTGTCCCTCCAAACATCAGGCCTTATGGATATCCTTATGTCCAAAAGAGCGAAATTGAACATATGATTGCAGAAATGTTAGAGGCTAGTATAATTCAACCTAGTCAAAGTTCTTTCTCTGCTCCAATAGTATTGGTGCACAAGAAGGATGGATCATGGCACATGTGTCTGCATTATAGGGAGCTCAATAAGCTCACCTTTAAGGATAAATTTCCCATTCCTATGACTGATGAATTATTGGATGAATTACATGCAGCAATTTATTTTACCAAGTTGGATCTTCATTCAGGGTATCATCAAATTAGAATGAAGGCTAAAGATATTCTGAAAAAAACATTTCGAACTTGTGAGGGTCATTATGAATTTTTGGTCATGCCTTTTGGCCTTACCAATGCGCCTTCTACATTTCAAGAATTGATGAATTCCATTTTCAAACCCTTATTTAGAAAATTTGTGCTAGTATTTTTTGATGATATACTAATCTACAACAGGTCTTGGAAGGATCATGTTCAACATGTTGACAGGGTGATCAAACCATTGTAGGAGAAACAATTATATGCAAAACATCCAAATGTTTCATTGGAGTACAAGAGGTGGAATATCTGGGTCATATTGTATCTCACGAGGGTGTTAAGGTAGACCCTAAAAAAATTAAAGCCATTAAGGAATGGAAAGTCCCCACAACCATAAAGCAATTGCAAGGATTTATCGAGTTAACAAGGTATTATCGCAAGTTTGTTAAGAATTGTGGGAGAATAGCAGCACCTCTAAAACCATTATTGAAGAAAGATTCATTTTCATTGACTCTTGAAGCAACTAAGGCCTTTGAACATCTTAAAGAGGCAATGTGCCTAGCATCGATATTAGCTACACTAGACTTCACAAAACCCTTTATTGTGGAATGTGATGCATCAAGAAATGGAATTGATGTTGTTTTAATGCAAGAAGGAAGACCCATTTCTTTCGAAATTCGTCCAATCAAAGGAAATTATTTACAGAAAGCTATTTATGAGAAGGAAATGCTAGAAATACTGCATGCACTAAAGAATTGGCGACCTTACCTAAGGGGAAGACATTTCAAGGTAAAAACTAATAATGATAGTCTTAAATACTTTTTGGAACAAAGACTATCTTCAGAGGAACATCAAAAATGGGTCACAAAGATGTTGGGTGATGACTTTGAAATAATCTACAAAAAAGGGAAGCTAAATGTTGTTGCAGATACACTCTCAAGAAAGAATGAAGAGGTGAAAGCATTGTTTTGCGCCATTTCTTTTGTCCAACCAGATTGGATAACTGAAGCAAGGGATGAATGGAAGAAGGATGAAGAAGTGTGGACACTCATTCGAAAGTTGCAGAAATATCTTAGTACATCAGATACATTTAGTTGGAAAAATGATTCCTTACAGTACAAATATCGCTTATATATTTGTAAGAATTCCCATCTAAAGCAAAAGATTCTTTTTGAATTGCACACTTCTCCTTTAGGAGGACACTCAGGATTTTTAAAAACTTACCATAGGGTGAAGAAATAATTTTTTTGGGGTGGCCTTAAATTTGATATTCAAAAGTTTGTGGTAGAATGTTTTGTTTGCCAGCAAAATAAAGTTGAGACAATTAAGACCCGTGTCTTCTACAACCTTTATCCATTCCAAGTCAACGTTGGGAGGAGATTTCAATGGATTTTATCATAGGTTTACCTAAGTTCGAAGGAAAGAGTGTAATAAAGGTGGTGGTTGATAGACCTACCAAGTATGCACATTTTTGTGCATTATCTCATCCATTTAAAGCAAGTATAGTTGCTACTACATTTATGGACACAGTTCAAAAGCTACATGAAACCCAAAGATTATTGTAAACGACAGAGATCCCTTTTTTACTGAAAATTTTTGGATGGATTTATTTTCTTGTTTGGGTACTCAATTAGCTCATAGCTTATCTTATCATCCTCAATCCGGTGGTCAAACTGATATAGTGAATAAATTTTTGGAAGGATATCTTCGTTGTTTGGTATCTGATAAACAAACACAATGGGTCAAGTGGTTAGCTCTTGCTGAATGGTGGCATAACACTTCCTTCCATACTGCAGAAAAAATGACCCCATTTATGGCACTTTATGGATATCATCCACCGTCCATCACATCATCTTTAAGAGAAAATTATAAGGTTCAAGTAGTGGAAGATCACATCGAGCATCAGCAAGAATTTTTCCAACTCTTAAAGGATAACCTAAATTTTCCACAAAATTGAATGTAACAAAAGGAAAATCAAAATCATAGCGAGAGAACTTTTGATGTAGGAGACTGGGTATTTTTATGGCTACAACCATACAAAAAAGTGTCCCTCAAGAAAGCTAAGAAAGATAATAAATTATCTCAAAATTATTACGGTTCTTACGAGGTGTTGCAAAATATTGGTACTATGACATACAAATTTGAGCTTCCTGCTTCTTCGCGAGTGCATCCAGTTTTCCATGTTTCATGCTTAAAGAAGGTTATAGGTGAAAATCTTCCAGTTCAAACAATATTTCCAGAACTTGATGAGGAATGAAAAATCATATTGGAACCTAAAGTGGTCACAGAAATAAGAAATTGGTAGCTACGAAATCAATCAATTTCATATCATCTCATCAAGTGGCATTAGGGGAATTTGGAGGTCTAAAATGGGCCTCCTAAAGAAAATGTACAATCAAAATTCACTTTATGAGAACCAATCACATTCTAGGGGATGACATCATCCCTAATGGTTGAGGTGGCATTTATTGAGTTAAAGATGCTTACTTGTCACATTCTCAATGGTGGATAAAAACTCATGTTTAACCATGCTAGTGCTCTAAGTACTTTTAAAGTCATAAAGTAAAGTACTCATAATAAATGTCATTTCACACTTTTTGAATAAAATATTATTATTTTCATTTCAAATTTTTTGAAAGAAAAAATACATATCCTACACAATATTCATGTATTTACACACTTTTCAATAAATATTATATTTGTATATTTTCATATATTTATTTTTAAATTATATATTCATCTTATTAAGAATTTATATTTATATTTTATTTTAAGTTATTTATGTACAAAGGACAAATTCATTAGTTGTGCAATGATAATGAATTTTTCTTGAAAAGCTCATTCTTATTTATAGTCACATCAATACAATTTTTTTATTAATTTTATTTTGGTACAACTTTTGAATTAAATTCAACCATAGTTACATGGATTTTGGTGCAAAAAATGAATTTCAAATTCATAAATATTATTTTATTCGTTTAGCTATTATTTTATTATTTCCTTAGGAGGCCCATTTTAGACCTAAAAATTCCCCTAATCAAGAACTTACCCACTGAATATTCTACATGGGAGGATGAGAATTTTATACAAAAGCACCCAGAGCTACTCAAGTGTTGAGGACAACAATTTTTTGAAGGATTTGGGCATGTTAGGTCCCTATATTACTAGTTTAGTCCCTTATTATAATTAGTGTAGCCCCCTTGTTGTTATTGTTGTACTCCTATAACCCCAATATTTTTATTATTGTGCCCTTACATCATTATTGTTAGGTTGGTTAGGATTATATTGTGGCCCCATGGACTCCTATATATAGAATGAGTTTTTGTTCATTTGTATCATCTAAGAATTGTTCATTTATGTAATGTATTGGATGTTTCCCCCTCGAAGTGGTTGATTTCTAAGGCGGTGATCTCTCTTTTATTCTATTTTTGGAGCTGGTTTCATAAGAGATGAAGATCATGGAGGAAAACACAATATTTATGGAGGCTAGTGGCCACATGTGAAGCACAGTTATGAGGTGGGCCAAGGCTAGGGAAGGCTCAAAAAAATAAAAGGAAGATGAGGGCATCAGAGGAAAGGGAGTCTAGATTTTTATTGTTGAGTGTCGTAAGACATTTCTTTGCACACTTCAGTTGATTAGCTAATTCTATTGTGTTTTTTAGCACCGGGTGTTCCCAACGGGGAATATCACTCTTACCTATAGGGGGCATCGATTGCCTACTCTAGGAAGTTTTTCTTCTGAAACATTCATCATCTGACAATCAGTGCCACCTTCAGCCACTCAAATCTGCACTTCCAGCTACAGGAATTACACATTCCTGAACTAGCGCTTGAGAGTTGGAAGGTTGTTCTCAGTACATCAATTGAGAAACCTGTGGAGGGATACACCCCTCACATTGTGGATCCATTGTATTCTTCTAGGATTTTCACTTTGATACCCAGAATAAAGCCATCCATCTATTCTCCTATGCAACAACATTTCCTAGATGAATTGTGTAATTCTATTGTGAGGGTCTTAGGAGAAGAGGAAGTTCCAAGAAACTCATATTCGAATAGTGTGAGGCGTTAATCCTTCACTCTGAGGATCACTTCAGTATCCTGCGATCAAAATTTTATTATCTATCAGTAGGCTACATCATCATCCCTCCTAGACATCGCAGTATTACACAACAGTTGTGCATGAAGTAGCTGCATATTTCGTGGAGGAGCTAGATCCTAAGTTTCTTAGCTTGGGATCGGGAGAAAGGAATAACTCTTCACTTATTGAGATGAGTGGGTTATATTGCAGCAGATAGATCATTCATTCATCCCAAGATCACCAGTTGTCTACAGGTAGTGCGTAACTGAGCTAGTAGGGGTGTAGTATGCAACCCAAAAAAGGCCAGAATTCCAAGCTCAAAATGTAGCCAAACTATTTCTAGGTTTTTATAGGTTTTTTGCGTAAATTCCATGGTTAAAATACTAGATCTTTTTTATCACTCCAATATCCTCTCGCACATAGATATTATTCCCAGCAACAACAACTATTTTTACTTTCCAATGCTTGGTTTCAATAGAGTTGTTTGAACCATCCTTGGATGGCTTGAGTACATCCATTTTTGGTGCACTACGTATATTAATTTTTTTTTATACATAATGATGTGGCTCAGTTTTTTTAGCTCATATGTATGATGCTTTGATATTTTCGGACATTTTTCTAGTTCTACATGTTTTATTCTAATTTTACCGTAGTTGAAATTGTGCATATATTATATATTCCTGTCTTTCCCATTTTGGGATATATAGTTGTATCTAAGCATGATCTTTGGCTCATCTTGTGGGAATTTCATGACATCAGAGGAATAAGAAGAAGAAGTAGAAAAGGAAGAAATTTTCAATGGTGGAAGCATTGAGTTTTTCCACACTTCTCTTCAAATCTATGCAGGATATCACCACGAAGATCAAAGAAATGAGAAGGGAAAGGAAAAAGGAAACCTCAAGAGAATTTCAGAATGGAGAAGATCTGAGAACTTCTTATTAGCAGTATAAGGAACGGACGATGCAGAAAGTTCCACAAAGCCCTACTATGCCCACTTTCCTTGTAGAAGGAAATGAATGGCATAGAGATGGAGGATATCTAGAGCATGAGAGTCTTAGTGATTATATTGCAGATTACATATTTCAATCTAGAGAAATCAAAGAGAATCCGACTTTCCAATAGTTTTGGCAGATTAAAGAGAACTTGAGATCTCGTAGCAACAATAGAAGAAGAGGGCATATGAAGAATAGATTCTTTCTGCCTACATTCGATGGGTCATAAAAGATTCACACAAAGGCTTGGATGGAGAAGCTATATGATTTCTTCCAGCTATACCCAGTAGCGGAAGCAGAGGCTACTTTGATTGCAGCGCTACACCTTGAGGGTGAAACAAAGGACTGGTGGTTTGAGAGATTAAAACATGCAAGAGTGAATGCATATGCAGATTTCACTCAAATATTGTTAGTGAGGTTTGATAGAAGAAACCTAGAGGCACGTTCTATTGAGACATTCTCTAAGAATAAAGGGAATGTGTGTGAGAAGCAAAAGGGAGATGTCAGAGTTGATACACTGGGAGAAGAGAAACCACCACCACCACTAGCTGCAGTAGAGGTACTTTCATCAATGGGAGGATCACTTGCATCTTTGTAAGATATTCCCGAGGATTCGACATTGAGACTCCTAGGCATTACGCAAGAGGTTCTTAAGGAAGAGGAAGCAGATACCAGGGCTTGTGCAACAATAGAGGAGCAACCATCACCATCACCAGCAGTTGGAGAAGTAATTGCACCAGTCGGATGAAATCTTGTAGCTTTGCAATATTTTCCCAAGAATCAGCTAATCCAAGGTATGTAAACATTTCCACCCCATATCAGTTTAGCACATTAGATTGAGATTTTTCGTGTCATGCCATCAGGGAAATTGCATGACCAAGGTTAGAGCACATTGTTGATTTAGAGCAACAGACTATCACTGTGCAGAGGACCCATGATTGGTTCAAGGAGAACATGTATAACTATCCTAGTTTGACATTGTTGAGCTGTAAACATAACTTTCTCTTGGAGTGTGGAGTTTCTTAGGATGGGATTAGAATAATACTAATGTAGGTAAGCTATACAATAACTTTTGAGAACCGGAAGTTACTTTCACATGAGATGTTGTATTCTATTTATGAAAAAGAGATATTTTCCATTATGCATGCATTGGTAAAATTCTAGTAGTTTTTTATTGGCAGTAGATTTCGGGTGAAGACCAACCACCATAGTCTCTGGCATCTTTTTGAGGAGTAGAAGCAACTGCAGAAGAGGCGGCAATAATGGATCAGTACAATGCAGGACTATGAGTTCAACATTGTGTATGGATATGGCCATGAGACAACAGTTGCACTATCGTGGAGATCAGCAACGTTGTCACTGAGGATAAGTGATGATTTGAGGTCTCAGTTATTATTTGAGTATTTCGATCACTGCTTCACTTATGAAGCAATAGATGAGTGGATGGTAGATGTAGAAATCATGTAATGGATAACATATTCCATTTTTATGATAGGGCCTTCTTGATGAGTACCTCACAGCTAAAAGAGAATTTTATGCATGTAGCATATTCAAAACCTCATAGGTTCTATCAGTCCATCAAAGAGAGGTTCTCATGGAGAGAAATTACAGAGGATGCAATATGACATATCATGGAGTGAAAATATTTTCATCAAATTGTGGAGGATGGTATTTTCAACATTGATTCGCTGTCAAGATATGCACATTGCTTCAACATTTTCACACAGTACATCTCTTCACCCATGACTGGATTATGTTTCTGATATTTCTTCATGCTTCATGGTCTTCCCAAGGCCATAGATAGTGGTGGGGGCATTTATTGTACGAGTAATTTTTGGCGAGAGCTTCTCCATTAGGTGGATACCTATCTATTGCATGATATGAGTCATCACCCACAATTGGATGGATGGATGGAGATGATGAGAAAGTCATTGGAAAGCTACTTGAAAATCTATGACACATGGTAGCAAGAAGCATGGTTGCACTGGCTTCTCTTGGGTGAGTATGGTTACCACCCATCATTTCATATTGGTATGTTCCATGCCTTGTACAGTACTAGGGTGATGGAGCAGCAGCAAGCATGGCTGTGCTGGCTACTCTAGGGAGAGTATGGCCAAGACATTTCATTTTATATGTCCATTGGTATATCACTATTTCCTACCTTGCACAATAGTGATGAGATGCAACAACTGGAGGCATGGCTGCACTGGTTACTCTTGGGAGAGTATGGCCATCATATGAAGTTCCACATGTCAATTGGGATGTCATTTTTTTATACTTGGCATGATGATGTATTGTGGCAACATGAGGCGTTTCTCTGTTGGTTTCTCTTGAGGGAGTATGGCTACCAGAATTGGTATGATGATGATATGATGTGGAAACAAGAATCATTTTTGCGGTGGCTTCTCTTGAGAGAGTATGGCTACCATACTTGGTATGATGATGCTGTGGTATGGCAGAAAGAGGCATTGTTGTGGTGACTGCTATTGGGAGAGTATGGCTCGACAATTCACATGTCAATTGATATGTCTCTATTTCCTACTTTGCACAGTGTTGAGATGATGCTTAGAGCAAGCAAGGCCAATAGGGCCAAGGATTGGATCATGGAGAGACACAACCTACTCCATGTAGCATGGCTTGTAGAGATAGTTTATGAGTTGGGACTTTACACATGGGGAAGGAAACACCACACTTCACATATCTCATGAAGAGAAGAGGCTCTTGTACAATAGATGGTTGCCACTTGGGGAATCATTGATGAAGAGAGACATCTAGATACACATATGGAGGCCATTCTGGACATTCTAGAGAGGAAACTATGGAGATGGGCATTCATAACACATTGGAGCATATGGAGAAAGCTTCTATATGAGGATGCCACTTGGGAGGGAGATATATTTATGCAGCATCCACTTTTGTATTTGCTTGAGTACAAGCAACATTTTGGTGGGTAGGAATGTAATATTCAAACTTTTCCATTAGCTAATTGGAATATTAGAGTTCTTACTTTTGTTATTTAATTAATTGAATAAAAGGGTGGAGGGACCCATAAACCCAATAGATGAATAAAATCCACTTCTATAATGTGAATGTGGGTTAATTGAGTAGTGCAGTAGAATTATGCACTAGTGGAGCAAAATAATAATGAAGAAAGAGTGGAGGTCATAGAGAATTAATGAGGAAGACGATGGAGATAGTGGAGGAATAAATGCAAGATGATGGAGATAGTGGAGAAGTAATCGCACAGATGATGGAGGAAGTGGTGGATTAAATTCAAACATGATAGAGGAAGTGGAGAGTAATTGCAGCAGTGATGGAGATCATGGAGGACATCGCAGTCTTTCAGGAGGCTAGTGGCCACATGTGCAGCGTAGTTATGAGGTGGGCCAAGTCTAGGTAAGGCTCACAACCATAAAAGGAAGATGATGGCAGCAAAGGCAGGGGAGTCTGGATTTTTATTGTTGAGTGTCATAAGACATTTGTTTACACACTTCATTTATTTAGCTAAGTCTATTGTGCTGTTTAGCACTTGGTGTTATCAAGCAAGAATCCTACCCTTAGCCATGGGGGACTTTGAGTGACTACTCTTGGAAGGTTTTCATTGGTAGCATCCATCATCTGGCAATCAATGCCACTTCAATCCACTCTGATATTCACTTCCAGCTACAGGAATTACGCATTCCTGAACTAGAGCTTGAGAGTAGTTCTTAGTACTTTAGCTAAGAAACCTATGGAGGGATTAGGCCTGCACACTTTGCATCCATTGTAGTATTGCGTGAGTTTCATTGTCAGAACTTGTATAAGGCTATCCATCTATTCTCCTATGTAGCAACATTTCATGCAGGAATTACATAATTCTGTGGTGTGGGTTTGAGGATAAGAGGAAGTTCCAAGAAACTCAGCTTTGAATCATGTGAGGGGCTAATCCTTCACTCTGGGGATCACTTAAGTGGCCTGGGATCAACATTGTATTATCTATCGGTAGGCTACATAATTATCCCTCCTAGACAGTGTAGTATTACCCAACAGTTGTGCATGTAGCAGCTCCATATTCAGTGGAGGAGATAGATCCTAAGTTTCTCAGCTTGGGATCAAGAGAAGGGAACAACCGTTCTGTTATTGAGCTGAGTGGGTACTATTGCAATAGATAGATCATTATTTCAGCCCCATATCAGAAGATGTCTCCAGGGAGTGCATAACTCATCTACCAGGGGTGCATTGTGTAACCCAAAAAGGGCCGAAATTGAAAACTCAAGATCTGGCCAAACAATTTATGGGGTTTTCTAGGTTTTTTTAGTGCATTCCATGGTTAAAATCCCGGATCTTTCTAAGCACTCCAGTGGCCTCCCACTCATAGATATTCTTCCTACCAACAGCATTTTCCTACAGCAATAGTAGTTTTTACCATCTAGTTCTAGTTTTCAATAGAGTTGTTACAACCATCTTTGGATGGGTTGAGTGCATCCCTTTCTGGAGCACTGTGTATATTCATTTCCTGTTGATACATAATTATATGGCTTGGCTGTTTCTACTCATATGTATGGCGTTTTGATATATTTCGACATTTTTCCAGTTCTACATGTTTTATTCTAACTTTACATAATTGGAATTGTGCATATGTTCTATATTCATGTCTTTCCCATGTTGGGATATTACATCGGTATCCCTCAAGAAGTCGCATGGTCCTAGGTATGGTGGACAGTCACCATCCAGGACCACTTTGCACACTTTAGGAATAATATTCTCCACTGAAGGCCGTCCAAGGACAACCGCCTAGAGCCACCTTGAGTCCTCAAGTGAGCACACAATGGAATCAACCACCACTCTTGGGTCACTATCCACAATTGTACCAAGAGAGGGAAGAAGATTTTAATTTTTCCTATAAAGACCACCATGAGAAGAACAATTTAGAACACATTGTTATTCTGGCCAAATTGCCAATGAGAAAACCAAGAATGTTTTGTCCAAGCAATAATGGTGTGAAGGGATTCATTTGTTGTCCATCCAACATATCAATCCCAGAGGAGAAGTGCATCAGTTGTCCGTTATCCGAATAGTCATTCGAGGACAAGAGAGAGGCTTACAAACAACTTAAGGGTAGAGCCCTCCTTGCTTTGAGCATTAGAGCTACATAGCTGTAAGGACTCACTGTGAGTTTTAGCGATCAACCTCTTTTTTACCATCAACAACTAATAAGAAGGGATTCGTTCTCCGTTGGTATTATTAGTTTGTTTACTCAATATTGAGCTTGTGTTATATTTTCATTTTTGTTTCTTGTTTCATCCTCTTTGGTAGTATGATTATTTTTATAACTAGTTTTTCTACATGTTATGATGCTTCACTAACCATCTAACAACCCATTTTATCCCTGTGACATTGCTTGTATGATAACAATCAGCCTCAACAAGCACTGGTGCATTTTGTACACCCTCATACTAAACACACCAATACAGTCATGGAGGAGTACGGGGACATCTCCACCTCACCTTTAGGGGTTCCTCTACACTGTCATTTCAAGCACCCCATTGATTTTACCCCAAGTGTGTCGCTTCCCAATGGATCAATCTATCAGCACTGTGTTTTGGGGAATGAGGAGATCAAGAGGCAGATTCAGGATCTACTGCAAAAAGGTCACATCTAGCTGATTTCATCACCCTATGGAAGCTCGATTGTATTGGTGCAGAAGAAGGATGGGAATTGGGGACTATGTATTGACTATCGGTCACTGAACAAGATCACTATCCAGAATAGGTACTTGATCCCATGAATTGATGAACTTATGGACCCACTCAAGGGGGGGAATATTTCAACAAGATCAACTTTAATTCTAGATATCGCCAGGTACCGGTCAAACTGTCCAATGTGTGGAAGACTGCCTTTAAAGAAAATGAGGGCTTATTCAAATGACTAGTCATGGTTTGTAGGTTGACGAATGCTCCTGGAACCTTCATGAGGTTGATGGATTACATATTGTGACCATTCACCAATCATTTGTAGTAGTGTACATGGATGACGTCCTGATATTCAGCCTGACTTGGGAAGAGCACATCCACCACATGCGACAAGTCCTCCAAATAGTACAGCAACACAAGATGTGTGCCAATTTGGAGAAGTGCACTTTTGGCATGACCCAGATTTAGTATTTGGGATACATTATTGAGGAGTGAGGGGTGTATGTGGATCCAACCAAGATCCAAGTCATTCAGGATGGCCAACCCCAACCACTCTAATAGAGCTCAACATATTTCTCGGTCTTGCTAATTTCTATTATAGGTTCATGTTGGGATTCTCTCATATCACTTGGCCCTTGAGTCATGTCACCAAGGGAGGAGAGAAAGAAAAAATATTTTGTTATGAATCTGAACAGAAACCATTCATATAGCTGAAACATCGCCTCTTCTCTACCCCTTTGCTCACATTACCAAACTTGCAGCAACATTTTGAGATTGATACAAATGCCTCTAACTATGCTATTGGGGTAGTTCTTACTCAATAGGAGAATCTAGTGGCATATCGTAGTGATAAACTGTATGACATGGTCCAAAATTATCCCACTTATCACAAAGATATGTATTCCATTGTGCATGCTTGTTGCCAATGGAAGCATTACATTTTTGGGAAGGAAACTATCATTCACATAGAACACCGACCCCTTCATTTCATATAGAAACAAGGGAGTTTTCAAAATGATTGCCATTAGAAGTGGTCAACAAATCTATAACAGTTTCATTTGAACATCAAGTACAAGAAGGGAAACACTAATAGTGTTACAAATTGTCTCAGCTAACTGCCAATCGTGGTGATAACCACCATGCTCAACTCTTGTGGGCACAAGACTTTTGATGGGCCACTTATGTACAAGAGAGATCCAGAATTTGGCTACACATACGGGACACTCTTGGAGGATAACCAAGTTGCAAATTTTCTCCTCGAGGATGCACTACTATGTCACCAGGGACACCTTTGTGTTCCTTCAAGTGAGTGTGCCAAGATGATTAGTGAAGCGCAGTATAGTCGAGTCATTGGGAATTTTGGGATCGAGAAAATAGTGGCAATACTGCAGAAGTAGTTCCATTGGCTAAATCTTCGATAGGATGTCGGGAAGTACATCAGATCGTCCACTGCCTATGCCATTTCCAAACCGACCATCAAGAAGCAAGGCCTATATCCTCTGCTTCCTACCACTAGTCATCCTTGGGAATCCATATCCATGGATTACATGTCAGTTTTTCCTTATACTAAGCATGGAAATGACTCTATTTTCCTGGTTGGTGACAGATTCTCGAAGATGACAATTATGGCAGCCTGCAAGAAGAATATCACAACAAAAGCCACTACTAAACTCTGCTTTGAACAAGTGTTGGTAGAATTTGGAATCCCACAGTTTATCATATTATATCAGGACAACAAGTTCCTAAGTACATTTTGGTCTTGCCTCTGGTCAATGGTGGACACCAAGCTCACCAAGTCCACAACCTTCCATCCCCAAACTGATGGCCAGACAAAGGTCATGAACAGGAAGATCGTGCATATTCTGTGCATGTACAACTCAAAGCATCCACACACATGAGATGAGAGCCTCCCCTATGTACAACACATCTATAACAAGGCCCTCCACAACTCAACTGACTACTACCCCATTTCAGGTGGGCTTGGGATTCCACCCATTATGTCCCATTGACGTAGTCATTCCATTTACAGCTACTCAGGCCAATTCGGCTCATGTCTAATCTGAAGATGATAAGGTGAATAGATTCATTGAGCACATTCAACACATATGCCAATAGGTTTATGACATATTGTACATAGCCAATGCGAAGTACAAACAACGACATGATCAACATCAGTTTCCAAACAATTTCCAGGTGGGTGATAAAGTGTGGCTACATTTGTAGGAGCACCTCGCTAGACCCCACCGCAAGCTTCACCCACTCCGATACGGGCCATACACCATCACCAAGGTTGTAGGGAACAATTCCTTCGAGCTCAGTATTCCACCATTCCTTAGTCTGCACACACTGTTCAATTTGGACTAGCTTCGACCCTACTTTCCACCTCTACTAGACACATCTGACATGTCAGAACAACTCACACCAGCAGATTAAAACCCAAACCACATGAAACAATCCAAAAATGATAGAATCATGGACACATAGATCAAAAATACTCACCACGAGAAGATCCAACTATATCGAGTTGTCAAAGCATGTCAACTCCTTCACCAAGGAAAGTGGCTCACGAGGGGCAAAGTTTAACACAAGTTCCATCATCTCATGGAGGAACTCAACGTAATGTGGACCATTTATTCCTAAGGGGGGAGTAATGATCCAAGTGGATATTGGTGGCCACCCACCTATTCCACTAGGACCCCCACCATTCTTTCTTTCAGTTTTTTATTTTCCTTAATTGTAGCACAATTTACTATTTTTGGTATTTTTTTGGCTACTGAACTTCCATAGCTGCTTTGAGGCCCTAAATGACATTTTTTGAGAAAATTTCTTCCAGGAAAATATGAGTCAAGTTTCACTACCTTGATGTTTACCATCAACAGTTGTAGTACACATATAGATATTTCCAACGAGGTATCATGTGCGTCAAATGGAGATCGTTTGCCAAAGTTAAGACCCCGGGAAATTGATGTACCAATTTACTCCAATGGGGCTCATAGTTTAGTGTTTCATCTCCTAGGTTTATGTTTTTTGATGTTTAGGGTGTTCCATTGTTTCTCAATAATAAATAGTCCTTCGAGCCTCATTGTAACACAGATCAGAGGCTTGTAGCTGCCACATCTCTTCTAAGAAATAAGCTAGCAGCGCCCTAGCTAGTTTATTTCCATTGTGTCTATAAACATATTTCAGTTATGTGATATTAATTAAATGAAGTCTTATTTCTACTACATCTTTGCATTTATGTGTATTTCTATATTTTATTGTGTTCCTGTAGAAGTCCGGATCAATAAGCACAAGAAAAAATTAAAATTTTGGAGACATCTAATTCCTAGAAACTCCAACTTACCTACCTGAGTTCTAGAAGATTGCAAATTCCTACACAAGTGAAAGCATAGGGAAAAAGTAAAATATTGATCACATTCAATTATCGAAAAATCCCTAACGGATGTGTGGAAGAATCCAAATTCCTACTAAGTGAAAGCATAGGGAAAATGTTGAAATCCTGAACATATTCAATCTCGGCAAAATCCTACACACCTAATTTTTGAAAGAGTCGAGAATATTGAAGTAATTTGTATAAGAATGTGAAATTCCCTAATGTTTATATTGCATTCAAATATGCTATTGTTTTAACTCTGAAGCACAACGACAACCATGATATAATGCATCGTACACATTTAGTCCTGATCTAAGGAAAAAATTGGAGTGCTGGAGAAATTGGATATGTGAAGGCAGTCTCACAGTTGAGCTTATCAAAATGAAATTTGTAGGTGAAAGCAGTCACATGAAATTAGTGGTCAAAGTTTTCTTGTGCTCTAGGCTTAATTAAGTTGTTTCATACAGTGTAAACACACAGGAAACGATAAGTATTAAACAAGTAGAACTAGGCGATTGTTGATTGGAGAGACCATCAACTTCCTTCCAGCACTAATTTAAGTGCTCAACCATGCTAGTTGATTTCAGAGTTTTCACTCCAGTGCTGTCGAATAAAATCTTAAATGGACTAGCATGGTTGAGCTTCATTCGAGGCTTATTATTTCTAGTGCTTAACTGTGGTGGTGAATTCCAGTGTGTTTTTTCAAGTGCTTGAATGAAGTGGCATTGTCGAGTTTCATTCGCGCCATTAATTCAAATTCTCAACCAGGCTAAATAAATTTGATCAATTTGTTTATTTAGTAATATTTAAAAATATTCCGAACATCTTTTAGGCTATTATTATTAGTCTTATTACCAACGTTTATCCATTGTTTTTTATTAATGGTAATTATTATAACTTGTACGAGTTGAGGGAAAAACAATTGCTTAACTTATCACTTTTGAGGAAGGTGAAGGGGATTTGTGAAGCGTTTTCCCACTTCTTCTGCATCTTTCATTCTGTCGTCATCAAAATATTGGGTAGCTTATATACAGGAGGATTTGAAGTGAGCATGCATGGTTATAGTTAAAAATATTAAGCTTATGTAGTTGTATTATCTATAAAACTATTAAGTTTATGTAGTGTTATTATACACATATGTTGTCTTGTTAGTTTTATATTTATTTATGTAGTTTTATTATCCATAAATGTTGTGTTGTTAGTTTTATATTTATTTGCTAAGTTTTCAGTCTTATCTTTGAGTTATTGATAGAAACCTCTATTGCTTCTATAAATTAAGTTCATATACAAAATATTTTATCAAGTAATGAATTAGTTTTTGTTCATTCTGTACTTAGATAAGTGATCTTTCCACAAAAATTTTAAGATTTACAATCTAATCCAGGAGTATTTTTATACTCTTACATGATATCACTAGCTTGCAAGCTCCCTTTTAAATCTTTTTTAGGAAATCTATAATAAAATATGCTCATTACCCAATCAAATTATAGTGACGTTTAAGATTTCTATTTGCTACTCATGATTATGAAAGGCATTGGGACAAAATAGTGTGATCAGATCAGATCGAATCTCCAAAATTGGTGGGTGTCATAGTCAGTGGGAAAATTTCCGATTTGTTGTTGGCCGACATGATTTATAAAAGGTTTGAAAATTATGAGGAGGTTGGTTACTTTTTTTTTTTATATATATTAATAAGATGTCAGCTATATGCATTTAGTAGGACTGAAAGCTCCAAAAACAAGAAATCTCTATCTGTAGGACCGAGTAACAAGAGCTTAAAATCTGTTGACTAGGCATCCCATGTCATTGTGAATAACTGGTGGGCAAGCATAGTTAAGAAGATCTACTCTTGATCGTATTATCGATATCTTGGATTTGTTGCTAAGTGTTCAAATTCTGACGTGTGCGGCTAGTGTATCGATAAACCAATTTCACACGACTTTGGCCTCACAAATTTTCATCGATAAACAAATTTCACACGACTTTGGCCTCACAATTTTTCTCAAAGGATGTGGAATAGTTGATCCTCGAGTCATTAGCTATACCTTTTCTTTCTTTTTCTCTCCTCCTCAGATCCATGAATGCTCTCTTGGGTGCTTCTTAGTGTTTTAATCCATGTCGTCATACTTTTCGTACATTAACTTTGGGCAGACATTTTTTTTTTTTGCTTTTAGAAAGCCAATTTTATGATTAAAATATTATTAAGGTTTTAGGGTTTAAAAAAAAAAATAATAAATAAATAAAAGTTAGACTCTTATGAAAATGATTTTTATTGGTGAATGACTATATGTTTAATTGGTTGACATTGCAATGTATTTGGTGTTCTTATGCATAGTGGCTATGAAAGGCCATTTTGTTGGCAAGCCATGAAAATTTATGTGGTTTATTCAGAGTTGTGTCGAAATTAGAAACATAAAGTTGTTGTTATCATCAACTTTTTTTTTATGAATTTTACTTCTATGGCTAGTGAAAACACATTTTACAACTTGATGTTATCAATATGGGTAAATATTGAAGGATCTTCATGAGAAAAAGGAAATGGATCAACATTGGAATGGATTCCTTCAGTTGTAATCAATCATAGCTATTTTGTAAGTAAAGAATCCAACACTTAAAAACCAATCCCAAACTACAATAGCTAAGAACATTAGAAAGTTTTACCACCTACATTCAACCATGGGAACATATTTCCAAATGATATTAGATGAATTTCAGGTAATATTGACGTCCTTGACAAATTGAAAGAGGAAGTTGAGTCCTTTTCTCACTTACACATTGAGATTTTGAGGAAGAATCTTCGCGAGTTAGAGGAGAAAAATAATCAATGGGTTATGGGGGTTAGTTGTTTAGAAGCCTCAGTGTTGGAACAATATCATATTTTGAAACAAGATTATCATGCCTTTTCATAAAAATTGATTGAGAAGGATGAGGTTATTCAAAAGTTTCAAGGGTCTAAGAAACAACTTGAATTAGAAGTTAGTTGCCTTTAGAATGTTGAGATGGAGATAGTTGATGTTGAGCTACTAGGCTCACCTTCCAGCACACTTCATCACATTCTTTTTTTGCACCGAGGTTTGAAAAATATACTATTGGTATTCAGTCTTGATTGCTAAGCAGAGTAGAAATACTCGAGGAGGACTTGTCAAGAATAGACAAGGAATCATTGTTCCTATTAACCCTGTAGTGCAAACATAAAGAGAAATTATTGGATATGGTATTGGCATTGCGTCATCACCTACATTTATATCTATTGATAATTGAGAGGTGTCATTTGATGTCAGATAAATTTAGAGTAAGACACTTGAGGAAAATTCTCCTGTTAATTGTATAAATAGATTGAAGACATGGTTACTAATGTCATTTGAGATGACATTGTTGTTGCACCTAGCTTTGAGTCTACAAAACTAAAAAATGAGCCATGCCAACACCCTCATAAGGATAAGAGGAAAGTACCGAAGAATCAACATTCTTGGTCAGATAGTAGCCCTAAATTCAGTTCATTATAGAAGAGACATGAAATAGTGAATTATGGAATAGTTCCGACCATCAAGATAAGATGTAGTTGGATCAATTTATGGTCATGGCATCATTTCAACAAACATTTTCATTATTCATATCATTTTATCTCATCATTTGTGCAATTGTATAGATATCCTCTTATTATTTGTTGATTTATACTACCTTATTTGTGTTTTAGGGGTGGGGTAGTAAGACGATGATAGATAATTTTATCATTACTTAGTTTACTATTGTCATTTATTATGTTTGATCAATGTGATGTAGACAATTTTCAGACAACTTCATGAGTGCCGGTGTACCATGGCTGAGTTGAGTTTGCCATATTTATAAGCATAGTTTTCTTTTTTGTTCGTTCATGGTGTTGTCTCTGTTTAAAGCCTTTGTCTTCGTTCTTTACTGACAGTTTCTTTCGCCTGAGCTTATTTGGGAAGTTCATAATGTTTTCAACAGTTGTGCCTCTGTAACATTTCTATTTCAAATATAGACCAACCTCATTGATGTTTCATGGCTTTCATATGCAGAGTTTTGGTACTTCAACATTTCATACTTCTTGATTGTAGTAAACCTTTATTGCATCCATCCACACTAGTTTGAGTACTTTCATCTTTATCTGTTTTGGGGGGGATATTTTTCCTATGTTTTTTTCTCCATTTCTCTACTTATGAGAGGTTGTCTATCGGTACCTAAGTAGGTATTGTTGTTGGGACCCATTCTTTGTTTTCTTTCTTCTTTATTTTCTCGCTATGTTTGAGGGGTGTTAGATTTCCAATAGGAAAATCCTTAAAACTAGTAAGTGTATGTAGCCTTCTTATCCTTATTTACTCTATTCTTAGTCTTATCCTTATCTATTGAGTGGTCATTATAATATTCTAGCTATCACTAGAAGCCTCTATTTCTCTTATAAGTTAAGTTCATGTATAACATATTTTCACAACTAATTAATTATTTTCTCACTATTCTATATTACGATTGATCTCTTTGTAAAAGTTTTGTTAGGCTTTCCAATCTGATCCATGGGTATTTTAATACTCTTACATGCATATCCTTATTTTTATATTTCACTTGTTTTATTGTTATGGGATGAATGATAGATGACACTACTCCAAGATTGGGATTTTCAACCAAAAATGATTTAGGAGCGAAAAGAAGATAAAGGGAAGCATCCCAAAGTTGTCCATGATGTTTTGTTCATAAAACATTTGAAAGGAAACTCTATTTTAGAAGAAGGGATAACATATTTTATATTATTCTTTCTCTCTAGTGATCATGATAGTTCATTCATATGCATGTCATTCGCTATCAATTTTCTTAATGAGTGTCCGAATGCATTGCAGGGATTAAGCATGTGCTATTATATAGCATCCAACTCAAATAATGCTAGGGATCGATGATTATCTAGTATATATGATGTTATTTGCAAAGAAAAAAATTGTGAATTATTGATGAAAGTAAATAAAAGATATATGTAAACATTAACATTTACAGGGAGAAAAATACCATTTGAAAAATACAAAATATTTTGAACATACCCATAAAATTTCAGAATTTGAATCACACAATGTTCTCAATGCTTTTATCTATATGATTCTTTTATTTATTGGTAGAAAATAATGACGAGGTAAATACTAGAAGCCCACTATTGAAAATGCTTGAAAACTTAGAACAAATTTTCAATATTTTTGAGATATTTGTGAGATTAAAGAATGCAATCTGTTTTTCTTTTTAAGGAAATAATTGTTTTTCAAAATATGTGAACCTTTCTCAAAATGTCACTTCACCTTTGTTTAAGTAAATTAAATAATATTTTTTTCAATTAGATGGTGTAAGATAGTTACTTCATCAAGAGTATATTCAACAACATGTAAGTCAAATATACCAAAATTTATGACTTAGCAAGGGAGCCTATTCCTTGATTCTTATCACAATGGGCCAAATTTGTCGCCATGGGATTTGAAATGGGGTAGAGGAGGTAATTTCCTGCTGTTCCAACGATTCTGTCATCTCACAAGAGACAATCATGACACTTAAAAGTAGATTATGGTCATACATTACAATGGGCCAAAGATGTCCCCATGAGATTTGAAATGGGGTAGAGAAGATAATATCCGACTGTTCCAACCACTTTGTCATCTCACAAGAGATAATCATGGCACTTAAAGGTTAGAATGGAAAGACAAACCAAGATGGTCTTTCAAACGAGTTAGAGGAGATAATATGTCATTGTTTATCCAACCACTCTATCATCACACCAAAGACAATAATGACACTTAAAGGTAGTAATGGAAAGACAAATCAAAATAATCAATTGTAATAGAAGCATCTTCATTTTATAAATATCAATCTATAAAAAAGTGACAATTACTCTTAAAAAAAAGTCATAATCATATATCACAATAAACTAAAAATATTTCACAAAATTTAAAATCATATAAAAGAGATAATATCCCATTATTGCAACTACTTTGTCATCTCGCACAAAAATTTAAAATCTATGATTAAAATCATTGGGAAAAGATAATATCCCATTATTCCAACTATTATCATCTCGCAAAAAATAATCATGGCACTAAAAAGTTGAAATGAAAAGACAAACCAAGCCACTACGAACTTGGTCTGCTCATTTAATATGTCATGACTCTTATCATTGTCATAACATACTCACGAAAATGTCATTGTCATACATGTACGCAAGCCAGTGCCTCACATCAAGGCTACTTGGATATCAACTACTTTAATTTATGGTCATACATGTACGCAGCGAGTGGCCTCACAAAAAGGTTGGATATTATTATTAGATAGTTCATGAGGTTGGATATTATTATTAGATAGTTTACTTTATGAAGTAAAGTAGAAATTTTTGTTATAATATTTTTTAATAATGTTCATGGTTTGAGACGATTTAATGGTGAACCTTGGAATAAGGGAATAATTTTATGTCAACCTTGGAAGAAGTGTGAATAAGTTCAAATAAAAAAATAATGGATAGAAGTTCGTAATATTACAATTTTTTTGGGATGAGGTTACTATGTAGGTTTATGCTGGGAAAGAGCGGCCAAAGCTTGGTTTATTAGGTTACTATGGCCTCAGACGTAAGGATTTTGGAAAATCGTAACACGCGTCAATATTATAAGTTTGATATCAAAATAAAAGTAAGTATACTTACTTACTTATATATATATATTATTAAAAGAATAATATTCACTTAACTAAAATTTTAGTTTTTATTACTTAGTATGATTGGTATAATTATAAATATATTAAGTAATTAAGATAACTTTAGACATTTTCATAGTATTCCATATCAATTTATTGTAGAAGTCCTAATAAAAGAGAGTGGTTTTCACTAAACCTCTCTTACATAATATGAAAAATTTTAATGCAATAATTTATGTTAAAAATAATAAAAGGATGTTTGTTTTGGTTATTTGATTTTAAAATAATAAAAAAGAGAGATACTATATGTATATCCATTATATTTATTAATATTTTTGAATAATAAATTATTTTTTTTTAAGTTAATTTATATTGCTTGCAAAAATCTCATTACATTATTGGCTCTTGTCATAACCTTACCAGTCTCACTCTGTGATATTCAAAATGAGAGATGAAGACTGGTAGAAAACAAGTCTATCTGACTACAAAAGACGAAATAAACATCATCAATATAGGAGAAACCATTAAGAAAAAAAAATGTAAAAAAATTCATTGCATAACAATCAGTTCAAGAGTCTAAAGAAGACTAACGCAGGGTCCACCCACCTTCAAACTAGAAAGCTCTCTAAGCTTGAACTCACACTGACCATGTTTTTCCATGTAAGTTAGATGAGCATCTAGTTTGTCCAAATTGTTCTGCATCTTCCACTGATTCCTCTAGATTTTGTTTAAGGAGATGGTATAACTTTGTCTTGATATTTTTCTCTGAGGAAACAACCCAACGACATCTTAAGTTGTGCGTCGAGAATGACTTATTATACGAATTGGTTCCTTCTTCCACCGGTATAGATAGGGTCAGGAAGCGAATGGGATACCTCATGTAACAATTCAATATCTGAATGAGTAAGATATTCCTTAGTGACCTATGCTTCCCACTTATAGATATGTTTTTGCATGATAGGGTGAGTAGCTGTATGGAAGGTTGTAGAAATTTCATTGCCCTACACCTCTACACATGGCCTATGCGGCTAACTCATACCTCCTTCACCTTGGTGCCCTCTTGCTTGAAGGTGGGCCATGTTTCCAATTAACGAAAGGAGGCCAAAACAAAAGAGTAGTAACACACACTTGTGACCCCACAAATAGAGAAAATACAAAACATCCTCCTCCATAGGAAAATAAACCAAAAAAAACAAAAAAAACTACATCACTGCTACCACCAGCCAAAATCAACATAGCCTAACTCCTCGCAAAATCTATAGAACATGAACATAAGCTCCAAGAAATTATAATACTCCCCAACAGGTGAGTAGTCCATCAACTATACAGAGATAACCTCAAGGCATCGCCAAAATGTAACACCTATAAACCCAAGCAACACGAAACAACTCGAGAGACAACAAGGCTCTTTCTTGATGCAACTACCAATCCATAAAGCATCGGGACCATAATATAAATCGACATGGGAAAAAGAAGGATACAAATATGATGAGAGGTGATTTCCCAATAAGAAAATGGCATGTGCGGAAGAAGCTCGAAGGACTAATACCATCATCCTATCATCTCTGTCATTGAGCCCTGATAAATACTTAAAAGGCGTTCAATGAACTCTAAACCAATTTTCCAATACCCATGTTGTTCATTGTCTTCACTAGTGGAAAAGGTACCACCTAATAATTTCCAAAATAAATACATGGGGAATTTTTAGGGAAGAGGGAAAGAAATGGTTCCCACTCCATGTTGGTGATAAGCCCAAGCTATACTAAATATAATTTTTCCATACCATCCATTAGAAACCGACCCAACTGAACTTCAAAACATGGTTACTTTCACACACCTTCCTTGACTTGCTAAAATATCACTAACTTAAATAGGCACATGTCTCCTTAAGCATCATTAGCAAAGGAATGTCATGATGTGAGAGAGAATATCTTGCATGTAATAATCTTTGAAGGGGCTAGACATGATACCCCCCTCCATTAATACCCTCAAAAGGTGATGGGATGGACAAGACCACTATTGATATCTCATTTTGTCAGACATATCACTACAACTATTTCCATTAAAAATTATTTAAAATTTTAACATTTATGTTTGGAAAGAGGGGCACTGTAAGGACTTTAGCACATGGCATGAGTGGCATGGAGACATGGTTTAGAATGCATGCTCGTTACGGTGTGCTCATTGGAATGAATAAAAAGTGGTGGTATGCTTTACTATGGGATGACTAGGAGCACCTTGGTTATGATCGAATAGTGCTAGCCAATAAGATTCATGCCCAAGATGATATGCTAACTTAGTAGGAAAGAGTTACTTGTAGACCCAATGGCAGGGCCAACTTGTGCATGTGTGACTTAGGGATGATCAACCCAATGGAACAACATGACAGTGGACATGATCAAGTACTTGACATGGAAAAATGAGTTGATAGAATGACCGAAATGAGAAAAATGAGTGAATGGAATGACAATAATTATATGCCAACTCGATCCATGCCCAAATAATTTTCTCATTTGTATGATGAAGTGCCATATATAAGTAGTGGCATGATCCAGTGAGCCATGATTTTATTATGTCATCACAACGCATGTTCAAAGGAGACAACACAAAGATAGAATTGAAACAACTCATCTTGTGGTTGATTTTATAGGGTTTTTGGCAATAAAAGTTGGACAAAGCATTGGTGCCATGCTTGGTGATGAAGTATGGTTGCAAAAAAGTATTAATGCAATGGAGGATAATATGAGTCACTGAGATGACTTGACTGAATTTTTGGTTGGATATGTAAGCACCGCACCTCCCTTTTAAACCAATGTAATATAATATCTTGTATCATATTTATAAAATCGATGTTATATAGTACTTGTGAAATCAAACACATATATTTCTATCATTCCATCTGGATAAACGTTTTTGTTTATACTTGTTAGGCGTAACATGAAATTCTAAAGTGTTAATACATATAAGTGTTTAGTATGCCACATGATAATTCATAATTGTGCATGCACCTATCTATTTCATACAAAATTGGATCGTTGTAGATCAAGACTGGTTATGAGCACACTTTAAGTGAATAGGCATAATCCAAAGAAAATATAATTAGTTTGGTCTAACCACCATAACCAAAATATTGTAATGTAACAACACCAAAAAAAAATAACTCAAATGAATTATTTAATTGCAAAACACCTAAATTTATAACAAGACATACCAAAGTAGTATAATTAGAAAAATAATTTTAAAAATTTAATTTCAACTTTATATTGAATACATCTCATCTTAACAAAATCACATAACAATATATATAACAAACTTATTAAAATTTATAAAACTTATAATTTATTAAAACTAATAAATAACTTAAAATATATATATATATATATACAATGTAGCTCAAGGTAATGCGAAACGTGGGAAATAAAAAAAAACCAAAATCATTGATTAGTTATTCATTTTTATCATCATGAATATCTAACATTTCTCATTATGAGAGCCTCCTACTTACTCCGAAATAATGAACGCAAAATTACCACATATATATAACGATTCCTCTCTAATATTTGGAAATAAACTGGAGTTTTGGGTCATGTGAACTATTAAGGTTACAGAATGATCAAAATAGTTGTAAGTTGTGATTGATTTAACCTATCTAATACTTTTAGAGCCCCCAACACTTCACATCAACGGAGATTCTACTTTGCTTTGAAATGTTGGAGTCCTTGATTAAAGCCCCAACCCTTCACATTAACGGAGATTCTACTTTTCTTTGAAAGGTTAAAGTCCCTGATTAAAGTGAAAAATAAAATGTTAAAAGTATTGATTAAAGTGTAATGCAAAATTTTTATATTTTAATATCAATTTAAAACTATTGATAATATTATTAATATATATATTTATCTGTTTAGAGTTACTAATTACACTAATAGAAACGAAGATTCTACCTTTCTTTGAAATGTTAATGTCCTTCATTAAAGTGAAAAGAAAAATGGTAGAGTTCTTGATTAAAGTTTTTAATCCATAATTTTGATATTCTAAGATGAATTTAAAATTATTGAGAATATTAATAAGATATATTTATT
This sequence comes from Pinus albicaulis, assembly GCA_034641835.2. Taxonomy (NCBI): domain Eukaryota; kingdom Viridiplantae; phylum Streptophyta; class Pinopsida; order Pinales; family Pinaceae; genus Pinus; species Pinus albicaulis. The sequence continues at coordinate 805,098,904 of CM076574.1, read as the reverse complement.
TGACTCGAGTTCCTAATAGTGTAGTGTAATGTAAAATATTAATTTTAAAATGATCAGAATTATTGAGGATATGACAAATAATTATATAAAATTTTATTTTGAAAATTAAATAAATATGACAAAGATAGGTAATTATTTTGGTGCTCAATTTTAACCAATGTCACTCTTAAAAAATAAAATAAAAATGTTTTTAAAATATATTTGGGTAATTTTAATTAGAAGTATTATAAAACATAATAATGTGTAGTTGCTAGGTTAATTATTGATATCACAATCCAACATAATGGAGATATCTTAAAAGAAATTTCCTTTCACTTTCATCTATAAATAAATATTCACATGTCTATGTGACATAATATTATATCAACATTAAAAAATAAAATAAAAAATAAAACCTCTTATTTCAATACAAAAGACATATAAATTATTTGAATATCTTGTTAAATAATTTATTTTAATATCAATTTCTTATTTATCTATATAAATTGAAAAAAAAAAAATTGATTACTTTGTAGCAAATTAATAAGAGAGATGCTAAACTCATTCAATTTTTAGTATATATTAATATCTAATATTTCAATATGTAGATTAAGTAATATTGACATACATTTTTTTTTGTCGGTCAAAGTCTAGTTTATATTATCATATCAATATTTACAGTAGAGAACAACATAGCTGTGTTACATTTAGACAACTGAGAAGGCATGAAGTGCCTAGAATGACTTTGCTGCTCACCAAGGCATACGATGCTCTTGGTTATTGTCTGCACAAAATTACAAAACAACCAAAACAACATTATCATTATGGAGGAGGGTGCAGAGGACCTGCCAAAGGAGCCGCGAAGATGTGTCCCTCATTCTGCATATGGTAGTCAATATGGTCCACTTGCGGCTCTAAAGCTTGGAGGTGGTCATGAGAGCGCTCTAGAAGATGACATAAATTATCTAGAGTTTCAAGGGTCTCATTCTGTTAGTCTTGAATATAATTAATGTAGGCCACAAGTTCATTATGATCTTAATACCTTTGTTGGCACAAATTTTCCAGGTTGAGTTGCATATGCTAGAGTTGGGTGGAAATATATTCAAGGGTGACTAGAGCCTCAACCTATCCCAGTTCTTGGGTCGGAGATACTGCCATGGCTGCCATCGAATGTTGACTCTCAGTGGATTCCGAGTGTGAACTTGAGTCCCCAGATACTTGGCGATTCTCCAAGCTGCGTAAAAGACCTCTACACTGAGCCTAATATCTCTCTCTCTCTCTCTCTTCATTCACTTGTCTAGCACCGCCCACCCTTTGCTGCGCTGCAACACCAAGTCACCCCGGGCCCAACAACCCCTAAAACCATTGCATCGTCCCCACAACCTTGGCCAATTTTATCGTTGAAAACCTCCCGAGTGTCATGGAGTAGAGTCACTATACTGCCACCAGTCACAACGCTACCCTCATATGAGGTGCAAATTCACCACCTTCCATAAATGCTAAACGCAGGAGAGCTAGAGTGTTGAGTGAGCCCAAGGCCAAACCAACCTGGGCCTACCTAGGGTAGCACCTTTCTTGTGCAATCCACTGACGTGCTTTTGTCGCCTGGGTGGAGCACCATAACCACCCATCAATAGGCGCTCCCTCCACTGAGAAATAGCCCTAACCACCTTTGCCCATCTCCTGGTGCAGCATGCTATTGTCATGGCCAGGATTCCTCTCAAAGTTTAGACGCTGACCACAACTACCCATCTGCACTTGCACCCACCTCGTCTCTTGATGGAAAATCTCAAGCCAAGGCTTGAAAACCAGCTTCTGCTTGTCTATGAATACCGGATCACCAATGCCCACGAATGTTGAATGAGTTGTCTTTCGTCTGCTACATGCTTATTCGCTACCTCTTCTACCCTCTCGAGCATGGGAAGTTAATGAGTCGGTGGGCGCATGGCTGGGGACTGGTTTGACCATAACTGTCAGTTGCCCACCTGTCTCATTGATTGGACACCCCGAGAGTATTGATAGATATTTAATACTATATTAATAATTAAAAATATAGTTAAAATAGACAATGTAGTATATAGATACAATATTTCAATGCTTATGTTAGATAAAATATTTTAATGTCAACTATGTATATTTTATGTATGATTTAAAAAAAAAATGTATATATTATAAAAATAAGTGGAGAAAATAAATTCTTATGGTTAAAAGGTTTTAAGTAATCTTACTATCTTACATTATAGTCCTTTTTTATGAGTCAATTATGAATCCATCAAATGTTTGTTGGAATGGATTGTTTAAGTTATGTAACATAAAACAGTCCAAATATTTAAGCTGATTTTTAAGGCATTGGAACCATTTATAGATTCCAAAATTATAATTATAATTATATATATATATATATATAAAAGAGAGATTAATTGTTTCATTGTATAAAACTTTCCTGCTTTTACATTTTAAAAGTGCTTTAAACTTCAAAAGATTTTATCACTCTCATTGTTAGTCTTTTTGTTAAGATAGATTTATATTGGTTTTATAAAAAAATCGTAATATACATATTTCATCAAAATAAATATGTAAATAACAATAATTTATATCAATAACTATGATATTTCAAAATATATATCAACATGTCTTCTTCCATTCAAAAAGTAATGTACATATTAAAAAATTTAAATTTGATCCATATAAATATTGAGATAAATTCTATAGTGAATTTAAAATTTATATTCCTTTCTAATTATAATGAAAGAAACATATTGTTTTATTTATAATGATAATTAAAGAAACATGTTGTTTTATAAAATAAAGGAAAGCAACCGATATACCCAATCACCTAAACTACCAACCCAGAACTATTTTCAAATTTAGAGGTATATGATAATCAGTAAAAAAACAAAAGAGCAGATACTCATTAAATTTAACCTTGATTGGAATCATGACACAATTTAGTGGCCGCAGATTCGTACGCATTTCGTTCCAGGTCGTGAGTAACCTTGTATTGGGATATTTTATGGTGGAAAGCAAAACATCAACCATGATATTTTGTGTCCCTATAACATTTCGCGTTCCAGACTTTTCACATGTGAATGCAGATGGGAAAAACCATAACCGCCACGATATTTTATTCACAGAATTTTTACAAGTGAAAGCATAGGCGAAAACCAAAATCAAAATTCTAGACACATTCGCGTAAAATCCCGCTTACCTACCTGAGTTGTGGAAGAAGCAAATTTCTACCCCGGTGAAAGCACGGGGAAAAATCTAAAAACCTGACAACATTCAATTGGCGACAAATTCCTAGCTGATGCGTGGAAGAATCAAAAGCACATTCAATCCCCCCAAATTCCCGATTTGTGAAAAAGAGTTCAAAATCTTACTTTAATTATCTAACAAAAATTAATTAAGAAAATAATAACATAGAATTTTTATTTAGAAGAGAGATATTTTTGTTTTTATTTCAAATTTATTTTAATTATTCAACAAAATTTCATTAGAAGAAAAATTAATTAGAAATTTTATTACAACATAGTATTATTTTTATTTTATTTTATTTTGATTTAGTCAAAATGTTTAACGTCTTCTCTCTTACATACACTGTCCCAGAAATCCTTTCAAAGTAATTAACAAGATTGAATACATAGTATTTGAACCTTTTAAAAAATAAATGAATAAACTTATAATATAGTGTTATTTTTATTTTATTTTATTTTGACTTAGTCAAAATGTTTACATAACATAGGACATGACAACATCTTGTCTCTTACCTACTGTGTTCAAGAAACTCTCTCAAAATAATTAACAAGATTGAATACATAGTATTTGAATCTTTTAAAAAATAAATAAATAAACATATAATAAATGATCATTATATATTATAGGATTATGTTATAATTTCCTCTTTCATTATTAAAAACAAATATTTCTAAATATTAAATGTTGTAAAATCATATAATGATCCAATCCTGCTTTCTATTTATAACCAAATATAAAAAAAATATTACAAACCAATATTACAAACCAATGATTTGCATTATTTTCTATAGAAAATCTGAAAAATAATGACAAATACTAAACAATCTTATTGCATTAAAAACATGAAAATCTAAAAATATTAAATTGAAACTCTCACTCAATATTTGGACATAATTTTTGGTTTGCACCTAACAAAATTTCTGATAAGTTGTTTGCTGCTATCAAGAGATCCATCCATACAAGCTGCTATTGACTATGACCATTGTTCATAATAAGATATAAAAATTTAAAGTGCATAATTTCATTACTGTAAAAATTCTTTACAAAGAAACTAAAAATTTCTACAATTTAAACACTTACGAAAATTAAAACTACTAAAGTGAAATAAGATTAAAGCTACGATACAGATTTAAATGGCATAAATTAGATGCGTTAGGGATTTTTTAAAGCAAGGTTTAGATAAACAAGTCATAGCAAATATCTTTTTTAATCCGTTGACATGCATAAGATTGACATTACTAAAAGGAGTTAAGCCACATATTTTATATTAAGAAATTCCCAAATTTTTTTATGATGATATGAATAATTAATCCGTCCCCACTTCAATATGGGACTGCCATGTAAGTACACCCTCACTTGATCAAAGATGAGCAATAGGATAAAGTCTGCGGTCTAATGACGAGGCACAAAACCTGAGTCTACCCCATTCATCCGGTCACCACTCCTTTGATGGTTGAAAGATAATTCTTATAAGTTGTCCTTTTCAACAATTCTTATAAGTTGTCCTATATGCAGGGACTATTTTTAAATCACTGCGTTCAAAATTTGAACTAAATTGTTTAGTTATGTATAATCTATTTTAATTAATTGTTATAAATTTTTATTTATTATAATTAATTATATAATAGTAATAATATAAAATTATAATTTATATATATTTAATAATTAATCATAATTTTTATTGAAAATATTAATTACTATAGGAGTAGTTTTTATTGCGACTTCTTGGAGTTTCCGGTGCCGGAATCTGGTGAAAAAATTTAAGGTAGAATCTTGATTTCTGTTATTTAAACTAGTTTTTTTACTGTAAATATAGATTCAGCACCCTAAAAAACCCCTAGGACACATAGATTGTGCAAGTTACCCATCAAATTTATGTTTTCAATAAATTCTTGCTGGATTTTAAAGAAATTAGACCGGAAAAATCCACCAGAAAAGCCTTCAAAAAGTCTCACTAAAGACAACTCTATTACTATATGCCTATTATTATCATTATTATTAAAACACACTAAAACTTTTTTTCAAGTCTACTGTGTAAATGTTTTTTTTTTCCAAACCTGCAATTGACTCTTTTGAACCAAGTATATGGAATAGCTAAATCCATATAAACAAATGATAAAATAATTGTAATGTTCCTCATTATCCCAGTGCTTCAGAAATTTTTTGGGAGAGAGGAAAACAATATTGTGGTTTTCAAAATAACATTTTTTTGAAATATTGGTTGAATATATGTTTCCTACCGATTACATCTACAAGATATACTAGAAATACTATGCAACTTTAACAATAGAACTAGAAAATCTAATAGACAAATTTCATAACTTGTGGAGGAATAGAAAATGCAAAAAATGCCCAATGAATTAGAGAATAAAGGAGATGCACAGGAATAAACCATTTCTAATTGATCAAATTACTTGGACAACCAGTACATTACATAGGCACACATAAAATACCTCTAGGAAAATCTAGATTCAAATAATTCAGATCACCAATTCACAACACAAACTACAAAGACCCAATTCATGACATATAGACTTAAACACTAACTACAAGGACACAACTCTTTAACTCTATCTAGACTCATCATTTCAACATTATTCCAACATCCCCCCTTAATGGAGAAATGGATTTTGAACAATTCTTAGTTGTTTTCTTCATATTTCAAATTTCATCTTTCCAACAATCTTGGTAAAGATGTCAACTACATTCTCACTTGTATTACAATAAACTGAATGAATCTCATTTGATTTTATCTTTTCCCTTACAAAATGATGCTTGACTTCAATACGTTTAGTTCTGGCATTGAAAAATGGATTATTTTCCACCTTGATGGAACTCTGTCTGTCGCATTTGATGCTTGTTGGTCCTCTTTGTTTTTCTCCAACTCATCAAGAATCGTCGTTAACCAAATAGCTTCACAAGTTGCATTGGTCCAGTATTTTTATTCGGCTTATGTGGATGACAAAGAGAAAGTTGGTTATTTATTACTGCTCCATGATATGATCCCTGATCCAACATTGAATACATATCTAGAGCTTGATCTTTTGTCATCAGGGTTTCTAGCCCAATGTGAATAAGGAAAACCTGGAAACTCAACATTAGATTCATTAGTATAAGAAATACCAAAATAAAGTGTTCCATTCAAATATCGAAGCACTTTATTTACTTTTTTCAAATGGTCTTCACACGGCTTAGCCATAAACTAACTAAGGATGCTCACAGAATATCTTATATCTGCCCTATTACTGGTGAGGTAGTTCAAACTTCTCACCAGTTCATGATACAATGTTCCATTCACCTCTTTAGATCCATCATCATTGTACAAATTGGCATCATGTTCCAAAGGAGTAGACACTGGTTTGCATTCAAACATATGGAATCTTCCAAGGATTATATTTTCATATTTTCGTTGTGTGATGATTGTCTTACCAAATTCCCTCCAAATTTCAAGACCCAAACAGTAATGCAATTCACCAATATCCTTCATCTCAAATACGTGTGACAACTGAATTTCAATTTCTTCAATCAACCTGAATGCACTATCTATTATGATAATCTCATAAACATATAAATATATCAAGTAAATATTCCCATTTTCATATTTCTTGATGTACAAGTTAGGATCAATTTTTCTTCTCACAAAACCTTTTTCATAAAAGAATGAATTTATTTTCACATACCAATATCTTGGTGCTTATTTCAAACCATATAAATCATTCTTTAACCTAAAAATAAGATGCTCATGTCCTTTCTTGAGAAACCCTTTAGGCTGAAACAAGTAAACTTCCTCTTTTAATTCACCATTCAAGAGAGAATATTTGACATCTAACTGATGAATTTCAACCTTTTTTTTTTGTAACAAATGCAATCATGATTCTAATTGTATTAAGTTTATCTACAGATGAAAAAGTATCTTCATAATCAATGCCTTCTTCTTGTGAATAACATTTTGGAACAAATCTAGTTTTATAATTATAAATACTTCCATCAACATTAAACTTAGGTTTGAACAATGATTTGCATCCTATGGGACCTTTTTTAGGAAATTCTATTAATTCCCACGTGTCATTCTTCATTATAGATTTATATTATTCATTCATTTCATCACTCCATTTTTTATATTCTTTAGCTTCTTCATAACTTGAAGGTTCTACAACATTCTTTACAGGAGACATCAATTCATAGTCTTTATACCTTCTAGGTGGCTGAATTTTATGTGATTTCCTCCTTGAATTTTTACTATTTTCATCCTTATTTCTACTTTTTGGAGTCTCTTGTCCTCTTCTTAGAGTGTCATGACTGTTAGATTCTTCCCGCTCTTGAACCTGTACATGCTCTTGTACATGTTGTTGTACCTATACATGTTCCTATTCAACACTTGCTTCTATTTTGAGATAATTATCAATATTGTGCCATACACATGCATTATTCATTTAATTACCTTCATCGACATTTTCATGAAACACCACATCCCTACTTGCAAGAAATATATGTGAATTAGGATCAAACAAATTGTAAGCCTTTTGATGATCACAATAACCAATGAATGTGCACTTAATTGAATTTGCATCAATTTTTCTTCATTCATCTTTTGTAATATGAACAAATGTCTTGCATCCAAATTTTTTTAGATGATTCACTTTTGGTTTATATCCATAAAATGCTTCAAAATTTTTTTGAGATATATTGTTTTAGTTGGACCCTTATTTTTCAAATAAATAGTAGTATTAATGGCTTCAACCCAAAAACCATTATATATATTTTTACCTTGAAGCATGCTTCGCAAACATTCCACTAGTGTTTGGGCTTTCCTCTGAGAACTCCATTTTTATGAGGTGTATGAGGCACTATAAATTATTGTATAATTCCATGAATTTTTAAATATTGATTAAATTATCTTGATTTTTATTCTTCCCCTTGGTGAGATATGATAATTTTTATGTATTTTCTAGTTTTTTTCTCCACATATTTTTTAATTCCTTAAAGTACTCAAAAAATTCTTCCTTATGAAATAGATCCAAGTATATCAAGATCTATTATCAAAAAAACTAATAAAATACAATGCTCCTCTAAGAGATCTAGTTTGCACAGGTATGCATACATCAGTATGAATTAATTCAAGTATTTCTCTTTGTCTTTTTTCTTCATGTACATGAAATTCCCCTCTATGTTGTTTTCCAAGTGCACCTGCTTCGCATTCAACATGATTTTTATTCATAGAAAGAAGCCCTTCAACCATTGTTTTACTTTGAAGTAACATTAAATCATTCTGATTTAAATGCCCATACATTTAATGCCATAAGTCTTTTGTTGACATTGTTGTAGATGCCAATGCTTGATGCCCTGTCCTTGTCACATTCATCTTATACAAGCCTGCAACTCTAGCACTTATGGAAAGAACATTGTAGTGATAATGGATGTGTTTAACAACACACCGTGATTTGACAAATTCCACCTTTGCATATTGATAATAAATAGTAGAAACAAAAATTAAGTTCTTTTTTATACCAGGTACATACATCACATCTTGGATCTATCTCTCTTGTACATTTAGAAAAATCACACCTATTATTCCATAACCTTGAAGTTTAAGGGATATTTTATCTCCTAGATAAACACATGTTCCATCAATTTTCTCATGATATTGATAAAAACAATACTTATTACAAGACATATGGAGTGATGCACTAGAATCAATGAACCAAACATTCAGATCATCAGTCTCAGCAGATAGTCCAACATCAGAAACAAACAATCTAATATCTTTAAATCCATCATAGATTGATGTGTATTTATCCACAAAATTTCCATTATTCCTTTTGTTTCTCTACTTAGGCTCATTATATTTTATTTTATAGCAATATTTAAGATGATGTCCATATTTTCTACAATAATAACAATTACCATGTATCTTATCATGAGTTGGAAATTTAGATTGTGTCATACCTTTCTGCTTTGCTTGAAACTTGCCTCCTTTGTTTTTGCCACATGAATTGCCTTTTTGTGTGGTTTCTTACCCTTTTCTACCAATGCCAAATATGAAATGTTTGAGCCCAAATTGTATTTTTTCATCCTCTCCTCCTCTGGTAGAAGAATACCTCTCAATTCATCAAAAGTGGGAAGCTTTTCTCTAGTTGAAAGACTTGAAACAAAAATTTGATAATCTTGCACTAATCCAGTCAATGTGATGGTGACCAAGTCACTCTTGGAAAGCTTGTCACCAATTTATCTTAACTTATCACTTAGCTCTTTAACACAAAAAATGAAATTGTTTATAATTTCATTGGCTTCCGTTTTAATTGATAAAATATTGGTTTTTAAGGACAAAATCTGGTTGGTATTATATGTCTCATAAAAACTTTTGAGAACATCCCATGTTTCTTTGGATGTTTTACAATCCCTAATAGAATGAATGATGTTGTCCTTAACTAACATTATTAGAAACACCTTTGCTTCTATTCCTCATCATTCCCAATTTGAAATGGTTGTAGCAAAAGTGGGTTTGGGCTATTGGCCACTTACTATGGGCCAAAAATTATTTCCCTCTAATATTGTTTATACCTTTCATTTTGAATTTGCATAATTTCCTCCATCAAGTCTTCTGGACTCATTCAAGTAAGCTTCAGCCAAAAAATTTGACATGATGACACAAAAAATTCTCCAAAAAAAATGCAACCTAATCCAGAAGATCTAAAGCCAAAATGCACCTGAATTCACCAGATCCAAAACAAAATATACTAGATCTAAAACAAATCAAGACTCAATATCGCTTCAAAATAGTTGCTACGTATTCCTACCCAAAAATATTTCTAAATTTAGTTGTGTATGATCATTAGTAAGGAAAATCACATATTCGTTAAATATAACCTTGCATGGAATCTTGACACAATTTAGTGGTTGCAGATTCCTACCCATTTTCTGCAATGTTCTGAGTAACCTTGTATGGTGATATTCTACCGTAGAAAGAAAAACATCAAGCATTGTATTTTTTGTCCCCATAATATTTCGTGTTCCACACTTCTCACAAGTGAATGCAGAGGCAAAAAACCATAACAACCATGATATTTTATTCTTAGAATTTTTACAAATGAAAGCATAGGCAAAAATTAAAATTCTATACATATTCCCATAAAATCCTACTTACATACCTCATTTGTGGAAGAAAGAAAATTTATACACAAGTGAAAGAACAGGGAAATAATTAAAATACTTACCACATTCAATTCTCGACAAATTCATAGCTGATTGTAAAATTATTAGAGCACAAATACAGAAATAGTTGAAGAATAATTGCACAAAATTGCTAGAGTTGAAAAGGAAAAATTGGAATTGAGAATGAATTTGATTTATCAATATTAGGTTGATAATCAATATATAAATCAACTAAATTAAGCTTAGTTGTACATCCAATAATAATGGATAGTTAAAGCTAACTGAAGCTAAGTGTGCTTTATGCTCTATTAAGTGTAGATGCACCACATGCAGACACTGGAGTTAACTAACTAAAGCCAACTGCACAACAAATGTAAGCACTAGATTTAACTAGCTAAAGACAAGTGCACATCACATGCAATAACTAGAGTTGAACTAAAGCTAATTAACGCTAAATATGTGCATGTACACCAACACCCCCCCTTAAGCATAACTTAGGTGAGTATGATGAAAAATGAATGATTCTCGGCAACAAGACCATTTTAGGTACTCATCTACGATGCATGAAAAGAGGAAAGAGGGAAAACCTAGTGGGAGGGAAACGCCCACCCCCCTAAAATATAATGAGAAAATTAGAGAATATACAACTGCTAGGCAGTCGTGTCCTTCAGCTGGAGATGATCTCATAAAAATATAAAATTCTGCTCAGTGAAAGTCTTGGTGAAGATATCAACAGTCTTCTTAGAACTAGGACAGTACTGAAGATCAATGATCCCATCATGAATAAGTTATATAATGAAGTGCATGTGGACCTCGTTGTATTTGGTCCGTTACCACTGCACATGATCTCTGCAAAACTTTAGCATAGTTTTATTATCACAAAATATGACAGTCGGTTGATGGACATTGATCCCAAGCTCAGATAGGAAATTTTGTAGCTAAATGTCCTGAATAGTGGCATTGGTTGATCCTATGTACTCAACCTCTACTGATGATAAAGAAATGGAAGCTTGCTTCTTTCCTGACCAAAAAATTAGGCCGGATCCCAAACTAAGTACATAACCAGAGGTAGACTTGCAATCATTGTTGTCGCAAACCTAACCTAAATCTATGAACCCAATGAGATCCAAAAAAAAAATTTGCAGCATAATGAATCCCATAGGTGATTGTCGGCTGGACCTATCGAAGGATGCGCTTTGGAGCTTTCTAGTGTAAATCATGTGGCTCTTGCATGTATCTGAGAACTGATCCTATGGCATATGAGAGATCAAGACGTGAGTGAATGAGATAAATAAGACTTCCCACAAGCTGACAGTACAATGTGCAATCAACCAATGGTGTGTATTTTCCATTCTTAAGATTTATCCCTGATAAGAAAGGTGTGGCTTCTAGCTTGCATTCACTCATGTGAAATCATGCCAAAATATCTCTAGCATACCTTGGTTGAGAAACGGTAATCCCAGAACCACTCTGATTGATCTCTAGTCCAAGGAAGAAATTTAGCAAGCCCATGTCTGACCTAGAAAACTACTTATACAATGCAGTTTTAATCTCAGTAATGATAGAAGTTGAAGTACCTGTTATCAAAAGATCATCTACGTAGTGTAATATGATCAATACTGAGTCAATTTTATTTAAAATATAAACATTGGAATCATATTTTCATCGTACAAACTTTTGAGATAAAAAATACGAATCCATCTTTGCATACCATGCTCTAGGTGCCTGCTTGAGGCCATAGAGAGACTTCTTTAGTTTCCATACCAGAGATGAATTTCTCATGTATCCCTATGGCTGATCCAGGTATATTTCCTTCTTGAGATCACCGTGAAGAAAGGAATTCTTCACATCCATATGATGCACCTCCCATCCTCTTGTTGCTGCAATGGAGAGAGCTAGCCTAATGGAATGCATTTTTTCCATTGGAGCAAAGGTACCATCATAGTCAACACCACGTACCTACTAAAAACCTTTTTCTACCAACTGTGCTTTATATCGACTAACTTGGCCATTTGCTGCTTTCTTGGTCTAGTAAACCCACTTGCACCTCACAAGTTTATAATTTGAAGGTAGTGGAACCAAATTCGAAGTCTCGTTCTCAATGAGAGAGTTGTATTCCTTATCCATTGCTACTCCCCATTTAGGATGCCCACCTACTTCTACATAAGTCTGTGGATCATATGCATGCATCATATAAGCATTCATGGGAATGCATGGCTTCATATGTAAGAGTTCTTGTGGATCTTCCTCAAACTTAGGTATAGAGGCAAGATCATCAAGGAGATCACTCATGCTACACTATTTTTGTGTTGAAGGTTGTCAAGAATTTTCCGAACTACATGAGGAAGTATGATCTCAATGTTCAACAAGTGGAGATCCAACATGTGTCACAGGTAAAGGCTCATCTTCATCAAAATTTTGATCTGAAGCTGCATATGTATACTCATCAATGAGTGGTGATGGAAACTTGGTAACAAGTTCATATGCTGGTGCATGCAAAATATCTTCATCAAACTTTACACTCCTTTCAATAAAGAGCTCTTCAGTGTTAATATCAAGTAATTTGTACCCTTTGACTTCATCAGAATATCCAAAAAATATTCACGCTTTACTCTGAGGCTCCAAATCCTTTCTCTTCTCTATAGGAATGTGGGCCCATGCTTGAGATCCGAAAATGAAGAAATGATTGACTTCAGGTTTGATGCCAGTCCAAGCCTAAAAAGGTGTTTTTTGAGTAAAATATTTATGAGGAGATCTATTTTGGATGAATGAGGCACAATTGATAGCTTTAGCCCACAATTTTTATTTAAGAGATATTGCATGCAACATGCAATTGGCCATCTCTTTCAAAGATCAATTCCTCTTTTCGGCCACCCCATTTTGATGTGGTCCAGTGTAAGTAGCTATATGTTGCAACTGTATGCCTGATTTATTACAAAGACTCTTGATATCTTTGTTCAAATATTTCGTCCCATTATCTGTGCGAAGTATCTTGATGTGTTTTCAACTGATTTTTCTCATGCACATTCAAAATATTTAGATGTTTAAAAACTTTGCACTTGGGTTTCATGAAGTAAACCCAAGTGAATCTCATGAAATCATCTATAAATGACAAAAAATATCTTTCTTTTCTCATTGAAAGTATTGGAAATGGACCCATTAGATCACTATGTACAAGTTCCAAAGGTCAAGAGGCTCTCCATGCATGCCCCTTCACGAACTTGTTTTGTCAATGCTTTCCAAGTGCACATCCATTACAAACATCATTTTAAAATTCAATGGCCATCAATCATTTGACCATACCTTCCCTTCTAATTTGCTGAATATATCTGAAATTTAAGTGCCCAAATATATCGTGCGAAAAATCCTACTTTCTTCATTTGTATGTGTAAGTAAAAATTATAATCTGATTGAGGAACAAAATCAGAAAATGTTACAAACGAGATTGAGGAACTTTGAAGAAAAAGAAAACTATAATGTAATGTGTCCTTGACTTTTGAAAGTGAAGCCAAAAGAAAACATTGCAGTGCTGGAGAAATTTAATCTTTAAAGGTGATGTTGAGCTTATGAAAATGAAATTCGTGGGAGGAAGTCGATAGATGAAATGAGCGACAAAATTATTCTTGGGCTCTGGGGTTGATTTTCTTCTATGGGGAAAACACAGAGGAAACTGGAAAAATTAAAAAATTAGGGTCGTTTATCGGAGAGAGGATAAGCTTCATTGGAGCATAAATTCTAGTGCTAAACTGACAACAGCTCATTTGAGAGTTACCATTCATTACAGTGTTGTTGAATGAACTCTTGAATGAACTGGCGTGGTTGTGCATGAGCATGGTTGAGCTTCATTCAAGGTTTATTAATTCCAGTGCTTAACTGAGCCAATGCATTCCAGTGTTTGAATGAAGTGGCATTGTTGAGTTTCATTCAAGGGCTATTTTATTTATTTGGTAGAAAATAATGATTAGGTTAATAGTAAAAATACCACTATGGAATATTATTGGAAAACATTAGAAAAATTATCATTATTTTTGAGATATTTTTAGGATTAAAGAATGGAATCTTTGTTGTTTTTAAGGAAATAGTTGTTTTTCAAAATATCTGATGATGGAACGAATGACGGGAGGTCGGTGCCAGTGCCACGTGGGGGCATGTACCTGACCATCCATCATAGTTAATAAATGAGTTGCAGCAGGTAAGTTACTTGGCATGCTTCAATATAATGGCAGTTAAGGAATCAAAACATGGCCAAAAATGCATGTTAGAAAGGATTGGGGAACCACACCGGGAGCAGAGAAGGATAATGCATAAAAATCGAAGGCATAGAAGGAAGGTAAAAAGTCGCCAGTTTGAATATTTTCCAGACGAAGCGGAGGAAGTTGTGGAGAAACGCGGTCATACGGATAAGTGGTATGTAATGGCCTTCGTTAACTTTGTATATCAATTCTATTCCCTAACCATTGAAGACGCAGTTCATGGTAACATTGAATGCAGTAAACCAATTTGTTTTTATAATGGGTTATTCTGTCAGTAGGGTCGAATCCTTAGTTCTTCTAGTTTAAAAGGAAATGAAGGGTTGAGAATTGTACATGATAAGTAAATTGAACCTTGTTTTTGCATTCCCTCCATAGGAAACTACCCTATGTTCTCTTCTAAGTCGAAATTTGAAGTTCTAATTGGTTTCCATCTCTGCAAAGGGTTTAAATTCGGCAATGCGGTAAATTTGTATGGTCTGAGTATGGGAAACTCTCTGTCTTGATTTAAGTTCAACTTAGTAACCCTCTGCAATATTCTTAAGAAGCGTTATGTGGAAATTCTTTGTAAAATTTCTAAGACAGGCTCTGTGGTCAAGTCGGAAGGTTTGAGTATAATTTTCCTCTATTTAAAATGTATGAAAACACATCTCATGTGGTCAGAAACCTGTGACACCATCACTGTTAAGCGTAAATTGAACCTCTTCTCTCACTTTCAAAATAGGTCCACCTGTAATTTGGGATGTCGTTGTCGACTCTTTCTTCGCTTGAAGTATTGTGGTAGTTGTAATTGGTATTTAATAACAGGCTTTTTCTATAATGGAAAACTGTAATTTCTTTTTTGTAAAAAGGTCTTTGTCAAAGACTCTGTAATCGCCACTCTAACCAAATACCATTCTGGTAGCTTAGCAAAGAATGGGTCTCCACCAGTCACTATTGGAGTAGAGGACTCCAAAATTGATTGCCAGAACTATCGTATTAATTTTATTCTTCCATATACATGACTATCTTACATTCTTACAGGGAGATCATTCTATCAAGTAATCATGGAAAGAGGTCAGCCTGGGAAACGGAAAGGAACGCATAGAGGCAAGAAGAAACAAATAATCCACTATGAGGTCCCAAGTATGTGAGGTAGGAATACCCATAAAGAAGTTCTGGAAAATATTTCTCATCTCTATGAAGCTGGAAACTCGGCTCAAATCCGTAATACCATTCATGGATGGTAAAGGGAAAATTCCTATTATGATGAAGACGTCAAACAACAGGAGGCCACCTTGGACTTCCTTTGTGACCTAGGGAGTACTAGAGGAAGGGTATCTCTGTTCCATCAATCTGTGAACACTTACTGGAAACTCAAATGTGTCTTGGGAAAGGCCATGGCAGGCATGCATGAAACTGGAGGTAACCAATCATTGGTGTCAGAATTTCAGCAGATTAAAAAGGATATTCGAGAAATTTCTATGTCTCAATATCAAATTGTAGCAAGTATTAGGAGGATCAAACATCAACTTCAAGGGATGCAGGAAGTCGAGATGTCTGGATCCACCGCAAAGGACCTAGCTCCAATAGATTCTTTTGATGGGTGAAATTTATGTTTACTAGTTTTAAATGATTTTTGTGGAAAGCTTTAATAACTTTTGCTTAAAATTTAGTTATTATGGACATAGTAAAGTAGTTCTAGCAGCAAGTAGAAGGAAAAAAAAACCAATACTGGTTGGCATTTAATTCCCTCAGGTGGCCAACAGACCTGGTTTCCTTCGGGCAGGTTGAGGCTATTTCAAGAATAACTGACTATATAACAACTTGCTTTTTGACTAATAGAAAATAGAAAGGATCTACCAGATTCACAAAAAAAAAAATATCTGACCCTTTTTCAAAACGTTGCTTCACCTTCATTCAACTAAAGTAAACACATTTTGTTCATTTATTCTCAATAACATGGTGCAAGATATTTACTTCAGCGGATAGATTTCACAGACAACTATGTCTTGAAAAAATTTCTAGCATGTCCTAGTCAAACAATGATGACTCAACATGGCATATTGAAGACCATTACTCTTAAAAATGTTGAATGGAAGGATGAAGAAAGGTGGTCATTGACTGTGTTTAAATTTATATTCAAATTTCAATATTATTATACTCATAGTCATGATTCCTATCATTGTCGACACGGTCGTGTAATCATCTTGATTTTTTAAATATCATATGCTTTTAATCTCAGTCGTGTAATCATATTTATTCTTTAAATATGATATGCTCTTAATCTCGGAAGGGGTGACAACAAGGTTGGAATTTGAATTTTTCGTATTATTTTTCATACAATTTTTTTTGATGTTTAGGATTTTTATGCTACTAGTTAACAAACAAATATTATGTTTAAAATTTTTCCCTTCAAAATGATGTTCTTGGAATAAATTAAATTAATTACAAAATTTCCATTCAATAATATAATTATGTTAAAAAAATTCACATATTTATTTTAAGGAAAAAAAAACAAAATGACCATAACAAACAAATGACTTATTAAATCTTAAATCTTGGTTTGGGATTGCATGGAACACTCACAATAAAATCTTAGGATCTTGAAACCAATTTTCCTTTAAGCGGACATTCCATAGCATTTGTATATATGAGATATGACTAAGGAGATATTATGGGACATATAAGATGACCAACATAGTAAAAATTATTAATAAAAACTCAAAAATAGAGTAATTAGCATGGTTTATGGTATGATTTACATAATCTAATATATGCTATTGGATCTAAAGATAAAGTATACATTTCACCATATATATTTTAGCATTGCTTTGGATCATTAAAAATCTATTAATACATCAATATGCAGGAATATTTGATCCCTCTGTGTTTGGTAGATTTGGAGTTAAGATGAATCTAGGCTCATTTAATTTCTCCCTTTAAATAACCTATATTCCACATAAATACTATGAGAAATACCTTAGATTCTCATAAACCTTGAGTTTGAAAACCACCAGTAACTTGACCAAGTCAATTTTACCTTAACTACCAAACAAAAATTAATTAAAAAAATAATAACATAGAATTTTTATTTTAACATAGGGTAATTTTTATTTTTATTTCAAATTTATCTTAACTACCCAACAAAAAAATGATTAAAAAAAAATTAACTTCTAATTTTTATTACAACATAGTGTTATTTTTATTTTATTTTATTTTGACTGAGTCAAAATGTTTACATAACATAGGACAAGAAAACATCTCTTAGATAGCCAGAGATTGCTTCTCAAACTCAATTACCAAGATTCAATACATAGTGTTTGAACCTTCTAAAAAAACAAAAGAATAAACTTATAATAAATGCACATTGCAAATATCTTAACATCATGTTATACGTTATAAGATTATGTTATGATTTACTCCTTACAGAGAAAATACTTATAAGTATTAAATGTTGTAAAAACAGGTTATGTTCAAATACTTCCTTCTATTTATAGCCAAATGTAAAAAAAAAATATTTTAAACCAATACTTTGCATTATTTTTTGTAGATAAAAATCTCACTGATAATGAAAAGGACTAAACAACCTTGTTGAATTAAAAATATGAAGATTTAAGATCTTGATTTAAAACTCTCAATTAATAATTGGATATAACTTTTGGTAAATTGTTTGGAGCTATCAAAATAAATCCATAAATACAAAATTCTATTGATTGTGACAATTATTCATCATGGAATATAATAATTTAAAGTGCATAATTTCATTACAGTAAATATTATTTATAAAGCAACTAAAAACTTCTACAATTTAAAACCTTAAATATATATATATATATGTTATTGATGATATGCATAACTAATCCATTCCCACTTCCATGTGGGACCTCCATATAGGTACACCTCGACTTGATCAAAGATGACCAATGGGATAAATTCTACCTCAAATGATGAGGCATCTAAACCCGAGTCCATCCCGCCACCACTCCTTTGATGGGTCGATAGGAGAAATATAATTGTTAAAAGTTGTCTTATATGCAGGAACTATTTTTAAACCAGCCTAGATCTATCTTAACTTTGGATCTATCAAGCGCCGAGAGGGATCAAATCTCTCGAGGTGCAAACCTCTTTTTTGAGTGCAAAACTTGAGGAAATGTTTTCACCTCGAGAGATTTAATCCCTCTAGGCGCTTGATAGATCTGAAGTTAAGATGGATCTAGGCTGGTTTCAGTGGTGTGCTGCCAAGGAAAAGCTATCGAAGATATGATTAATTTTATCAATAATATGTAAATATATCAAATATTAATATAATCATTTTAAATATGCTAAATATTTGTGAGATTAACTTGGTTATTTTAATTTTAAATTTTCTTAGTTATCTCAGTTTGTTGAGATGATAAATATTGTTAATAAATTTAATGATGAAAAATGATGAAATAATTTTTTTGAATGCATAGTGACAATAATAATGTTGAAATATATAAAATGTGAATAATAAGAATTTACTCATGTTACAAATAGTCTTCATTGTGATCAATCTCAAACTATTCTCTTCTACTATTCTTATTATCAGCCTTGTTAGTTTTGTCATATTTTCATATTGATTATATGAAAAAGAAATTTTAAATCGTAAATAATTTGAATCTTTAGCTCGAGCTATTGTAGTAAACATGATACTTGTCTCTCTTGCTCTCCAATATTAATAGGTTAAACTACTATAACACAAAACTCAATTTGCATTGTCAATACCGTTTTGTGCTTACACTAAAATCAATGCATATTGTTAATCCAATCACTTTAAAATTAATGTACCATCATATATCCAATTACATCAAATAAGAAATCAACATATACAATGAAATCAATGCATTTAATGCAAGCAATCAAATAATATTAGAAAATATATTCTACACCGAAATAAATGCATTTAGTGCAAACAACGAAATAGGATTAGGAATCATCTACATTGAAATCAATGCATCTAGTGCAAGAAATCAAATATAATTATAAATCAACATCTACATTGAAATCAACCCATCCAGTGCAAGAAATCAAATAGTATTAGAAATCACCACCTACACTTAAATCAATGAATCTAGTGCAAACAACCAAATAGGATTAGAAATCACCATTTCCACTTAAATCAGTCCATCTAGTGCAAGAAATATTCTTCCCTCTCTCCACTCTCCATCCATATCTATATCCCCCTACATCTCTTCTTTTTTGTCTCTCTATCTCACCCCTCTAAACACACATTCTCTCGCACTCCATATCTATCAATCTCTTTGTCACTCCCTCCCTCTCCCCATCTCTCTCTTATTCCCTCTCTTCACCTTCCATCTATGTCTCTATCTTCCCCTTCTCTCCCTCTTCCCCACTAATATCTCTCTTTCCTCCTTCTGTCCTCTCTCCCTCTCTCTTCGTCTTCCTTATCTCTCCCTATCTCTCTCCACCTTTATTTCTCTATGTCTTTATTATTACCTCCCTCTCTCGCCCCCTCCAAGTCCATATCTCTTTCCCCCCCTCTCTCTACTCTCTCACATCCTCTCTCTTCCTTCCTCTCTTTCTCTTTCTCTGCATCTTCCTTCTCTGTCTCTCTCTCTCTCTCTATCTCTCTCTCTCACTTCACCCATAAACTATGTTACTATATCCCTCCCTCTCTCATTATCTCTCATTCTCTTCCCCCTTATCTCCATCTCTCCTTATTTGTCTCTTTATCTCACCCCCAAACATACACCCTCTCTCTCTGTCACTCCCTTTTCACTTCTTCTCTCTCTCCACTTCTCACTCTATATATTTCTTATTTCCCACCCCTCTCCCCCTCCAACTCCATCTCTCTATCGATCCCTCTCTCCTCCTCTCTCTAAAGTCCTCTCTCTCGTCCTTCCTCTCTCTCCCTTTCTCTTCTACCTCCCTCTCTCTTCCTTGATCTCTCTCTCTCTCTCTCTCTCTCTCTCTCTCTCTCTATTTTCCCTCCAATACTCTCTCTTCCCCAATCATTCTCCTCCTCTCTCTCATCCTTCCCCTCTCTCACTTTCTTTCCTACCTCCCTCTCTCTCTCTCTCTCTCTCTCTCTCTCACACACTCTCCAACTACATTGCTATTTCCATCCCTCTCTCCTTCTCTCCCCCCTTCTCTCCATACATCCTACTTTGTATCTTTTCTCACCCCTAAACATACACACTCTCTCTCCATCTCTCCCTTGCCACTCCCTCGCTCTCTTTCCACTTCTCTCTCTCTATATATTTCTTCTTCCCTCCCTCTCTCCCCTTCCAACTTCTCTCTATCCCTCCCTCTCTCAAGTCCTCTCTCTGGTCCTTCCTATCTCTCCCTTTCTCTCTTACCTCCCTTTCTCTCCCTTTATCTCTAACCCCCCTCTCTCTTCTTCCATATCGTCTCCTCTAATCCTATCACTATCTCCCTCTCGCTCTCCTTCTCTCTCTCCCTCCTCCATATTTTTGTCTCCCTCTCTCACTCTTCATTTCTCCTCTCCCCTTTCATTTATTTCATCTCCATCTCTCCCTTGTCAATCCCCCTATATCTCCACCTCTATCACTCTACATCTTTGTTCTTCCCTCCCATATATATCTAGAGTTAATATATATCATGATACATTTATATATATTATAATATAATAAATTTAATATTGTATTAATCGAAAGTTATTAAATTTAATAATATTAATATTATAATATATTAATATGAGTATTAGATTTAATAATAATAATAATAATAATAATAATAATAATAATAATAATAATCTTTTAATATTATATTAGGGTTAATAATGTTTTTTTTGCATGGTATTAATAATAATTTAGCCCATGGTATTTAGACCATAGGCTTCACCTAAATAAAACCTATTTTTTGAGTGTTCAGAAATATAAAGCAGATTATGGAGTAAATATGAAAAGAGGTTTTATTTACTAACCATACCTATGGTTTATTTATATTTTTATTTATTTACCATACCTCTTTTATTTGCTATGGTATTTGGCCCATAAGCGTGTTATATAATTATATTTTTATTTATAATCATATTTGATATATTTTTATTTACTTACCTTACCTCTTTATAAATCTTTTATATTTATTTATTTACCATGCCTCTTTTATCTATTTTATACTTATTTATTTATCATACCTCTTTATACCTTTTTGTATTTATTTATTTACCATACTTATTTTATAAATATGGTATTTGGCCCATGGTATTTAGCCCATGGTATCAATATCAATTTGTCCCATGGTATTTGTCCCATAGGCTTCATGAATAAAACCTAGCTTTTTGAGTTTTTTAAAATATAAAAAGGTTTATGGATTAAATATAAAAATAAGTTTTTATTTTTTTACCATACCTCGGGTTTATTTAGATTTTTATTTATTTAAATTTTGAATATTCCAATTTTGATGGGGAAATATTTATATCTTTAAATATTTTAATTTATCCATAGAACATGTGTTTTTTTTTTTAAAGATTCATTTTACAAATATTTAATTAAAAGAAATATTAAAATATTTTGGATTTTGATTGTTTGTGTTGAATTAACTCTTTTCCTTTTATTTAGGAAATGGTATTAACTTTAGTAAAGAGTAAATATGTTTAAAATTTTACTTACTTTGGAAATTCAATGTGCTAATTATTTTTTGTTAAAGGTAAATTTATGATCCATTCAAATTCACATATATAATAAAGAAATTATTAAATGGGCGGGATAATCCACTATCCATTCAAATTATATAAATAATACATAGTTGTATTTTAGTAATTAATCTTAGCCCATTAATAAGTTAAAAAAGTTATATATAATCTAAATATTCAAGTTATATAAAATTAAAAATTAGGTTAATGCTCTGGCCTAGCGATTTTTTTTTTCTTTTTTTCTTTTAAGGACGTGACATACTTGACATGCGGGTCATACCTCTCTGTTGCGCAACGTTCAAAATTTAAACTAAAATTTTTAGTTAATTATAATAAATTTTAATTAATGGTAATAAATTATAATTAATTATAATTTAAAAATCTTTAATAATAATTAATCATAATTTTATTGAAAATATCAATTACTATATGTTAAGATTTTTTTTTTAAATCAATTTCTCCAGTTGTCATTATGCCTTGTTTGAGCCATTGAATTAAATGTTTTAGGTAATTAGATCCACTTCCTCCTTCATTTATACCAAATAACTAAGTAAGTAACACATTAAACATTACTAATGTCTCCCCAAACAAGATACTCCATTTTTCTTACCCAACACTGATAATATGCCTCTTTCTAAATCTGTTACTTAGTAAAATGGGTGTCAAATTAAGAAATATTTTAATTATTTTGACAGATATAAGAGATATTTGGATTGAAATATTGATTAAAGCACATGATATAATGGTGATGGCAAGCACAATTAATGGCTCTCATGGCATAGCCTACTCTGCACCCAGGCACATGGACATGACTCCGATCAGTCCCTCCTCATCAACTGTAACCATCCTCAGCTCGACCCAATCAGTTGATACAATAAAACCTGGTAAGAAGACCTGTGACCAACTAGTCACGACTTTTAATCTGGTAACTAAAGATGCCGTGAATAGGTCCCTGTATTAGGGTATACAGAAATTTTATTTTTTTAAATAAAAAATAAAGATGATTTAGATTTAATAATTACAAAAATATCTTTGTCATACAAATCATTCAACTAATGAAATCAAAATTCCCAAGTTTTTTTAATTCTCCATTCTTGTAGTAAGTCTCATCTTATCAAATCCCCATTCTTATAAGTCTCTTAAGTCTCTTAATTGTTATAGACATTTATCTTATCGTAAATATTTTGATTACTCTAGACATTTATAAGCATTTAATTTGTAGCAAAAACCATTTAATTTATATTTTTATAGACATTTATAAAGAATTTCTAAGAAATAGATACAAGACATATAAGGTTAATCAACAATTTGTGTTGCAGTGGGCCTTCAAACCATGCTGGGAATTTCTGTTATGAGGTTTTTAAAGAAGACGAGGTCTTTACCCTCACCGTGCTTGAAAGAAATAACATAGTTACAGGCCATTATATTGCCAACATCTCAAGCTTCCCAGAAATCCATGGATTTGTCTATCCTTGTAAATCTAATTTTATGAATAGTTTCCTCCCACTTTAATCCAGTTTCTAGATTTAATTTAAAATGAAGATTTTTCTTTTCTGGTTGGAAGGTGTGTTAATAAGATAAATCAATGTCACTAGAATATGGAAAAAGTGGTTTTAATTTTAGATTATTATTGTTATCTTCTTTTAGATTTGATTTGTGAATGACGATAGTAAATAGATTAATTAAATAAATATTATATTATTGAAATAATATTAATTTTAAATAAAATTATAATTTAATTAATATTTATGATTTTTTTAATTTTAGTAATATAGAATGTATAATGAATCAAGTCTTCATTCCTGGTCTCAGATGTTTGTGGGCAGCAAATATCAACAAACGGGTCTTTCTCTTTACTACCATCTGCTCTTGCGTTGGTCTAAATAGACTGCTTTTTCGCTCTGAAAATTATGGAAATTTTGGTAAGATTTTAAGAAAATCTGGCAAGGATTTTTGTAAATCCACATTATAACAATCAAACTTTAATATTTTGGATGCTTTAGAAGTTTTTGATGGTGTTGAATCCATTTCCACCATCAAAATCATAATTCAAACATTATTACTGTAAAAAAAATTAATTTTAGCTATCCAAACAATTCCTCCCTCTCATTAAACAACTTCCATAAGAACTAACTCTTCATCTGATCCTGTCCCCTTGACAACATGTGTGCAATCCAATCTTGGCTGCGTAAACCCCATCCATCGACTAATTCTTCATCTGATCCTGTCCCCTTGACAACATGTGTGCAATCAAATCTTGGCTGCGTAAACCCCATCCATCGTTCAGTCCTCGGCAACCAGAGGAATCCAGCGAACAATTATGGTGGTTGTTCCGTCTTCGGTGGTGGCTATTCCGTTTTCGGTTTGGTGAGGAGGTAACGGAATTGGTAAAAGATCAAAGCACCGTCGGGAACGCTCTAAAACCTTTTAATTCTTTGAAACATTATAATTGTTATCCTAACAATATGAATTACAATTTATATAATAATTTAATTATAACTAATGATAATGATAATGATAATGATAATAATAATATTTATAATAATGAATATATATCTAAGAATAATAACATTAATTTAGTTAATATAAATAACATTAATAAGAATAGTAATAGTTATCTTATTAATAGTAATAACGTTAATATTAGAAAATATGTATTAACAATAATACTAATATTAATAATCTTAATATTAATATTTTTTCTTCTTTCAAAAATGTTATTAATTTTTCTAGTTCAAGTTTTGACTTATCTATTTTCAGTCTCTATAATAAAGGGCTTAATTTCGTCTTTGTCTCAAGAAGATTTCAGTGGATGACATTATTTGTAATATTGAATTTCGTATTAAGGATCTTCTCGAGAATGTGAAGAAGATTATTAGACAATATTGCTTCATTGTTCTTAAGAAGGCTAAGCCTCCCAAAAGAAATTTGGGTGAGATTGAGGTTCTAGCCTTTAAAACCCTCAGCGAAAACCCTAACATTGTCATTCTTAATGCTCACAAGGGTAGTGCCATTGTCATTAAATCTGATTATGTCAGCAAAATGATAGCCCATCTCTCCAATAGTGGCAGTTAAGTTAAGCTTAAAAATAATCCCCTTAAGTTTGTTTCTAAAGAGATTTCCCTTGCTATAAAGTCAAATCCCTCCATGAGTCCTCTATCTAGAAAGCTTATTGAGAGAAATCCTCTCACTCCCACTATTTATGGCCTTCCGAAGATTCATAAATCTGGGCCCCTTTAACGCCTATTGTTAACATAATAAGTAGTGCCTCTCATCGCTAAATTCTTAGCCCTTAAGCTTGGCGAGCCTTATTTCAGCTGCCATAGGCCCATTAATGCGCCCAGGGAGGAAATGACGACCGTCGGATTAAAGCTGTAGATCATCGTGCAACCGTCATTTCCTACCTGGGCGCATTAATGGGCCTATGGCAGCTGAAATAAGGCTCGCCCTTAAGCTTAAGCCCATTGTGGGTCTCACTCACTCCATATGGAAAAAATGATTGTTATAGTATTTTAGATTTGGTTTGTGAATGGTAATAGTAAATTGATTAATTAAATAAATGTTATATTATTGGAATAATATTAATTTTAAATAAAGTTATAAGTTAATTATAAATTGATATTTATTTATATTTATTAATCATTTAATTTATATAATTAGATTATATGAATATTATTTTATTAAAGTAGTTAGATGGTGGTTCAGATTTTAAGGCTTGTTGTATCCAGAAATTCTCAAAGAAGAAACACGCTGCCAAGTTTGAAAAATTAGTAGGAGCGATCAGGCTTCTTCGAGTCAAGTACGAACCATGATTAACCAAGCACAGGTCTTTGCCCTGAGATCATGGGTTTCGAGAGAGTCTCCAGAATCTTCTTCAAATTCTTCTACAACCAGCGTAGATCCATCTTAACTCCGGATCTATCAAGCGCCGAGAGGGATCAAATCTCTCGAGGTGAAAACCTCTTTTTTGAGTGAAAAACTTGAGGAAAGGTTTTCACCTCGAGAGATCTGATCCCTCTAGGCGCTTGATAGATCTGGAGTTAAGATGGATCTAGGCTGGTTTCAGTCATGTGCGACCAAGGAAAATTTATCAATAATATGAGGAAAATATGCCTAATTTTATCAATAATATGTAAATACATCTAATATTAACATAACCATTTTAAATATGTTAAATATGTCTGAGATTTATTCAGTCATTTTAATTTTAAATTTGATTAGTTACCTCAGTTGGTTGAGATGATAAATACTGTAAAATAACTTTAATGATGAAATAAAATTTTGAATGCAAAATGAAAATGTAATAATATTGAATGATAGAAACTGTGAATAATAAGAATGTAGTCAATTATGGATAGTCTTCATTGTGATCGATTTCAAACTATTTTCTTCTATTATTCTTATTTTCACCCATGTCAGTTTTGTCATATTTTCATATTTATTATTTGAAAAGGACAGTTGGAATCGTAAACCATTTAAATATTTAGCTCGAGTTGTTGTAGTAAACATCATACCTTATCTCTCTTGCTTTCCAATATTAATAGGTTCAATTACTATAACACAAAAATCAATGTACATTGTCAATAATTTTTTGTGCTTACACTGAAATCATTGCAGACACACTATTAATCCAATGACTTTAAAATTAATTTACCATCTTACATCCAATTACATCAAATTGGAAATCAACGTATGCACTGAAATCAATGCAACTAATGCAAGAAATCAAATAATAATAGAAAACAACATCTACACTAAAATCAATGCATCTAATGCAAGTAATCAAATATGATTAGAAATCAACATATACACTCAAATAAATGAGTCTAGTTCAAGTAGGAAGATAGGATTTAAAACCAACATCTACAGTGAAATCAATGCATCTGGTGCAAACAATCAAATAGGATTAGAAATCCCCATCTACATTGAAATAAATGCATTTAGTGCAAGAAATCAAATAGGATTATAAATCATCTACATTTAAATCAATGCATTTAGTTAAATAATCTACATTTAAATCAATGCATTTAGTGCAAGAAATCAAATATAATTAGAAATCAACATATGCATTGAAATTAATGCATCTAGTGCAAGCAATCAAATAAGATTTGAAATCACCATCTACACTAAATTCTAGGCATTTAGTGAAAGAAATCAAATAGGATTAGAAATCACCATTTACACTGAAATCAATGCATTAAATTCAAGCAATCAAATAGGATTAAAAATAATCTACATTGAAATCAATTCATCTAGTGCAAGAAATCAAATATAACCAAAAATCAAAATCTACATTAAAATTAATGCATCTAGTGAAATCAATCAAATAGAATTAGAAATCATCATCGACACTGAAATTAATGCATTTAGTGAAAGCAATCAAATAGTATTAGAAATCATCTACATTAAAATCAATCCATCTAGTGTAAGTAATAAAATATCATTAGAAATCAACATCTACACCAAAATCAATTCATCTAGTGCAAGAAATCAAATAGGATTAGAAATGACCATCTACACTCAAATCAATGCATCAATGCATCTACACTCAAATCAATGCATCAATGTATCAATGCAAAGTGACAATGTAATAATATTGAATGATAGAAACTGTGAATAATAAGAATGTAGTCAATTACGGATAGTCTTCATTGTGATCGATTTGAAACTATTTTCTTCTACTATTCTTATTTTCACCCATGTTAGTTTTGTCATATTTTCATATTGATAATTTGAAAATGACACTTGGAATCGTAAACCATTTAAATATTTAGCTGGAGCTATTGTAGTAAACATCATACCTTGTCTCTCTTGCTCTCCAATATTAATAGGTTGAAATACTATAACGCAAAAATCAATGTACATTGTCAATAATTTTTTGTGCTTACACTGAAATCATTGCACACACACTATTAATCCAATGACTTTAAAATTAATGTACCATCATACATCAAATTAGAAATCAACATATACACTGAAATCAATGCAACTAATGCATGGAATCAAATAGTAATAGAAAAAAACATCTACACTAAAATCAATGCATATAATGCAAGTAATGAAATATGATTAGAAATCAACATCTAGACTCAAATAAATGAGTCTAGTGCAAGTAGGAAAATAGGATTTAAAGCCAACATCTACACTGAACTCAATGCATCTAGTGCATGCAATAAAATAGGATTAGAAATCACCATCTACAGTGAAATAAATGCATTTAGTGCAAGGAATAAAATAGGACTATAAATCATCTACATTTAAATCAATGCATTCAGTTCAAGCAATCAAATATAATTATAAATCAACATCTACATTGAAATTAATGCATCTAGTGCAAGCAATCAAATAAGATTAGAAATCACCATCTACACTGAAATCAAGGCATTTAGTGAAAGCAATCAAATAGGATTAGAAATCACCATCTACATTGAAATCAATCCATTCAATGCAAGAAATCAAATAGGATTAAAAATAATCTACATTGAAATCAATTCATCTAGTGAAAGAAATCAAATATAACCAAAAATCAAAATCTACATTAAAATTAATGCATCTAGTGAAATCAATCAAATAAGATTAGAAATCATCATCTACACTAAAATTAATGCATTTAGTGCAA
The DNA here is from genome assembly GCA_034641835.2 of Pinus albicaulis. Lineage (NCBI taxonomy): Eukaryota > Viridiplantae > Streptophyta > Pinopsida > Pinales > Pinaceae > Pinus > Pinus albicaulis. The sequence goes on along the minus strand of CM076574.1, from coordinate 805,070,028 downwards.
GAAATCAAATAGGATTAGAAATCATCTACTTTAAAATCAATATATCTAGTGTAAGTAATCAAATATCATTAGAAATCAATATCTATACTAAATTCAATTCATCTAGTGCAAGAAATCAAATAGGATTAGAAATCACCATCTACACTGAAATCAATGCATCTACTGCAAGAAACCTTCTTCCCTATCTCCCCCATATATATCTATATATCCATCCATATCTCCTTCTTTTTCTCTTTATCTCACCCCACCATACACACACTCTCTCTCACTCCATATCTATCAATTTCCTTTTCCCTCACTCCTTCTCTCCATCTATCTTTTTTTATCTTTACCTTACATCTATATCTATATCTCACGCTATCTCTCTATATCAACTCCAAAACATAAACTCTCTTTCTCCAATCTATATATATATCTATCACTCCCTCCTCCTCTTCCTCTCTCTCTCTCTCTCTCTCCCTCTCTCTCTCTCTCGTTTCTATCTCTCTTCCTTCTTGCTACGCTTTCTCCCTCTCTCTCCATGTTCTTTATCACTCCCTCTCTCTCTCTCTCTCTCTCCACCTTTCACCCTTTATGTCTTTATTCTTACCTCCCCCTCTCTCCCTCTCCATCTTCATATCTCTTTCCCTACCTCTCTTCACCCTCTCTCTTCATTTCTCTCTCCACCCCTCTCTCTCTATCTTCACCTTCCAACTTTGTTACCATATGCTTCTCTCTCTCCTTCTCTCCCCCCTTCTCTCCATATCTCTTTATTTGTCTCTTTATCTCACCCCAAAACATACACACTCCCTCTTCATCTCTCCCTTGTCACTCCCCCTATCTCTCCACTACTCACTCTCTATGTATTTATTCTTCCCTCCCTATCTCCTCATCCAGCTCCATCTCTCAATCCCTCCCTCTCTCCCCCTCCAAATCAATATTTCTATCCCTCCCTCTCTCCTCCCCTCTCTCCTCCTCTCTTTCAAGTCCCCTCTCCTTTCCTTCCTCTCTCTCCCTTTCTCTCCTACCTCCCTTTCTCTTCCCCCATCTCTCTCTCTCTCCATCTCTCAATCCCTCCCTCTCTCCCCCTCCAAATCCATATTTCTATCCCTCCCTCTCTCCTCCCCTCTCTCCTCCTGTCTTTCAAGTCCCCTCTCTTTTCCTTCCTCTCTCTCCCTTTATCTCCTACCTCCCTTTATCTTCCCCCATCTCTACCTCTCTCTCTCTCTCTCTCTCTCTCCCCGATAATCCTCTCTTCCCCCATCACTCTCTTCCTCTCTCTCATCATTCCTCTCTCGCCTCCTTCTATTTGACCCCCCAGCTATCTTTCTTTCTCTCTCTCTATGTCCTCCAATCCTCTCTCTTCCCCCATCACTTTATCTCACTCTCCAACTATCTTACTATTTCTATCTCTTTATCCTTCTCTCCCCCCTTGTCTCCATCACTCCTATGTATCTTTATCCCACCCATAAGCATACACACTCTCTCTCTCCATCTCTCCCTTGTCACTCCCTCTCTATGTATTTCTTCTTCCTTTCCTCGCTCCACCTCCAGCTCCATCTCTCTATCCCTCCTTCTCTCCTCCTCCTCTCATCCTTTCTCTCCTACCTCCCTCTCCCTTCCCCCTTCTTTCTCTCTCTCACTCTTTACCCTCCAATCCTCTCTCCTTCTCCCTCCCTCTCTCCTTATCTCTCTCCCACCTCCATCTTTATGTCTCCCTCTCCCTCTCTTACCCTTCTCTAACTCTCTCACTCTTCTCACTCTCTCTCTCTCTTCATTCCTCTTCTCCCTTCTCCTCCATATCTCCCTTGTCACTCCCCCTATTTCTCCACCTCTATCATATATCATGATATATTAATATATATTACAATATAATAAATTTAATATTGTATTAATATAAACATATTAAATTTAATAATATTAATATTTTAATATTAATGTTAGGGTTAATAATATTTTTTTGGCATGGTATTAATAATAATTTGGTCCATGGTATTTGACCCTTATACTTCATATATAATTAGATCTTGATTTCTAATCATATTTGATATATTTTTATTTATTTACCTTACCTCTTTATACCTCTTTTATATTTACTTATTTACCATACCTATTTTATAAATATATTATTTGGCCCATGGTATTTGCACATGGTATTATTAATAATTTGTCCCATGGTATTTGGCCCATCGTATTAATAATAATTTGTCCCATAGGCTTCACCTAAATAAAACCTATTTTTGAGTTTTTGTAAATATAAAGTGGTTTATTGAGTAAATATAAAAATCAGTTTTATTTATTTGCCATACCTCTAGTTTATTTATATTTATATTTATTTACCATACCTCTGAGTAATATAAAAATCGGTTTTATTTATTTACCATAACTATGGTTTATTTATATTTTTACATATTTACCATATATTATTTATTTATCATATCTCTTTTTTGAGTGTTAGTAAACTCTTCATATTTTAAGTTTATATCGTTTAAATTTATTTTTAATAAAATTTTAATTGTTCATTTATATGTTTATGTAAGGTATTGTTCAAGCTGACATTTTTTTTGGCTTCCGACATACTTACACATCGGGGTCATACTGGGCTGTAGAATGCGCCTCTCGGCGCAAAAATCGGTTTTATTTATTTACCATACCTATGGTTTATTTATATTTTTACGTATTTACCATATATTATTTATTTATCATATCTCTTTTTTGAGTGTTAGTAAACTCTTCATATTTTAAGTTTATATCGTTTAAATTTATTTTTAATAAAATTTTAATTGTTCATTTATATGTTTATGTAAGGTATTGTTCAAGCCGACATTTTTTTTGGCTTCCGACATACTTACACATCGAGGTCATACTGGGTTGTAGAATGCGCCTCTCGGCGCAATTAGAAATTATGTTATTAACAATGATACTTATATTAATAATCTTAATGTTAATAATTTTTCTTCTTTTAAAAATGTCATTAACCTTTCTACTTTGAGTTTTGACTCCTCGACTTTTGGTCTCCTTAATAAAGGGCTTAATTTCACCCTTGCCCAAAGAATATTCTCGTTGATGACGTTATTTGTAACATTGAATTTGGAATTAAAGGTCTTCCTCAGAATGTCAAGGAGATTATTATACAATATCGATCCATTGTTCTTAGGAAGGTTAAGCCTCCCAAAAGAAACTTGAGCAATCTAGAGGTTCTTGCCCTTAAACCCCCGAGGGACAACCCTAACATTGTCATTCTTAAGGCTGATAAGGGAGGGGCCATTTTCATTATGGATAAATCTGACTGTGTTAGCAAAATGATAGACCATCTCTAAAATAGTGACAGTTATGTTAAGCTTAACAATAATCCCCTTAAGTTTGTTTCTAAAGAGATTTCCCTTGCTATTAAGTCAGATCCCTCCTTGAGTCCTCTCTCTAGAAAAATTATTGAGAGAAATCCCCTCATCCCCACGATTTATGGCCTTCTGAAGATTCATAAATATTCGACCCCTTTAAGACCTATTATTAATACAATAGGTGGTACCTCTTATCATCTTGCTAAATTCTTAGCCCTTAAGCTTAAACCGCTTGTGGGTCTCACCGACTCCTATGTTAAGGACTCGGCTTCATTTCTCAAAGAATGGAGGGACATCATATTGGAACCTCGCGAATTACTGGTCAACTTTGATGTTTTGGTTTTTAAACTCATGTGGTGATCATTTTTAAAAAAAAATTCTTGGATTATCCACATTGCTAGAAAACGAGTGTCGACATTTTGAATCCCAATGGGGATCCATCATCAGGACTTTCTTGAATGAAGGAATTGAGAAAATGACTAAGACCATTAATATAGGACTTTGATGTTGTTTCCTTATTTACCAAAAATCCCATCCAGGAAGTTGTTGATGTCATTAGGCGGATCTTAGCCTTTGCCTCACCTCGACTTCCTTTAGTTTGCAAGGTGAGTTATATGAGAAAACATGTGGGGTTTCTATGGGTTCCCCTCTCTCCCGTGTTGGGAAAAATACTGAGAGGGGGGGGGGGGTGAATCAGTATTTTAGGCTGAAATTTTTTTCTTTCCTTTTCTTTTAAAACAACCATATGTTACAGTACTGCATTCAACATGTATGTCCAGATATCTTATTATGCTTTTACTTAGAGAAATGCATCAGATAAGCATTAAGCATGAACAGAAACAATAGAACAAACCATTAACCATGAACAACACATATGGACACCAGGATTTAAGGTGGAAACCCAATTTGGGAGAAAACCACCGCCGCTGTAATCTTAGTCTTCAATATTTTATTATAGAGAAAACCTTTTACAATTTATGCTGGTGCAGACTCATACCAGCACGCAGGCACCCACCTGCAGAAGGCTACAACCTTCTCTCGTTTACCAGCCTCTCCTGGAAGGGAGCTACAACCCCCTGACTGAAAGTTTCGACCTTCAGCACCACTGTGGACCTCGTTTCATCAATTTTCAGACTGGATCACACAGTCGCAACCCCAGACTTTAGAAAAATGTATGCATTCGACATCCCGTTTGACTTTCTGGATAAAAATTCTTCAACAGACATGCATTAGCTCTTCATTGATTCTTCTATTTAATAAATCCCAGATTCATTCTTTCGATGGGTGCTACATGGACTCAGAATTATCAGTTAAGCACGTCGTCTATCCATACAGATATTCCTTAGAAGAGTTTTCTCTTCTTCCATGCTAGGCTCTCTCACATCTATCCCTTTCGAATAATGATCTTTGCCCTTTATATAGTTCTCGCCTTTCTCAATACCATGAATCTAAGACCACTCAACTGCTAATGGTATTCCTTTGTCAATATTCCCTTTAGTTTATCCCCGGGGCTCTTCAAATTCTTTTTAATTTATTTCATTCAAACAAGGAAATTCAAATTATCTATGTGCGCCAAGCCTCTAACCCAAAGTTTAACCCTTCGGATTTTATAAACAATATCCAGTGCATTTCCATATGCAAGTGTCTTGTTGATGTGGTGAGTTCCGCAAGCGGAACAGCCATACATCTCAATCGCTTTGTATTAATAATTGTGCCAATCCAATTTGAAACCCCAATCTTTGTCTCCACCATATAATATTATAAACATTAACGAGCCACTGACTCATCAGTAATATATATATCCATATAACTTTTTTGATTCTTCAAATAATATTCAATCTTCGATTCCGGGCCCACATTGCAACTTACAACCGGCGGAAATAACATATGGAGGAAATGCGATATTGCGATCATGTGATGTTGCGATTGTGCGATGGCGTGATGATCGCATATTGCAAACAGCAGAACTTGTGATGGCGGAGGGCGATGATTATAATATGCGCTTTTGCGATTTTGCGCTGATCGCACATCACAAATGGGAATTTTGCGATGGGCAATTTCTGAATCTGTAAACTTGTGATCTTGCGATTTTGTGCTCAAGTGGTAGGGACCACTTGTCCTGCCACATTCAAAGATTTAAAGTCTTTCCGCTGTTTAATCATACTTTTCATAAATTTTCTTCATACTTGGTTGTTGAAGGCTTAAATTCCCGAATTGACTCTCTTGAATAACTCTGCTCCTCCGTAACTTAGATTTACGGGAATAACTTCGTTCCACTGTAAAGACGACTCTGCTCAACACCATAATCAACTCTCCTCTGCAATTTGTGGCTGCGGCCCATGACAATTAATTCATCCTTACATTTCTCCCATCCTTCTTGAATGCGTGTTGATGTTCACCAAAATTCTGTTGCGCCTTTGTACTCTTCTATTCTGTCTCTGCTCCTTCTGTTCATCCTCTGTTCTTTTCTACTGACCTTTGCCAAATCCTTTGCTATCAATGACAATATTTCCAACAATCTCCCCCTTTGGCATTGATGGCAACACTCTTCCTTTCTAATACTCTTCTATTCGTCTTGTAGAAGCCCTTCTTTGCGTGTCCTCCCCCTTTGAAATCAATGGCAAAGGGTTGATCAAGATCTTTTGTACTACCATGCTCCCCCTGAGATCATGCTGCATTATTGAACATTGTATTGATAGATTGCATCCTTTCCATGTGACAACTGCTCCCCCTTAACCTGTGCATTCTGAACATATTCAACAGGAGCGTACCCCATTGAATCTTCTGAATTTTAAGCAGATCTGATCTTGTGCATAGCAGAGACTACTCCCAGCTTTTCTCTGAGATATTCGAACGCTTCCTTGGGTAAAGGTTTGGTAAATATATCAGCAACTTTTTCTTTGGAGGGAACATACTCCAACTTCACCTTTTGTTCAAGCACTTGTTCACGTAAGAAGTGATATTTGATGGGAATATGCTTGGTCTTGGAATGCATAACAAGATTCTTTGAGATACTGATGGCACTTGTGTTATCACACATAATGGATATAGGAGATGTGCATTTGATTTGAAAGTATTGTAGTGTTTGCATCATCCAAAGAAGTTGAGTGCAACATGATGCGGCAGCCACATATTCTGCTTCTACTATAGATAAGGCAATAGAGATTTGCTTCTTACTGAACCAAGATACTAACCGGGGCCCCATAAAGAATGCACCACCACTAGTGCTTTTTCGATCATCAACACTTCCAGCCCAATCTGCATCAGTGTATGCATGAAGAGTGAGATCAACATTATTTGGATACCATAGTCCAAAGTCTTGAGTTCCCTGTAGATATTTGAATATTCTTTTCACAGCTTGAAGATGAGATTCTTTTGGATTGGCTTGAAATCGTCCAACAATCCCAACTGCATGCATGATGTCTGGTCTTGTCCCAGTGAGATAAAGTAGACTTCCTATCATAGATCTATATTCTGGTTGATTTACGGTGGGGGAATCATCATTAGAACTGAGATTGCATCCGGTTATCATTGGTGTACTTACAGGTTTGCAATCTTCCATGCCATACTTCTTCAGGATTTGCTTGAGATAATTTACTTGTGATAAGAATATACCATCTCTTGCTTGTTGCACTTGCAGGCCAAGAAAAAATGTTAGTTCCCCGAGCAAAGACATTTCAAATTCTTGCTGCATATCAGAAGCAAATTTCTGACTCATAGACTCTTTATTACTTCCAAAAATGATATCATCGACATATACAACCACAATCAACAGTTTGTCATTTTCAGTTTTTGTGTACAAGTTGCTATCAGCAGACCCCTTTGAAAATCCTTGTTGATGAAGATATTTGTCAAGACGATAATACCATGCCGTTGGAGCTTGTTTGAGACCATATAGAGCTTTTTTAAGTTTACACACAAGTTTTTCATCATTTCCAAAAATGAATCCTTCTGGTTGTTCTATATAAACTTCTTCTTCTAAATCACCATTGAGAAAAGAAGATTTAACATCCATTTGATAAACTTTGATTTGTTGGAAGCTTGAAAACGCAAGAAACATTCTTATGGCTTCAAGTCTGGCTACAGGAGAAAAGGTTTCTTCAAAGTCTATACCTTCTTGTTGAGCATACCCTTTGCACACAAGTCTAGCTTTATTTCTTATAATATCCCCATTCTCATTTAACTTGTTTTTGAATATCCATTTAGTTCCAATGACAATTTTGTCATGAGGCCTTGGTACTAACTCCCAAGTGTGATTCTTTTCAATTTGGTCAAGCTCTTCATTCATGGCTTGAATCCAACATTCATCTTTGCTTGCTTGACTGACATTGTGAGGTTCAACCGTGGACAGAAATTCCAGATTGCTAGAAGATTCCACAAGAGTCCTTCTTGTTTGTACTCCTGATTCCTTTTCTCCCAAAATTTGAGATTGTGGATGATTCTTTTGAACATATCTAGATGGAGCCTTTTCAGACAGCTCTTCTTCAGGTTCTTCACTGGGTGTATTGTTTGTATCATTACTGTTTGATGTAGGAGGATATGTGTCTTCATCATCTTCATATGTTGTTTGCTTTTATTCTTTTGGGGCTGCAGTAGACTCATCAACAACAACATCAATACATTCAACAATCTTTCGAAGTCTTTTATTGTAACATTTATATGCCTTACTCCTAGAGGAGTAACCAAGAAATATTCCCTCATCAGCTCTGGGTTCAAACTTTCCAAGTTTTTCATCATTATTTTTGATAAAGCATTTGCTCCCAAAAATTCTAAAATGCTTTATAGTGGGAGTATTACCATACGAGAGTTCATATGGAGTTTTATCACTATTTACATGAACATGAGCTTTGTTGAGAATGTTTGCTGCGGTATGTGTTTCTTCTCCCCAAAATGTGTCAGGTGTTCCAGAATCATGAAGCATAGCTCTAGCCATTTGTTGAATTGTTCTGTTCATTCTCTCTGCAACACCATTCTGTTGTGGAGTGTCGGCTACAGAGAACTGTCTTTTTATGTCGTGTTGTTCACAGAATTCAAGAAATTCTTTGGATGTATATTCTCCTCCTCGATCAGATCTAAGATACTTGATTTTTAATTCTAATTCATTTTCCACTAGTGCTTTGAAAATCTGAAATTTCTCAAATGCTTCATCTTTGTGTTTAAGCAGCCCAATCCAACACATTCTAGAGAAATCATCAATGAATAAGATATAGTATTCTTCACCACGGGGTGAATTTTTCCTCATAGGTCCGCATATGTCAGTATGAATGAGTTCAAGAGGCTTACTTGATGATCCTTCCTTGGCATTAAATTGTACCCTGGTTTGCTTACCGAATTGGCAAGATTTGCATATGATATTTTCAGGTAGAGTAATATTGGGAAGATCACGAACAGCTTTGAGTCTACTTGATTTGTTGATTTGAGAGAAGCTCAGATGCCCCAACTTTCTATGCCATAGCCAATTTTCTGAAGATTTACTCAAATAACATTGTTCTTTGGGGTTATTCAATATATACAGGTTGTTTGGAGTTCTTTTTCCTTTTATAATTGCTTTACCTGTATCAAGATCACGTACCACACATTCTTTTCAACTAAAGACAACTTCAGTTCCTTGATCACACATTTGACTTACACTTAACAAGTTATGCTTTAATCCATCCACATACATGACTTCATTAGCTTTCACCTTATCCTTTAGGAAGACAGATCCTTTACCTTTAATTACCGCAGGAGTATCATTTCCAAATGTAACATTCTTCTCCTTTTCTAGAGCACTATATGCAAGAAGTTTGTCTTTATCACCTGTCATGTGTCTTGAGCATCCACTATCAATGTACCATTGGTTCTCTTCATCTTCTGCTAATAATGCTATGCCACAATTTTCAACCTGTAACTCCTTCTTTTTCCATACTTTGGATCTTGAAGAAACACGTTCTCTTGGCTAAACTTTGCTCCTGCATTTAGATTCTTCATGGCCAAAGTTATTGCAATAAGTGCATTCAACTTCATTTTGAAGAGGAGAAAAGTTTTTATAAGTATTCTTCTTTGCTTCAATATCAGTCCTTTTCTTTCTTGCTTCTCTTGTCATAATAGTTTTATATGCTACACATTGACTAGCTTTATGACCAAAATTGTGACATGAGAAACATTGTCCATTGAAGAAGAAATTTCTGCGATCATAAGATCTTTTAAATGAATTCATCTGTTGATTAGTGTTTCTTTGAAAGACATTTCTGTTAGTGTTTCTTGAATTGAAATGATCATTCTTTACCTATAAATATTCTTTATTCCCTTGCTGAGTGGCAGCATGTTGTAAACCAGCTGTAACTGCTTTTAGATAATTTGGTGCTGATGCCTGAGAAGACTCTCCAATATATCCAAGACCTGTCTTTATAAGAGGAGAATGTTGTACCTTGATAATATCATCTAAGGTTTCAGACCCTTTAGCAAATCTAAGATTCAGAGTCTTTACTTTCCCAAGTTCTTTTCTTAGATCTACTACTTCACATTCTAATTTCTCATTGTGTTTCTCTTTATCTTCAAGCTGGTTTTTCAGAGTTTCTATGATTATTTTGCTCTCTTCTAAGCAAATTTTGAGTTTATTGTTTTCATTAAGAAAATCATTGTCTTCTAGAGCGTCCACAAAAGTATCCTCTTCTTCTCGAGATTCATTTTCAAATGCCATGAGAAGTCTCAGATCTTGTTCACCTTCTTCCTCACTATCAGATAACCCATCACTATCTTCATGAGTATAGTAACTCCTTTTAGAGCTAAAATGATTCTTAATCCTTCTTGCTACTTCCTTTCCCTTTTTATGTGTTTCTTTATAAGTACACTTAGCAGCATAATGACCAACTCTTCCACAATCAAAACATTTGAAAGGAAGCTTACCTCTGAATCGTCCTGTGCCAAGTTGAAGTTTCTTTACGAAGTTTATCTCATCTTCTTCTAAGATATATCGTGATCCTTCTATTATTTGTACTTCCTTTCCTTTTGTAGAAGTTCTAAAGACTGCTTCTTTGACTTCAGATGGTCCTCCTCTTCTCATTTCATATGCAGTTAGTATGCCATGAAGTTGTACCACAGTAAGATTTTGAAGATCCCACTTTTCTTCAAGAGCTGAAACTTTTGACTCAAATTTCGTTGTTAGAGATCTTAAAATTTTCTTAACCAAAGTGGACTCAGTAATTGTTTCTCCCAGATTTCTCATGCGATTTACAATATCATCTAGACGTAGAAAGAAATTTGCAATGCTTTCTTCATTAAGCATTTTAAGATTCTCATATTGGATTCTGAAAGTTTGAAGTTTAGCACTTTTTACCTTTGCATCACCTTCATAGCTCAGAATGATTTTGTCCCATATTGCCTTTGATGTATTCAGCTGCATGACTTTGACAAATTCTGATTCAGTTAGACTTCCTAGTAAAGCATTGAACGCCTTTGCATTTGTTTCATAATTCTTTCTTTCCGTTGGATCCGTTGGTACTGCAACTGGATATTGATATCCTTGTTCAACAACCGCCCATACCTCTGCTCCCAGAGACTGAAGATAGGATCTCATCCTTGTTTTCCATAAAATTAAATTGTTTCCATTAAATAGTGGAGGCCTGATAGATGCTATTCCATCTTGATTGCTCATCTTGCTTGATCTTCCTTCTAGCGGCTAAGCTTTTTCAGAAGAACCTACTCTGATACCAATTGTTGGGAAAAATACTGAGAGGGGGGGTGAATCAGTATTTTAGGCTGAACAATTTTCTTTCCTTTTCTTTCAAAACAACCATATGTTACAGTACTGCATTCAACATGTATGTCCAGATATCTTATTATGCTTTTACTTAGAGAAATGCATCAGATAAGCATTAAGAATGAACAGAAACAATAGAACAAACTATTAATCATGAACAACACATATGGACACCAGGATTTAAGGTGGAAACCCAATTCGGGAGAAAACCACCGCTGCTGTAATCTTAGTCTTCAATATTTTATTATAGAGAAAACCTTTTACAATTTATGCTGGTGCAGACTCATACCAGCACGCAGGCACCCACCTGCAGAAGGCTACAACCTTCTCTTGTTTACCAGCCTCTCCTGGAAGGGATCTATAACCCCCTGACTGAAAGTTTCCACCTTCAGCACCACTGTGGACCTCGTTTCATCAATTTTCAGACTGGATCACACAGTCGCAACCCCAGACTTTAGAAAAATGTATGCATTCGACATCCCATTTGACTTTCTGGATAAAAATTCTTCAACAGACATGCGTTAGCTCTTCATTGATTCTTCTATTTAATGAATCCCAGATTCATTCTTTCGATGGGTGCTACATGGACTAAGAATTATCAGTTAAGCACGTCGTCTGTCCATACAGATATTCCTTAGAAGAATTCGCTCTTCTTTCGCGCTAGGCTCTCTCACATCTATCCCTTTCGAATAATGATGTTTTCCCTTATAGTTCTCGCCTTTCTCAATACCATGAATCTAAGACCACTCAACCGCTAATGGTATTCCTTTGTCAATATTCCCTTTAGTTTATCCCCGGGGCTCTTCAAATTCTTTTTAATTTATTTCATTCAAACGAGGAAATTCAAATTATCTATGTGCGCCAAGCCTTTAACCCAAATTTTAACCCTTCGGATTTTATAAACAATATCCAGTGCATTTCCAAATGCAAGTGTCTTGTTGATGTGGTGATTTCCGCAAGCGGAACAACCATACATCTCAATCGCTTTGTATTAATAATTGTGCCAATCCAATTTGAAACCCCAATCTTTGTCTCCGCCATATAATATTATAAACATTAACGAGCCACTGACTCATCAGTAATATATATATCCATATAAATTTTTGGATTCTTAAAATAATATTCAATCTTCGATTCCGGGCCCACATTGCAACTTACAACCGGCGGAAATAACATATGGCGGAAATGCGATATTGCGATCATGTGATGTTGTGATCATGCGATGGCGCGATGATCGCATATCGCAAACAACGGAACTTGCGATGGTGGAGGGCGATGATTATAATATGCGCTTTTGCGATTTTGTGCTGATCGCACATCGCAAATGGGAATTTTGCGATGGGCAATTTTTGAATCTGTAAACTTGCGCTCTTGCGATTTTGCGCTGAAGTGGTAGGGACCACTTGTCCTGCCACATTCAAAGATTTAAAGTCTTTCCGCTGTTTAATCATACTTTTCATAAATTTTCTTCATACTTGGTTGTTGAAGGATTAAATTCCCGAATTGACTGTCTTGAATAACTCTGCTCCTCCGTAAATTAGATTTACGGGAATAACTTCATTCCACTGTAAAGATGACTCTGCTCAACACCATAATCAACTCTCCTCTGCAATTTGTGGCTGCGGCCCATGACAATTAATTCATCCTTACATTTCTCCCATCCTTCTTGAATGCGTGTTGATGTTCACCAAAATTCTGCTGCGCCTTTGTACTCTTCCCATTCTGTCTCTTCTCCTTCTGTTCGTCCTCTGTTCTTTTCTACTGACCTTTGCCAAATCCTTTGCCATCAATGACAATATTTCCAACATCCCGTATAGTCGATAAATTATTTATGGAGGATTTTGAAATGAAGGCCTTGACCTTTGCTCCATTTCTCCCTAGGAAGTGGAAGAGGTTCATGGATGACACTTGTGTCATTTGGCCCCATGGTCGAGAGAAGACAGGTTTGTTTCTTGGGTACATGAACTCCCAGACACACTTAACCAAATTCACGATGGAAGTGGAGGTAGATGTTTTTATACCCTTCTTAGATATCCTTCTCTCAAGAATGGATGATGCTTCCATTTCTCACCAAGTTTTTCACAAGAAAATTCACACCGAACAGTATCTTCATGCTGGTTCTCATCATTTTCCTGCTAAAAAATTTGGTGTTCTTTGCACCCTTCTTACCCGTGCTTTAAGAATCTATGATGACAACCACTTGGAATCAGAAAATTCTGATCTTCTTGACATTTTTGAAAATAATGGGTATAAATATCTCACGGCTTTAAAGCCTTTCAAAAAGCATATAAAGGATTAAAATGGAAATCCACTTCGGTTTATCCTATATCCAAAGTTCATCTATCATTTATCTAAGGGACCACGAAAAAACTTTCCAATATCCCTAGAAATAATAATGTCTCATCTTCATTCAAGCCTCTGTATACAATTAGAAATTATTTTGGATTTGTAAAGGACCCTATCGACCCAAAAGACATGAAAGGTGTTTACATGATTCCTTCTTCATGTGGTACTCCCTATATCAGTAAAACATGTCGATCCATTAGGCATAGAATCCAGGAGCATGCAACAAACATTAGGCACAATTGGTCCCACACATCGGCTCTTGCAGAACATGTAGAAAACATGTGTCACCGCATTTTCATTGAGGAGTCCAAGGTCATCACTAAGGTTGATCACTTCCATCATAGGAAGCTTAGGCAACCCAATGAGATTGAAGAACATACTAAGAATCTCAATAGAGATGATGGTTGGAAATTGAGTAAGAGTTGGACTCTAGCCATCTCAAGGTGACTTCCCACCCATCTTGCTCTCAGTCTCGGCTTCTTTCAGTCTTTCCTTTTTTTTCCTTTTTTTAAGGTTTTGTTTATTTTTCATCCCTTGTCTTTTATTTCCTTTGCAACCCCCTGTTATTTCTTAATATTTTATTTATTCGTTCCCTTGATATTATATTATCCTATATATTACATTATACTTATATTATATTAATTAAATTATAAATATAATATTTATTAATTAAATTCTTAATCTTTTTGTAATATTTATTATGTTAGAGTCAATTTATGAGTGATAAAAAATAGCTCTTTTTGAGATTCTTTCATCAGGTCATTAGTCAATTTTTTTTTCTTTTTCAGTTAGCTTTCAACAATAATTTTGGTCACTGAAGAAATCTTATCTTGATATGCCGCTCCTTCACATCATTTCATCACCATTTAGAGGTCTAAAGTGAGGTTTTCCATCTCATATAGGTCAATTATAGGTTTTTAACTATCTATGGAAAGTATTTAGATTTCCATTATCAAATAAAGCAGTTTTTCTTCCGTCCTATTCACAAAGTTTGGTTGAAGGAGCAAACTTGTTTTCATAGTTTGAATAAAATTCTCCATCTCACAAAAAACTCATAATATGTTGTTGTATTCATGAATAAAGGAAGAGCATTGATGAGAAAATTATTTTAAACCACATGTTTTATGAACATTTAATTCTTCAAAATTTTGAGAATTATTCTCAAAGACAATAGGATTTATCCTACGTGTCATCCTAAACTACTCATATGACACGTTACATACCCTATCCCATCACTTATCCAAATCACATCATATTTATTATACCCCTACCCCACAATTCATTAATCATCGTCATACATTAATTACCACTCACCTCACCGCTCATCCATCACATCATGATCAAATCCAATGGCCCACATATGATTTCGCCCCACCCTCATCATCCAAAAATTATCGTCAGATGGGGGGGGATCTAAAATGGGTGGTTTCGTAACCCAACCCCACCGCTACAACATATGATGTCGCACTCCCCCCTCACAAAACAACTTAACGCCGATGGACCCCTCTAAAATCCCGCTTATCTGTAGGATGAAACCACTGCCTAGCCTGCGATTTATGTCATGCCACATGGGTTATGCCACTTTCTAATCAAATAAATTCCCACCCTTCTATAACCTTCAACGAATTATATTTAATTTCTAACCGTTAGGCTAATATATTCGTACCCTTTTGAACGAGAATTAAACCCAGATTTTTATAGATTAATCCTAAAAACCTATTCAAAACTTCATTTTTATTTTCACTCTGCTCTATACAGGACAGTTACGATTTCACAGAGATCACCAGAACTCCAGAACAAGAATCTGATCACTTTATAATGCGTCCTTTGCAACTATAGATATTTTTTTCTAATTTGTAGAGCCTTCTCTCAGTCTCGGCCTCCATTTCTTCATCAGAGAAATTTCCTTCATTATTCAAACAGATCCAGTCATGCCTCCAAAGAAAAAAGGACCAGAAGAACCGGTAAGTCTACTACTTCATCCTCAAATTGACTTCCATCATGTACCATTAGCAGATAGAGACCATAAGATCTATGAAACTCTTTTTGATCTTGAATTGTTTGAAATGTATTTCTGGTTAGAGGACAAATTTATAGATAGACCTTATGATATAGGGTTGAGGGATTCAAACTTTCCACATTATATATTTCCTCACACCCATAGTGCCCCAAAAATTGTTATAAAATGCCAAGCCTGGTATGTGCCTAACTAAAGAGCTATTATCGCTCCTATGGGAGAGATTTTTGTAACCATAATTGCCCAAACCATAGAAAAAATGACGCAGGCCCCCATCATAGAGAATGCCACTCCATTTTCTCAAGAAGCACTGATTGAAATATATAAAAAAATGGATTTTTCAAAAGGATCTCCAACTCTTGAGCTGTTTCTGACTGAAAATGCTCCATTACCCAAGAATAATCTTCCATTTCCATCATCCATTTTCCCTGAAAGATCCAAAAAAATAATCAAGGTTATCTCTTACCTTCTTGGTTATTATTCATAGTAATGGGTAGATGAATCCATCATAGGATTGATGACTATTTTCTCTGCAAATTCCAAACCCTCCATCATATTCAATTTCAGTCAATTCATTGCAGATTCCATTCATGAGAAGTTTGTTAAATTGCCAACTTAAGAGGTTCTCAAATATGCCTATGTGTTATTTTATTTGTTTTTATAGTGTGAGGGAGAAAAATTCAAGTTTCCATTACAGAAATTGGATGAGGAAGGAAATCAAAAATCAATTATTTTCTGAACTTCATTAGTAATGAAGGAACAAAAGGAAAATTCATATAACCAGTTTTTAGAATTGTTTTTACATCCAACACTCGATTTACTAAACAACACTACAGAGCCCAGGATCAGTGAAGAGATTAGAAAGGTGTTGCAACTATCATATCAAGCCAGAAAAGGAGATTGGTATCTCTATCAGAACGACACATAACTCAAAGTTTATGGTTGTGAGCTTCCCCCTTACGAATTCCAAAAATTCCTCCCAATGAGGACTTTTGCATTAGAATACATCAGATAAATTCTTAATGTTGATGACGTGCATTTTGTATCTGCTAAAAATAAATCATAATTCAAAATAAAAAACATATATGGCCTTTTATCTGCAATTGCAGGACAGCAAAGGAAGAAGCAGAAAAATTGTTGAAAGAGATGAAATTTAGCCTCAGTTTCACATGGTCATATGACCTAGTTGGTGTTATTTCTAAATTAATGGTAAAGAACAAATATACACCTTATTTTCATACAAATAGACCAGAAATTGAGAGATATGTGAATCAACTTGAATTGATTGAGGGTAATTTACAAGAATATGAAGAAAACACATTCTCTACATCATCATTACAGAATCCTATTATACAGGAGAGAGCAAGAAAAAGGATCAGAGAAGATAAATCATCTCCAATCACTGACTCATCCAGCAAATGATTCAAAATCCATTACAGGAAAGAAGACAAAGCTGAGGCCAAAAGTCAATCCTAGCAAGGATTCAGAGCAAGAAGTAATTATTATTACCAAAGAGACACTTCCTTCCACACAAGTAGGTGATCAAAATACTTCTACTCCTACTACTTCAGTAGTTTCTCAAGATCAACATAAACCCATTCAAACTAGTACAGTTGTTACAGGGGAAAGAGATAAGACTGTCTTTGATACCTTCAGGGAGATAAATTTGAAGAATGAAATGTTGAAGACCAACACATACAATCAGTTTTGGAAGAAAATTCCCAGCTCTCAGAGATGGTTTCTCTCAACTTTTGATTCAGATAAGGGAGAAATGCAGCTTGCCTTTCTTCAAGCACAAATTCCACAACCAAAGTGAGAAGCAGATTAATAAAGAATGCATTTGAATTTGATACTAAGGAGATACATCCAATAGATCAAATGGAGTTACATAAACAAATTGGTGAGATGATTTCATCCACTCTCACTAACACTGCTATGAGTTTGTCAAAATTTCAAGTTTCATTGGCTAATGTCCATTCACAACTAAAAATGGAGAAAATTTCTTCATTTTCTAAAGACACAAGAATCAAAACTTTGGAAGACCTGGTGATCAAAGTTGGATATGATCATTCCAATGTCAATGTAGCAAATGAAATCATCAAAAATAAAAATGCTGACATAGCATCATTAAGAAAGAAATTGAAGATTCCAGCTACAAAATATCCTCTAGCAAAAGACATTGAATAGACTCAATCCTAGAAAACATAAATGATGAAGTTGATTATGGAACATAATGCTCAAATAAAATAGATGGAATCAGAGCTAGAGAAAATGATAAAGGAAAAGGAACAAACAACAAAAACATCTAAATTTCCTTTAGAAGCAGTGCCTCTCGAAGTTATTCCTATAACCAAGCCTTCTACAGCAATTACTGCAGATAGAGTTGAGAAACTTACTAGAGTAGTGGGAAATATGTCAATTTAGGAAGGGGAGATAAAGAAATTACAAGACCAAGTGCAATTTCTAGAATAGCAAAAGTCTAAAGATGAAATTTTACATGCAGCTGAAGCATAGAGAGCTAAAAAGCTAATGGAGAGGATGCAAATAGAACAAAATCATTCAACCATTGGAAACACTTCGGGGAACGTAAAAGAAATAATCTGGGAAGATATCATGGAAAATATTAATGAAATTTGGCCAACTATACAAATTATATTTGAACAAAAGGAGTTGATACAGAAATAAAATGAAGCCATTGCAACAATTAAAGCACAACTTGGAGATAAGGTTGCTACAACAAACAACATTATCAAGTTTCTGAATTTAGAGAACATGTATGAGATGGATTATTTTGGCATATATGATAGAAAGGAAACATTCCTCGAGGTAAAGAAGGTTCTTAGAAAGAATAATTTAATTCTTCAGCTTGAGGAGAAGTGTCATAGTATGTAAATCACAGTGTAAATATTTTTCAACAGAATAGAGCCTCTGACACAGAAAGGATTTCCTTATTTAATTGTGATTAATGATAAACTGATGACCAAAGAATATTATTGGAGAACACTTAAAGAAAGTGCTAGAGATATTGCCAAATTTTCAAACATAAAAGGCACAATGACCTGAACGGCATTGTTGGGAACATTAAGCAATGATATTTTTATTCAATATGAGATAAAACATGTTTTCATGGTGAGGCCAAATTTTTCCAAGTACACTAAAATGGATGAATTTTACCATAAGGTAATAGAATTGACCATCCTGGATGAACATCGTTGCGAAAATTTGTGTGAATTCCAGGAGTAAATGTTAAAAGAGAAAAATCAAACTCACCAAATCATCAATCAACTAACAACCAACATAATCCACAATTCCTTTTTTTTAGCAATTATTTTCTGTTAGAGCACCGCCAACACATCAAATCGATTTTATTTCCATATTGTAGTTAGAGTTTAATTTGGCAAATAAAATGCTATTTGTTAAGATAGAATGTATGTAATATGTTGTAATTTTTTTTTCTATAAATGTTTCACTGTATGAAGTATTCTGGTTGGGTTGGATAATTTTGAGTTTTTGAGAACTCTGTGTATTACTGTGGATCTTTTGTACATCTTTTAATGAAATCACAGAAGTTGCAACAATATTGTCATAACAAAGTGAGGCAAGGTAGGTAGACTTATTAAGCACAGTTAAGCTTTCGTTTTGTAAGTGACACTATCTGTTCCTCCTTTCATTCCATCTTTACCTTTACAAAATTTTATTCAATGCACACCACAATTCACACCCCCAACACCTCCTCCATTAACCATGGCTAGATTTTCTCCACTAATTTTACTAGGTCAGCTTATTATCTACCTCAAAAATATGGTCAGAGCCTACCTCTCTTGATGGAACATCAGAAATCACAACCTATCTACATGTGGCTAATGTAATTGATTTTATAGACCTTGAGAAATAGACAAGGATGATGCTAAGATGTGTATTATTGATCAAAGTTTTTCTAGAGAAATAAATAAATGGTTTCGTTCTCTTGGAGCTGGTACAATTGGTACCTCACAAAAACTAATTCATTTATTCATGGAAAAATGGGAAGAGAAGAAAAATCCACTACAAGTTCTAGTTGTATATAATGCACTGAAAAGGAATAAAAATGAGTTTGTCCAAGAATTCATAGCTAGATTTATCAAGATATATGATTCAATTCCTGATAATAACAAGCCTCCTAGAGGCGTTTCTATACTCCATTATCCTAATGGTTTTTATCCCGACATGGCCTATCGACTGAGGGAGAGAAACCCATCAACTTGGGAAGAAATGAAAAGAAATGCAGTGAGTGTAGATGCCAATTTGATTATTAAAAACTCCAAGGTCAAAATAGAGAAAAAATTCACAATAAAAGAAGAAGCATCCACTTCATCGGAAGCCAAAGTTTATACTTTCATAAAATCTATGGAGAAAATGATGGATAAGATGTCTAGTGCTAATCGAGAAGCTGAACCTTCTATAAGAAATCCCAATTTTAGGGTCCAAAATCAGCAATCCCAATACAGGATAAAACAAAGGGAATAAAGGGGTCAGGAGCGACAAATTCAATAACAAGTTCAGACACCATTTAAGCAGAATTCTACTAAAGGCCATAACGAATATGATGAAGAAGACATTTCTAGGGAAAACCATTTATTTGAGTAAAATCAACAACCTTTCTTCCTCACTGAAGAAGATCAATATTTTGCAGAAATTTGTTCATTAGAATACCAACAATATGTCATATGAAATGAAGACTTAATGTGCACTAAATATTATTAAAGAGGATATCAAAATGCCCTCACCCAATTTCAAATGTAGTATGGTTTGAGGAGTAGAAATGTTCCTCTCATTGACAATCAAAAGAAGAAGAAATCTCAAAATAGTACTCAACAAAAAGAAATTTTTGCACGAAACAAAAGCAAAGAAAGTGCACATGCTATTTCTACCTCTCCTAAAGCTAATGAAGCATCCACCAGCAATCAAATAAAATATCAAGAATTTCAACAAGGAGGATAGAAGAAATATTATCCATCCAAAGAACTGCTTGGAAAGAAAGATACATCACTGAAAGAGGTAGATAAGCATCCTTCTCATTTTCCCTTGAAAATGAAATTTCTAAATTGAAGGTCTGTATTCCTCTAAAGGAGATAATGAAGAATGATTAGTATAAGTTTCAATTTACTAATTTTCTTAGAGTTGGTCAAACATCTGATATGTTTAACTTGAGTGATGATCATCTTGAGCTTCTTTTTGGTCCTGTTGTTGATGGTAAATGAGAAGATAGTGATGTTCCTTTGTTTTACCTAAGTCTCAAGATCCATTATTTTATTCTTCATAATGCAATGCTTGATTCAGGCGCGTCCTACAACCTCATGCCTAAAGCTATTATGGAAAAATTAGGACTAGACATCACAAGTCCTTATCATGATATCTATTCATTTGATTCAGGAAGGGTGAAATTTCTTGGTCTTATTAAGGAATTAGTGGTCTCATTAAAACAGATCCTAGCCAAGAATGTCCTTGTGGATGTTTTTGTGGCTAAAATCCAACCTAGGTATGGAATTCTACTTTCTAGATCATGGGGAGTAAAGCTTAGAGGAACATTGCAACTTGACTTTTCATATGAAACAATTCCCATATTTGGAAAATTCAGGAAACTTTACAGAGAAAGTAAGATGAAGTATATGATCAGTAACAGAGAAAGGCCTAACATTCATCACATTCATGTTGTACATACAGACCTAGAATCTTTTATTTTATTCAATGAAGAATTATGAGCATCTTCAGATTTTCTGAATGAAGAATAATCTGAAAATCCAGAAAATTAAAATACTTTTTTAGAATTGGTAGAGACAAAATTTTGTAAAATAGTTCCAAATAGTTTAGAATTTAAGACATCTCCTCAAGAAGAAAATAATAAAATAGTATAAAAAAAAGAAATTTTGGATACAAGAGAGATATCTCAAACAAAGGACAAAAGACAACCATATGATTTTCACCTACCAGATGAAGAAAATAATCTCTGGACTATGGATTTTGATGGAGCCATGGGCAAAGAATGTATTGGTATTGGAATATGGAATCACGGCCCAATTAATAAATAGTTGGACATCCCTCCAAATGTTTTAATGCCTTCCTACAAACTAGCATTTGACTGCACAAATAATGAAGCCGAATATGAAGCCCTCATTGGTCGCCTAAAAATTTAAAAAAAGCTTGGTGCAAAGAAAATTTATGTATATGATGACTTCGAGTTAGTTATCAAGAAAGCCAAAGGAGAGTATCAGACCGAACATCCTAGAATGAGAGCTTACTAAAATGCAGTCCTAGATATTCTCAAAATATTTTTTGAATATACTTTGTCATTAATTCCCAGAAACGATAAGTTATTGTGGATTCTCTTGCCACTTCTGCTAGTATGTTCAAAATTCCAATGTATCCAAACAAAAGGTATTAAATAAATGTCAAATGGTGCCTTGTTGTCCCTAACAATATTCAATATTGGCAAGTATTTCAAAATGATGATAAAATCAATAACTTATTGCAGACATAAGAAGAATTCATCAATGCCCAAATAGATGATTAGGAAATTTATTCTACAGACATTATAAGAAAAAATCACATTGGTGAGGGGTGAAAATGGTCACCATAAGCTCATTGGTGTGGGTCAAAAGAGCCTTCGTCACCAAAAACGGAACGTCACCAAAAGTGGCGTCGCCAAAAGTATAGTTGTGGTGGTGACATTCAAGGTCC
Organism: Pinus albicaulis; assembly: GCA_034641835.2. Lineage (NCBI taxonomy): Eukaryota > Viridiplantae > Streptophyta > Pinopsida > Pinales > Pinaceae > Pinus > Pinus albicaulis. Next base: position 805,047,887 of record CM076574.1, on the reverse strand, counting down.
GTCACCAATAATGATTTATAGTGACGGATAGTGACCATCACCATTTCATATGAGCTATGGTGACGGAAAATAGCCTCTGTCACCAAAAAGTTAAACGTCACCAAAGGTGGCATCACTAAAAGTATGTGCTATGGTGACATTCAAGGTCCGTCACGAATATTGATTATAATGATGGATAGTGACCGTCACCATTTCATATGAAAAACAATGATTTTTTGTGATGAAATTTTCATGGCCGTCACTATTGGTGCATATATATATGGCGATGTTCATTGACCGTCACCATAAACTCATTGGTGACATCAATTTCCATCACAAATAATGACTATAATGACAAACAATGACCCTCACCATTTCATATCAACAACAACGATTTATGGTGACGGACCTTTAATGGTCGTCACTATTGATGCGTATATGTGGTGGCGTTCGTTGACCATCACCATTTCATATTTTGGTGAGGGTCTAAAAATGTCACCAGAAGCTCAATGGTGATGGTTAAAAGAGCATCCGTCACCAAAAATTGATCTTCGTCATTCCCTATGAATATCAGGGCACGATGGAATCGAAACAATAACCTCCTACTTGTAAAGCAGGTGCTCTTCCATTCAGCTAGCACCCTTTAAAAAATTATACTTTAAACTAGAAATTGCCTCTCAAGGTGCAAAGATACACCAAAGGAATAAGAACCAAGAAAACTGAAAAAATTCAGTGTCCTTGCTCCTATTTTTATTCTACGACATTCTACAAAGTATGATCTTGATCTATGATGTATTTGTGCGAAGTGGTTCTAATTTAATAGTAAATATTATATTAAGATAAAATAAATGAATAACTGAGAGGCCTTATGGAATAATTTTTAATCCTTACACCAAAATATCTTAATATTCAAGTCGATGGAACAACTTGTTCAAAGTTCAAACTGAAGTAGATTTTAAATGGAAATCCTAAAACCAACTAAGTAGTTTGAAAGTTAACATTTTGGATGTAACTTCTGTTCAATTTATATGACAAGTTATGCCATAACCTTGAAACTAGTTTCTTAGCTAAAATACTTTCTTAAGTCAACAATGACAAAGAAAGATAGTCATGGCAAGCAAAATTCTCTTGTTTTTTCTAATGAGGGTGCATGTAACTTGATAAAAGTTCCATGAGAGTATCAAACCATAAAGAGTTTCACTAAAACATGGAAATGACAAAGTATTGTTAAGAAACAAAATTTTAGTTGAATATATGAAAAGCATCGAGCTAAATGATATAATTAAACTAAAATTAACTTTAAAAAACTGAAATTTCCATCATGTACCATCTCGTTTGGTTGGTTCTTTAGAAAGAGAAAGTGCAATTGCATGATCCGACACCTCATCTTGATTTTGTAATGGACCATCCTGAAAAAAAATGTCCACATACAACAATCAATGTTATCATATTGGTAGGACTTTTGATATAATCTATCAAAGCATGTACTATGTAGGAGAATAACTGGAAAGCACAACTAGAAATTTGAATCACAACATAACAATATAAAAGAACATGCAACAGGAAAAGAACAACTCCACAGTTTGATAAATATGAACAATCCATGAACCCGTTCTTATATATTGATATAGATAAGGAAATATAAATACAGATTTATGAAATTCAAGTATCACACAACAATGCCTTGAATAAATATCAATATGTAAAATAGTATTTTTTGCACTTGGATTTACCTTGCAGAACCTCAAGAAAATTTTTCCATAGAAACAACCAATAAACATAACAACATGGACCTCAAGAGCAATTGTGCAGGGGATAAAATATGAAGGTAAAGCACTAGAGAAGTTTTCAAAGAAAATGATGAAAAGCGTATCTAGAAAGAACTAAGAACCCTCTGAAGTAAACCACACATTTATCATTGTGACTAGTACACTTGCAAAAAAATATCAAAATAAATTATGAACTATTCCACCAAAAAATAGTGAAATTTTCCACTAAAATACAGTTTCAAATTAATCACTAGCATGATGCTAACTTTGTTAGAGCTAACAGACAGAAGATTGAAGTTTAAAAGACAATACACTCAGATGAATTAGGGATTACTGTGGCATTAGAGGGCACATGTAAAATTACATTATCATCTCCAAATGCACCCCTACGTAGTGTCCATCTGACACTTTGTGACTTGAACCTTTAAAAGGCTTGCTCAGCCACTTCATCATTCGAGATTTATTGTAAGTATGATGGTACAATGTGACCTGCATGTCCCAAATCACATGAGCCAAAAATGAAAACTATAATTAAATTATTAATGCCTTACTAGTTTAATCCTTGAAAAGACGAAAAACATGAATCCAAGAAAGAAAATGATAAGGTTCTCGTTAACCAACTATTATATTTACAGATATGGCAGAATTGGTGATTGGTTGTTTCAGAATTTAAAGCATTTTACTTATTCTCTCAAACATATGAAAAGACACTAAAATTACCAAGGTCATATTTCAACATAAATCTTGCAGAAAATCAGATTGCAACTATGAAGATATTATTACAAAAATATTACAGAAAATCAGATTGCAACTATGAAGATAATATTACAAAAATCTTGCAGAAAATCAGATTGCAACTATGAACATATTATTACAAAAATCTTGCAGAAAATCATATTGTAACTATGAAGATATTGTTATAAATTTTAAAAATTATAGTAATAAATCCATCTTCAACGTGACTTAACATTCTATATCATATTAGAAAAATTTTGAGTCAGGGAACAAGTACAAGGTTCAGAGTTAAAATATTTGCGTCAAGGACAAGGAGATATCATATACAACTTTCTGAGTTGAGATTTATCACTAGAGAACATAGTCTTGAGTCTTAAACCAGTACTTAATGAGGGAATTCTGGAAATAAATGGGTACAAAATGTTAATTCATCCCTCATGAGTCATGGCAACCCACGGACAACTCCCGAGGCTTTACAAACACTACAGCTACACCCATCACACTACGTTTTTAGGTCAAATTGTCCACACCTGAGTCTTTGCAAGTTGCATCCACTACAACTGCACCCATCACACCACCTTTTTAGGTTGAATTTTCCACATCTCCTAATCCACAGAAGATGTAGTTGAATAGTCTGTTGTGCTCAATTGCACATATTTTTCCCACAACTGACCATAAGTTCTTGTGTGTGATGAGTGCACTAGATATGTATCATGGGAGCCACAAAACCTGCAAACACAATTATCCATGAAGTCTAGATAGGGGAGGATGTAACTGGCAAGAACAAAGTTGGGACAAATGCTCCCTTGCAATGAAATTCCAGATGTGACTCCTCATGAACAGAGAGCCATTCTTATCAAAATATTTTAAGATAAGCATGTTTTAAAGTTAAATGGATACAATTCATTAACCACCCAGCCATCCTACCATGTCATATCACCTTGAGCACCCCCCAACACAATGAATCCCTTGGTAGAAAAGGCCAAATAGCTAAATAAGTTTTCTCAAAAATGTAAAAACAAAATCTATATATGGGAAGAATACACCAATGCCCAACAGGCTTGGGACTAGCATTTTCTAGCGAGGAGTTTCACACCTTTGGTAAAGATTCTGTTCTCACAGGCTTCACCCATGGGGGATAGGAATGGATTGAAATTATTGCATTAGGAGGTGATGAACCATGTGCATATATTGCTGCTTGTGACGTGATTGCTCTTCGTGAGACAATTGTTGATCAGTACAAAAAATGTATATATTCTTGGAATGTGATCTAAATATGAATATGGAAGTGTTCAACTATCTTATTAAGGACATTGTATCTGTGAAAATCTTGGATTCAAATCTTTAAAATAACATAATTTATGGGAGTGACAAGGTATGCAAGGTAGTGGTAAGCTAGAAGTCAAATCTGAAATAACACAATTCCAAAATAACTTAGGGTTTACAGTGGCTCCACCAAAGATACTCTAACATGGAGATTTTTCTCATGGTTATTTTAGATTGTTGGAGAATATTTGGTGGAGCTAGGGTTTCTCTTGATTTTCCCTATCTAGGGTTTTCGAAAGCATGGAGAATTATATGATAGGTTGCGATTTTGTTCATGGGTTTCATTTATTCTTTATATATATGAGGTTTTTAGGTGAATGTTCCAACAAATTCTAACACCTTAAGACAAAAACACATAAAGTACAAAGAAGATTGAATGAGAGAGAGAGAGAGTAGCACTACTCTTACATCCCTAACCCAAATATGAAAAGGAATATGCACAAGTGCATGATCGACTATAATAACAACTCACTTCTTCCTCTTTTTATATGAGAGGTAAAGGGGCTTTAGTGGACCTAGTCCACTACAAGAAAACTTGCAAGACACAAGTAGGTCCACCCATGTGAAGCACTCTACTCTACGTGACATGTGTTAGCATCAAACGTGACAGTGATTAACAAGCAAGCCCTCCATGGCATGAGCACTACTCCCTAAAGTCCAACAATTCTCCAAAGGTCGTAAGCTCCAATGCATCTCCTAGGTCATGTGTCTTCTTAAGGACAATGCAAATCCAAGGTAATGTGTCACCTTAAGGACTCCCACACCTACATATCCACTCCCTCAACCCAAGAGTTCACATGTCAAGGGATTTTGTGTGCTCATGTTGATTTTGGGATCTTTTTGTCATAGTGAAATACCCAACTCTACTCCAACCACACAAACTCCCTTCCCGCATCAACAACATGAAGTCACCAAGCTCCATACTAATCCAACACTTCGAGGAAGAATGTCTTTCAAACATCCAAACAAGGTCTAACAGAAAACGTTAAAACACCTCCAATGTCCAAGTCCATCAATGTAAAATTCATGCTATTATTATTTCAAGAATATTTATATTTTATCCAACATGATGACCCACTATGTGCACTATTTGTAGGGAATCCTTTGGATTCTTATGCTTCAACATGTTGATCCACTATGTGCATTGGTCAACAACTCCATTTAGTCAAGGAATTCTTCTAAAGTTCTTTCCAAGTTTCATTTCTCTTTCCTGTCATCAAGAAAATTGGAGAAACTAGAAAGAATTCCATTAACCGTCATCCATCCAGTTGTTTTCTAAACAATTGCCTATTGCTTAGAGAAAGTAGGAAACCATCATGAAACATGAATATAGCCACATAGTTTCAATAGCTTATAATCTAACAATGTTATTGAAAACACTGATAGATTTGTTTCATAAAAGAGCACCTAGTCCCAAACAACAGAAAATGTTCATGGACAATGGTTTTTTTCACTATCATTGAGCTTGACTGTAAACAATGACAAGTTTTTGAGCCAATAAAATAAATTCCCCAGAGAAAAACGGTGATGGCTTCTCTATAAAACATATGCAAATAAAGATACAAGATTCGAGTGGAGGACTTAAGTAGTTTCATGACTACCACTCGACTTGTAACTGTTTGGATTTTTGGTCTACTTTATTTTTTAAATTTCAGATCTAGTTCTGGAATTTTTGGATTTCAAATTTCAGTTATAATAGCAGAATTTTAGGTTGACTCACATTATTGGTATTAGAACCTCAATTAATAGCAGATTCATATCATATTTTTCGCTATAGTTTAGATTAGTTACTTATGTTCACCAATCTGTTTATCTTTCAAGGAATCCTTGTAGGGAAGATAGAGAAAATAAAAAATCAGATATATTGTCACCAACATACGCATCAACTCAGATATATTGTCACCGAGAGAGAGAGAGAGAGAGAGTAGCACTGCTCTTACATCCCTAACCCAAGCTTGAAAGGAATATGCACAAGTGCATGATCGACTATAATAATAGCTCACTGCTTCCTCTTTTTATATGAGAGGTAAAAGGGCTTTAGTGGACCTAGTCCACTACAAGAACACTTGCATGACGCAAGTAGGTACACCCATGTGAAGAAATCTACTCTACGTGACATGTGTCAGCATCAAAGGTGATAATGATTAACAAGCAAGCCCTCCATGGCATAAGCACTACTCCCCAAGGTCCAAAAATCCACCAAAGGTCCTAAGCTCCAATGCATCTCCTAGGTCATGTGTCTCCTTAAGGACAATGCATATCCAAGGTAATGTGTCACCTTAAGGACTCCCACACCTACATATCCACTCCCTCAACCCAAGAGTTCACATGTCAAGGGATTTTGTGTGCTTATGTTGATTTTGGGATGTTTTTGTGATGGTGAAATACCCAACTCTACTCCAAGCACACAAACTCCCTAACAACATGAAGTCACCAAGCTCCATAACAATCCAACGCTTCGAGGAAGAATGTCTTTCAAACATCCAAACAAGGTCTAGAAGCAAACGGTAAACTACCTCCAATGTCCAAGTCCATCAATGTAAAACTCATGCTATTATCATCTCAAGAATATCTGTATTTTATCCAATATGATGACCCACTATGTGCACTATTTATAGGGAATCTTCTGGATTTTTCTCATTCAACATGTTGATCCACTATGTGAATTGGTCAACAACTCCATTTAGTCAAGGAACTCTTCTAAAGTTCTTTCCAAGTTTCATTTATCTTTCCTGTCATCAAGAAAATTGGAGCAACTAGAAAGAATTCCATTAACTTTCATCCATCCAGTTGTTTCCTAAACAAGTGCCTATTGCTTAAAGAAACTACGAAGCCATCATGAAACATGACTATAGCCATGTAGTTTCAGTAGCTGTAATCTGAAAATTTTATTGAAAACATTGTTAGATTTGTTTCATAAAAGAGCACCTAGTCCCAAACAACAGAAAATGTTCGTGGAAAATGGCTTGTTTCACTATCGTTGAGCTTGATTGTAAACAATGACAGGTTTTTGAGAAAATAAAGTCCCTAGAGGAAAATGGTGATGGTTTCTCTCTAAAACATACACAGATAAAGATACAATATTTGAGTGGAGGACTTAAGTAGTTTCATGACTACCACTTGACTTGTAACTATTTGGTTTTTTGGTCTTCTTTATTTTTTATATTTCAGATCTAGTTCCAGAATTTTTGGATTTCAAATTTCAGTTATAATAGTAGAATTCTAGGTTGGCTCAAATCATTGGTATTAGAACCTCAATTAATAGCAGATTCATATCAGATTTTTCACTAAAGTTCAAATTAGTTACTTATGTTCACCAATCTGTTTATGTTTCAAGGAATCCTTGTAAGGAAGATAGAGCAAAGCACAACTCAGATATATTGTCACCAACATGCACATCAACTCAGATATATTGTCACCAAGAGAGAGAGAGAGAGTAGCACTGCTCTTACATCCCTAGCCCAAGCTTGAAAGGAATATGCACAAGTGCATGATTGACTATAATAACAACTCACTCCTTCCTCTTTTTATATGAGAGGTAAAGGGGCTTTAATTGACCTAGTCCACTAGAAGCAAACTTGCAAGATACAAGTAGGTCCACCCATGTGAAGCACTTTACTCTACATGACATGTGTCAGCATCGAAGGTGACAGTGATTAACAATCAAGCCGTCCATGGCATGAGCACTACTCCCCAAGGTCCAACAATCCTCCAAAGGTCCTAAGCTCCAATGCATATCCTAGGTCATGTGTCTCCTTAAGGACAATGCATATCCAAGGTAATATGGCACCTTAAGGACTCCCACACCTACATATCCACTCCCTCAACCCAAGAGTTCACATGTCAAGGGATTTTGTGTGCTGATGTTGATTATGGGATGTTTTTGTCATGGTGAAATACCCAAATCTACTCCAAGCACACAAAATCCCTTCATGCATCAACAACATGAAGTCACCAAGTTCCATAATAATCCAACACTTCGAGGAAGAATGTATTTCAAACATCCAAACAAGATCTAGCAGCAAACGGTAAACCACCTCCAATGTCCAAGTCCATCAATGTAAAATTCATGCTATTATTATTTCATAAATATTTATATTTTATCCAACATGTTAACCCACTATGTGCACTATTTGTAGGGAATCTTCTGGATTTTTCTGCTTCAACGTGTTGATCCACTATGTGCATTGGTCAAAAACTCCATTTAGTCAAGGAACTCTTCTAAAGTTCTTTCCAAGTTTCATTTCTCTTTCATGTCATCAAGAAAATTGGAGCAGCTAGAAAGAATTCCATTAACTGATGTCCATCCAATTGTTTCCTAAACAAGTGCCTATTGCTTAAAGAAAGTAGGAAACCATCATGAAACATGAATATAGCCACATAGTTTTAGTAGCTATAATCTAAAAATGTTATTGAAAACAATGTTAGATTTGTTTCATAAAAGAGCACCTAGTCCCAAAGAACAGAAAATGTTCGTGGAGAATGGCTTTTTTCACTATCGTTGAGCTTGAATGTAAACACTGACATGTTTTTAAGCAAATAAATTCCCTGGAGAAAAATGGTGATGGTTTCTCTCTAAAACATATGCAGATAAAGATACAATATTCGAGTGGAGGACTTAGGTAGTTTCATGACTGCCGCTCGACTTGTAACTGTTTGGTTTTTTGGTCTGCTTTATTTTTTATATTTCAGATCCAGTTCTGGAATTTTTGGATTTCAAATTTCAGTTATAATAGCAGAATTCTGGGTTGGCTCACATCATTGGTATTAGAACCTCCATTAATAGTAGATTCATATCATATTTTTTGCTACAGTTCAGATTAGTTACTTATGTTCACCAATCTGTTTATCTTTTAAGGAATCTTTGTAAGGAAGATAGAGCAAAGCACAACTCAGATATATTGTCACCAACATACACATCAACTCAGATATATTTTCACCAAGAGAGAGAGAGAGTAGCACTGCTCTTACATCCCTAACCCAAGCATGAAAGGAATATGCACAAGTGCATGATCGACTGTAATAACAACTCACTCCTTCCTCTTTTTATATGAGAGGTAAGGGGCTTTAGTAGACCTAGTCCACTACAATCAAACTTGCAAGGCACAAGTAGGTCCACCCATGTGAAGCACTCTACTCTACGTGACATGTGTTAGCATCAAAGGGGATAGTGATTAACAAACAAGCCCTCCATGTCATGAGAACTGCTCCCCAAGGTCCAACTATCCTCCAAAGGTCCTAAGCTCCAATGCATCTCCAAGGTCATGTGTCTCCTTATTACTACTGTGCTTTATAACTATTATTTTCATAGTGCAAAAATGTCCACTTGCATTAAAAATTGCATGCCATGTACATAAATAGAAAACCTGATGGATGATAAGGAAAAGGGTCTATCCTATATGCCATGGAACATCATATTCCATACTTAGAATGCACCCCAAGGTGTCAAAATTGCATGCCAAGTGGGAAATTTGCATTTCTCAGATTAAAATTTGTGTTACAACTTATAGCTTGACCTAATTGCACGTAGCCTTCTGCAGATGTACCTATGGAAAATTCATAAAATACAGTGCTACAGTAATTCTCCTTGTGCATCTTCCTACACTTCCATAATTCTAATGTACAAATTCAAGTGACAGTACTAAGTCTACCAAAACAATTTCACTGCTTTACCTGTCTCTTGCTAAGTGCAAGTAGTATTTAAAAGCATGCATGTCCAGGGCTCACTAAAGATCAAAATTGTCGTGAGAATCTTCTTACAACGTGCCAAAATTCCCATCCTAAGGAAGCAATCAACAATAATAAAAACACATCCATTACCATGCTTGGTTGAGGGAGAACATGACATAAAATCTAGGGGCGCTAACTCCCAAGGACTATCTAGAGTAGGCAAAGGCCTACAACTGATGTGGATGGCCATTTCCTTTCGTAGAATATCATTCTTCCACTACTTATAGGCTTCAGCAATAGAATGCAGCTCATTGTCATAGGTTGGGTATCTATGAAAACCATCATAGAGTGTTTGGCTATTATAAGCCATCGAATGTTTGTGTCATGTGGAAAATACATCGACAAATTGATTGATTGGCTCATAGGGTCCCTATTGTGTAGTCATTCATCGATGAAAGATACTTCCCCAATTGGATAGAAGTGAAAAATGATAGTTGCAAAGGTAGTAATAAAGGCGTTGGAGATAACATTGTTTCCATAAAGAAGAGAACTAGAAATAGGCTTCATGAACACCATCCATATCTACTGGAGGTTTTTCAATTAATGCAATAATGAATAAACAAGTTGTAGTTAATAGTACAAGGATCATCAAGATGTTGAACCATCCAATGTAAAGATGGTTTTCATTGCTAGTGATCTAGTGACATAAAAGACCCCATAAATTTGTGCTTTGGGATACCCCCAAGATTCAATAAGTAATCCAAAGTGAAAGGATTCGTTTATAAGGTGACAGTGCCAACAATCCTGAGCTGACCCAAAGTGACACCCTGTGAGTCTTGCACAACCTTGTCAGTTTGAGCATCAAAAGGAGGTACAATTGCACAAGTGGCAACATCTCACAGTTGGGTACTTGGCCACAAATATTTATGTATTTTCACATGGAGGGTACTTTTAACATTTCGTAAGTCACAAATCACATATTTGGAGGAATTTTGGATAACTTGGCTTTAACCATGAAAGCAAATAAATTTGAATAATGATAAATAGAAGATAATTAAAGACAACTAACCTCTCTACCTTCTTCTTCTTCACGCTTAGCCAGTTTTTTCTCTGATCTCTCTTTCTCTCTTTACAGTTTCTTCACAAATTCCTCTCGTTATTTTATTGTAGATTTAGCGGCTTCAAAAGTTGTTGCCTTTGCAACCATTTGTTCCTCCCTCTCCACTTCGATATCCTCTAAATCAGATCTTGAAGCTGAATCTGTATTTATGTCTGACCTTTATCACTTACTGATGAACTTCCATGGATATCATCTAATTCAACTTTGGCTCTTTCTTGGTATTGCTTGGTGCATCTTTTCATGTCCACAACCTGCAACTCTAAAACATCTGTAGAAAATATACTTCTTTTTTTACCATGTATGCTGTCCCATGGTATGTAAGTGATTTCTTTCTTACTTTTGTCAAGAGATGTACTGTAGGAATCTTCCCCTTTCCTACTGAATGTCACAATTTTTTGAGTTAACATTAATCATTTGAAGTTCCTGCTTCATTGTCCTCAATTTTAAACATGGCGGCCATATTCTTTTAAAGTCACTGATATTGTATCTCTATCTTTAACTTGAGACTCAAATGTGAATTCATGAGAAGTTTCCAGTTGGGCTCTTATTCAGCTCTCTTCCTTTACAAGTGAAGGAGAAATACTACTGACAAAAATAATCAAACCTTCATCATGTCAGTCAACACTTTCATTTGCGGGAAGCCCTTTGTAACCATTTATGTTTGTGTTTTCTACCCCATTTTGAGCCTTTGTTAAATTTTCTGATATAGACGGATCAAATTCGCTCCCTTGAGTGGAAGATTTACTACTAGAAACTATTTATGGTTCATTGTACACTTAATGATACTGAAGGATTCAACTCTTGTAGCAGGTGTCTAATTCTGGATTATGTATCCATCTCTTTTGCATCTAGAAACAGTCTCTGAGTTATTATCATGTCTCACAAATTTGTTTGAATCAAGAGATACTGACAATGCCAAGCCATCTAAATGACGAGCACTCTGTGAAAAAAATGAATTATATGAATTGGGTGGAGCATGCTTAGAAGCAACAGATGCTGATAATTTGATATTCGAAACCCTGTTTTTGTATGCATCTTTACCTGCAAAGAAAGGAGTATTACCTGTAACATTTTCATTTCTGGCATTACCAGAGTTTCTCAAACTTCTTCCATGACTAGCAAGCTCAGGGGAAGCCAAAAGTTCTGCCCAGTTATCATTTCCTAGGACCGGCAATGGCTTAGAAACCTTAGGAAATTATATCCCAAGTGCCTCTTAGATTTTTGCCTCAGGCTGTGAGGCAATTGAACTTGAAGTGGATTTCTTAAGGCCATGGAGATGTCAGGTCGGTGATTTTTTTTCACCACGAGTATTTTTTATGTGCGATTTATTCAAAATTTCAGGGGTCTCCTGTGACTTCTTATTGAATTGATATTGCAAAGGAGGAATTGCATTTCGCTTTCCAAATCCGATGTCAGGTTCATTGGATGAAGGCTTTTATTTATTTCCAAGTGATGCTGAACCTTGCTGGTCAATCTATAGATTTACACAATTTACTGAAATGGAATTGAAATCTTATAAATAGCTTCCAAAACATTCACCAAAAATAATGCAGTAAGGGTTAGCATGATAGCAAATCCCCAAACATCCAAATGGGTTGGTTTCAAATCTCATTGGGTAATGTTACCAACAGAGCTCCAATGGTCAATCTGTAGAATTTCATAATTTCCTTAAGACGGAACAGGTAATGAAGTGAGGGTTTGCAGGGTAGCAAATTGCCAAACATTCAGAGGTTTTATTTCAAATTGCATTTCTTTTTGTTAAATAACATGAATTTTACTTAACATTCTGGCATTCGCTGCATACTGTTTGTTCGAGATAAACATTCAGAATCTAAGAAGAATTAAGTAGATATATGTGGTAATTTTGATGGATGCATGCGATCTGGATTGAGCAATGGGAAAGGGCATTAAGAAAACTATGGAAATAGGCAAGAGATATGAATATATTTACCTTCTCAAGTAAACTGTAGGCCACCTAAAGCTTTGAAGAAATCCATGCAACTATTGTTGTGAAGTAGATCCAGGATACTCAACCTTCCATATTTCCATTCTCTAACTAGTCTTTCCTTGTGAAAACCCTTGAACTGGGGTTCGAATTGAGTATTTTCAGTGCTTACAATTGTGGGAAGTAAGGAACTAGGGATGGGATGACCTATTATATACTATATAATAAATAAAATATACTCCAGACATAATAAATTATATAAGTCGCTGATATAGAAATTGTTTGAAATGTTCCTAGCAGAGTATTTCACAGCTTTTCTAGACTTATATCTGTTTAGTTGATTTTCATATTCAGTATATGTGATTGTAAAGTTTCAATTTTCCAGAACATCTGCTATATGGATTTTTATCTGTCCTTGGATTTTGTCTGTCTTAAATTATCCTTGAAGTGATTTTCCTCTAATCTATCGTTACTCACATTACCTGTAATTGTTTTCATGCTATTAGAATCATCATCAATTGAAACTCCATCTGCTTCCAATATTTTCTTCTTCTCATATAAAGAAAACAAGGGATGACGAGAGATATCAAAAGACAACTCCATTACATTTTCAACTTTTTTTCTTCACTTGCACTGCAAAATCCAGTGCCTGTGAGTTTTATCTATTAAAGGGGAAGATCTCGCTATAAATTCCTTCACAGCTTGCTACTCATCCTTCCATGGATTTCTTGCTTGAAAAACTTCAAGTAAGTGGTCGTATTTGGAAGCTCGCCATAAAATCTCTCTAATCCAAAATTCAATCCCTTGTCACCGTCATTCAATATGGTTTCTAATCTTTCCACTCAAGTGTCAATGCCTCTTCCTCTTCATTAATCCACTTGCATCAACTGTTGCAGAAGTTGCAGCTCCATTACCATTACACAACTCTAATTCTACTTCAGCAGTATCACACATTCCAGAGCACGGACCATCATTTTCACTGTCAAATTCTCTTTCTCAAAATGAACTTGAACAGTCAGTGGCCTGCTCAATAGGATTGAATCTGATTTCATCTCCGGTGCATTTTAAAATTTCCACCATTGACTCATCTGTTTGAACTTGTAGATTAGCCTCAGAAATATTATCCAATATAGTCTCAGTGTTTCATCTGTTCTCCTCCAGTTCTTCAACATAAACCATATTTTGTGTGCATGGAAAAGTAGAACCACAAAAATATTGGAGGCTTTCATTTTCAGGGAGACCACTGGTGTCAGCGTTTATCAATAGGCTGATAAGCTTATGATCAGGAAGATTATATATTTCACAGGTAATACAACTTTGGTAATTTCTCTTTTTTTTTTATAAACTTCACTCTGCATCTTGATAAAGAATTTACGATGGCCATTGCTAAAAGCATCAAGATAACAAGTGCTTTTACCATCCTTAGTTTCATTTGGGAGGCCAAAACACATTTCTACTCTATCTGCAAACTGTTCAAGATATTTTCTACCCCGATATAATAAAGTATGTGCAGCATTCCAAATGCTAGAGCCTCTCTCTTTATAATTCAACCCACAGCCACAGATGTCCTCAAAGTCATCCACAAATGATCTCCATGTCCTGTAGTCCTTGGAATGGATATTATGACGCATATAAGGAACGCAGATTGGTTTTCTAGGTCTCTTTAAATGATTTGGCCCAAATGAATCTTCCAACGGATAGGAGAAAAAGCCATTCTCATCCAAACTTACAAGCCCTTCCAGGATATCAATCAAATGTATTCCATCACATGCAGATAAGCCACTTTTTTCTAGCTCCTACTCCGACAACCTTCCTTTATTATTTTTGAGACTGAAGCCTTGATCTCCTGGATCACTACCAGTACAAACCTTATGAAACACATGCTCTCTCTGTCCACCATTTGTATCTTGGCTGGTTGGCTTCTCTAGCCTCTGTAAGATAGAAGGAAGAAAACCTTTGCCAACAACATCTTCTTTTACACCTTGACGGTTGAAAGCAGACCCATGAAATGAATAAATATCATGCACATTGTCTTTTTCACAAACAAGGGATTCTCTTCCTGTTTTGGTGTTAACAAAAATGCATGTTCCAAGACCTGCTACGCTTGCTCCAATGGCCTTATTTAAATGCCATATCTTTGATGTGATGTCCTCCTTGTCTACACTGCAAGAGGATTTATCTAGTGTAGAGTTTAACTCTATTACATCAGCCAATTTTCCACTGCTTGTAGGTAAAGAGTCCATGCCAACCAAGCAGTTACATGTTTCAGAGGTATCTTTTGCCCTTAATTTTTTTGCACAAAAACTGGACTCTCGTTTTTCCTCATGAAGTACCAAGAGAATGTGAAGCATCTTTGACATACACAGAATCAATAGTCAAAGGTTCTCTGCCGAAAAAATCTACAACACATATAGCCTTTCCACTTCCTGAAGGTTGTGGAGTCATGTCTACCAAATTTATCCCACTGGCTACCCTCAAAAGCTTTTGCGCTGATATAGGGTATCGATTTAACACTGTATCCTCAAATTTTGCATGTAATTTTCCCACAAAACCCCCATCTTGCATATATTTTCTTAGTAAAATATCCACGTCACAACATTTTTTTTAAGAAAAAATTGGTATTAACTTAATTGCGAGGAGGAATCCAATTCCACCGCACCTGAGATATGTACCTGAGATATATGAGACACGTAGAGAGCACTGGCCATGATTTTCAAGAGTGAATCCATTAATAAGGCTAGATCTCGAAGAAATCCAAGTTTCAAACCCTGTGCTGGACCTTTGGTGCAAATAGGAAGCCAATGGACCAGTCAATTAACATCAGATGGAAACAGCGTTGGTTGACACATTCAGGACTCTTAAATTGGAGAAGCTCCCAATACTATCAGGGATGTTTCCCTTCAGCATATTGAAGCTGAGGTCTAGAAAATCCAAATTGATGTAGTTCACAAGCTCTAAGATAAATTCCCACGAAAAAAAGTTATGAGAGAGATTTCTCTAACTTCACCCGAAATCCCAGCAAGGAAGGGATTGAACCAGTGAATTGATTGCGTGTGAAATTGATCACTCTGAGGTCTATCAAAATTTGAATTTGTGGGCCAAAGTCATTTCCTAATTTATTGTAAGAGACATCTAGGTACTGCAGCTTGTGCATCCGTGCAAGCGAAGGAAGGGAGCCTGGCATAAAATTGGAGCTAATGTTAAGGGAAACCAAGCTTGTGCAAGCCTTGATATCATTATCAGATGGGGTTGACAGTGCATTTCTGGAGACATCAAGGGCTTGAAGGGCTAGAAGCTGGCATAGAATCTGCCAAGCATTGCCCTTCAGCCCAAAGCTGGACATATGAAGCTCGATGACATTATTTGCAGTGCAATTCACACCACTCAAATTGCATGGGTCATCAGAACTTGCATTCTTCGACGGGGAAGACAAGTTAAATAGGGATTTCAAGACCCATGTTTTTTGGGTATCGAGACAAATTCCAGAATCCAAACATGAAAGAATTAACAGGAGAGTGAGAAAGGGAGAACATATCCAACAATACCTCATTTTTCACAGCAAATAAATGAAGAATTCGTGTAGTACCCGCTTCAACCTATTTGTTGGGCATCCGTATCCTGCACTGATTTCATCTTAGGCTTCCTCCCCAGGCCCTGTATCTACATTTAGAAGGTGGGATCTCAAAGAAATCCGAATTTCAAACCCTGTACTGACCTTTTGCACCAATAGGGAGGCAATGGACCAGTCAATTAACATCAGATGGAAACGACCCTCCAACAATGATCTCTATAGTGCAAAGATAACCAAAGAACAGAAGATAATTTTGAAAAAATATCATTACGAAAACTCAAATATAGATATTACATAAATATTGATATTAATCTCTATCTATATTTCAAAAAGAAATGTTAGAAAATATTTTAGTGTATTTAAAAGTAATATGACATGGTATTGTTATTGATTTGTTCTATGTTTTAGTTTCATTTAAGTTAATTTTAATTTTATTTGAAAATTGATTTTCAAGGATATGCATTGAATTTTTATCTAGAACCATTTATTTTTGAAGTTGTTTTCATGTTTTGGCATTGTTTCTTTAACTTAAGTTAATCTAGGTAATTTTATCTTCATGAGATTCATTTTAGAAAATCATTTAGGGGTAATTGCTAGTTTAGTAGAGATGAAAGATAACTGGTCTCTCAGTGAATCACAGTGTAAAGTTGATTAAATATCAAAAAAATTAAGCACTTCACCGAGTCATGATTAAACAAAGTAGTACGAAAGTAATTTCCCAATATTTTAACCGAAAATTTCAAATCATTTTTACATATCAAAATGGGGTCCCATAAAACATATTTTCTCCATTAACAAGACGTATATAGATATCCACACTTCTACGCATACAAAACTCAATTTTGAACAATTAGAACAAATTTTCAATATGTTTGGGAATGGATCATGAGTGTCCCTACGTCCCTAAATTTGTTTAGTCTATGGAAAAATCTCTAAATTCATGGGTATAACTTTATAACTTTCATGGAAATCAACACAATAGTCTATATGTTTCTTCTTCTTACACACGTGTGCTACTGTCATGCAAGTGATATGAATCGTTGCTCTTCCTTCAAAATGATGACCATGCATTTCCCTAGGATAGAGAAAAGGTTCCAAATTAGGCTTCAAATAAAGACCGTGCATTTCCTCGAGAGGATGAAGGGATTCATGGATCTGAGTCATCTCTTTCAATCTAAATCCACGGAACCGATAGTGATTTCCCATTCGTCCCTACACAAACAATGGATTCTACTACAGAGTTTCCTCTTTTCCATATCAATTTCTGGCCATCAGGCTTCAAATTAGGATTTCTCAATCTTGTATGTTGTGACGAATTCATTCTCGACTACCTTTTTCCACTTTGTCACTTCCATGCCCACCTTCAACTCCTTCGCCACCAGTATCGAGTTGGAAAATTGGTCTAAATTTTGTGGCCAAGCCATCATGTGAACACCCATGTTGATGCTCTCCAAAGTCAAATTTGACATGCAGTGCGTTAAGAAACAACTAGTAAGCCCTTGAGCCAATTCCTGCATTTGTTGGCATGATAGGGAACACGTTGCACTAAAAGAAACATAAACAATTGAAGTTGGATCTTGGTTGTTCAGTCATCTCAAGCAACTTCCAACTTTTGAATTACCCTTCTTAGTCATCCAAATCAATTGAGGAAGAAGAATACCGATGGGAAATAGAGGATAATCACGTAATGTTCTCAGTGTATTTGTTGTCATCCACGAATTGAGATTCCAGGCCGCAAAAATTTTTCATGAGATGTCTTGTCATCACTGCTAGACTTTTTTCTTTGCATCTAGGTATGGAAGTAATAAATCTATCCAGGAAGCACTAGTTGTATGATACAATGCATTCCAAAATTTGAGTCCCCTTCGTCCATATCTCTGAGAAATAGGCGTTGACGCAACTGAAACTATAGGTAGTGACTTGATGTTTTGTCGCCAGTTTGAACCCACCACAACAAATAGTCATGCACTATCACAATCCTGTTGGAATTTGAGAAGTAGAGGTTATGTATCAGATGATCAAAAATCTCTCAGAGATCTTCCCTTGGACAGATAAAACCAAATCGCCGAAGTCATTTCTGGAAATATGGTAGTCGTGAGATCTTGCACGTGGTAAAAATTTTGATTCGAGGGAGGAGGACGAAAACCGAAGTATTTGATTGGCCAAATATACCCAGACAAAGCCCGTAGAGGAATACCTTTGGTGTAATGTCAACGACCTCTAAAAAAATAAGAATTAAAAAAAAACAATGGCATGGAAATGCTGGAAGATATAGACCATTGAACAAGTTGGTTTTAATTATGAAATGAAATGAAAATTTAATGTCCACGAGATTAAAAATAGTCTATGGGATCAATAGTTCCTTGTTTTTGGACTTTTTCAATTCAATCCTTTTCTTATTCAAATTGATGATGAGCTGACCCAACCTTCCAACAATCTCCTAGCTGAAAAAGACAATGCTAAGAAACTGATGCTAACATATTTTCATAACTTCTTTGAAGTCTTTGAACGCATCACATTCGAAATCTGTAATACATTTACCTAAGGAGGCTCTCGATCACCCAATAAATTCTCCAACATGGCTCCCACAGACTGCAAAGTCACGATCCAATCTGATCAAACACTTTGATTTGAAAAACCTCCACAAAATGTTGTTGTCCACACTGTTACTTTGTTTCTCCTGCAATTTTGGTTAGGGCACAATGCAATCCTTAACCATCCACTCTGGCAGCAACCTAAACTCTTCAAGGGTTGTGGTCCTCCAAGGATAAACTTCAAAATATTTGGAGATGTAGAGTTGAAGAAAAAATTGTGGTGATGTTTGGATGGGTGCTAATTTGTAGGGTTTTCCATTTTTATAATTTTCTTTGTTGTACTT
Source organism: Pinus albicaulis (assembly GCA_034641835.2). NCBI lineage: Eukaryota > Viridiplantae > Streptophyta > Pinopsida > Pinales > Pinaceae > Pinus > Pinus albicaulis. Next base: position 805,028,894 of record CM076574.1, on the reverse strand, counting down.
TCTACCATGCTACCTAGTTTCTTTCTTGTTTCCCTAACATTTTAACTTTTTTGATGTCTATCTCTCTATTGTTTCTTGCCCCATTTGAAATTTCATCCTTATTTGGTAGGTGTTTTTTTCAATATAGTGTGAATATTTTTCCATCACACAACTTCTGTGGGGTTTGTCTACGCAAATAGCTTGTAAGGCCTATTCATCAAGGTATTTGATGAAATGAAATGATTATAGATGATCACCAACTAATGGTACCTGAAGAGATTTACTATAACAATATTATACAACATTTTAGCCTCATGAACTAGTCTCCTCTGTTCCCTTAGCTGATGCTATAAGCACTTATTGCTATTGTCAAAGCTTTTACTCTCTAGTCCCATTGAGCTATTTCAGTTATTTGTGGACATTGATCTATTTTCATTTCATTTCTTAAATTTTTCAAACCGTTATGCGTTACCTTTGGCCAGTGATTTCTTTCTTACCTATGCCTTTTATTCTTAAGCATTCCAGCCAGCCAGAGTAGCAGGGGTAGCAGGAGCCACGCAGTCCATCCAGAGCCCAGCAGGGGCAGCACAGAGGCAGCAAGAGTCACACAGGGCTGACGCAGGCCCATTCAAGGCAGCGCAGGGGTAGTGTAAGCCCTTTAGGTGTGACGCATACCCTTACTGAGTAGAGTAGAGGCTGACATAGGCCAATCAAGCTGATGTAGAGGGCTTTAGAGCAATGTATTACTATCATTTTGATTTCTCTGTTGGGTGAACTAGTTTTGGTGCCCACGATTGTTGTACTTAGATTCTGCATAATAATGAAAACCCTCCAGAGCTAGCTACATCAGTTTTCCCGCATTGGGTTTTTTCTGAAGACAGTTGTCTAGAAAATATGTGTGTCACTTTCTCTATAAGCATGTTATTTAGTATTTGATCTGTATGTGGAGGTTACTAGTTGTATTTACTATTTACTTCGCTAATTTATTGAATATTTCATAAATTAACTTGTAACTTAGTTCAAATAGGAGAAGTAAATCAAGATATTGCAGTAGGGTTTCTTAGATTAAGATATTTTCACATTCCCTAGGTCTAGCCCCATTAGGTCACCTAGGGCAACAATTTCCCAGGAATCTAGCTAGAGGAAAACTTATATCTCCTACAGGCAGCTACATTGTTGGGTGCCCTCACTCTCCTCAGAACTTGGGCCAATTTTTATGGTGGAATCTTTGGATACCTCAAGCCCTAGCCCTAGGATCAAGTTTTGCCTAGGTGTTCCCAAGGATAAAACATAGTCGGATCAATTTGACCTATCAAAGTAAAAACTCTTGTCTGATCCTTTCCCCTCACCTTGTCCAAGATAGTAACATCATTGGTTGCTAAATTCCATCCTCGAACCTAAGCTGGGTCCACTTGGCCCCATGTGGTCCCATTTGGTGTCGAAGGCCTTTCATCAAGGACCATTTGTGATTCCAAGATACCAAAGGATTTTAGGGATTGAGAACTTCCTTCATAGGTCTTATTCTTCTCCCTTAACCCTTCAATCCCCCTCCTCTCTCCCTAGAAGATAAATTTCCTTGCTTGAAAGGAAAGAAAGTCCCACCCTTTATTTTATATTAGGGAAAGGGTTTCGAGGGTCACTTCCCACCTATTCATTGACCTATACTCTACAAGTGACTTCCTAAACTTCCAGGACTCCACCCATCGATGAAATTCCGTGAAGAGCAAGGAGCCTTAGATGTGTTGACAATGGGCTAAGCCTTCATTGTTTCCCTTGTCCTAGCAGTTGCCCTCTTAGGAACCCCTTTTATGTCCACTACTAGTTTGAGTGGTAGAAAGTTGTTCACAATTCCATTGTGAACAACTTTTTTTCATGCACACTTTTGCCATACTACAACTCCAAGATGAGAAGTCCAGGGCTATGGAGGCTACCCTTCTTCTCACTGAATCAATCCTCTACAATATAGTGAACTAGGATTGGTTAGTTGTACCACTTGACTGTTACTTTAGTCCTTCAAAGTCTACACATCCTTAAGCCCTATACACCTGTCCTTCTACCAATTTTTGTTGTCCTTCACCAGAGCAAGAGTCAGGGCTCTTCTTTGACAATAACCTAACAATCCTCCATCTGTACTTGGACTACCATCAATCTGCCCAACCATAGCAAATTCTTTTTACTGATCTAGAGCCGACAATATTGTCTTCATCTAGGGCTCTTCAAATCTACCACCTAACAATGGTTTGAGTCCTTTCAAGATCACTGTTCTTTTGTATCGAAAATTTGATCTTTGTTGTCCAATCTATGAACAAATATGAACCACTCCTCTTATCATACTTCTAACAATCTGTAGATGACTTAAATAGGGTCACAAATTAGCCACTAACAGTCCATTTACTATTTTTTTATAGATTTCTTCAAATATTTATGTAAAACCTTATGGAAAGTCCACCAGAACCAACTCTTCTGCATGTCAATCCATTCTTCATATGGCACATTTCTTCTTCATGCTCAATCTTCTGCTCAGGTTCCACCCTCCTTTGGATCTGTTGTCCCCACACATACTGAATCTACAAACCATCTTCCAGATCTGCGGTCTATATTGCAGAAATAAACCTCGCTCTAAGGGTCACAGCCCATCTTCTTCTACGCAAGTTTGTCACAGTCTTAAGGGCATACCTTATGAACTAAACATGTTAGGAAATTTTCCTATTTAGGGCATTATACTTATGTACTTCTAATTGTTGTAGAACAAAGCCTATCCACACATAGAAAAAACAGGACTCTTGCCTCCATAAGAAACTCAACCTAGCTCATATGGATCCATAGATTTTGGGCATTTTTTTGACTGAATCTTGACATGAACTTCAGATCTCAATTTCGACCCTAAAAATAGGGTTAACTCAGTCAATATTACGCTTGCGTTGACTTCTGTTATGGCTCTAAATTATAGTGCAAGACCTCCTCCATTTATGTTGGTCTTTAGCACAGATCTTCTAGCCTACTAACCACCACAAGGCAAGATGGTGTCAACCCTCTCTTCTATTTCATGTAGAAAATATAACCAATGGGATTCAATCTGATCTTGTAATGTACTAAAACAAGATACTAAATCCTTCCTACAATTTGTGGAAACAAAACACGATCGCACAATCACATATAAGTAAGAGAAAGAAATTGTGAATCAAACAACACAAGATGTATCTGAGGGATAAAATGCTCAAAACCCTCTATCTCTATTTTGTATTAATTCAAGGATCATGAAACAATACAATGCTTAATATCTCTTGAGATTCTCCAGCACTCTGCCAATTGTCTCATGCTAATCTAGGAAAAATCAGTCTAGTACTTAGCCAATTCTCAGCCTTCCTTCAGCCTGCCTTGCTCATGCAATTCCTATGGAATTATCTCCATATTAATTAGGAAAATCAACCTTCCTTGATTGCACAATCCATCATGGCATCCCAATGACTTTATAATTGCACATGGGAGATTTTCTATAAATACAACTGATAGTTATGTTCCTATGAATTGTGTTACAATAAGGATCAAGAGCCTTTTTATTATTTAAAATAAGAGAAAACCCTAAACAACCAAAACCCTAACCTGAGGAGATGTAACACCATGAGTTTGTGGGCCCCGTTGGTCATGTAATATTCATTTGATGCCCATGATACGTTGTTAGAAATATCTCTTCAAGGACTACAACTGCTAATGTGATTTCTATGAAATCACCAAACCTTTCATGCCCCAAAAACGTCATTTGTGGCCTCAAAAAGGCTCCAAAAGTTCAAGACTTGAAAAACTAACAAAAATAGTAAATTGTGCTATAATTAAGGAAATTGAAAAACTGAAAGAGACAATGGCGAGGGCCCAAGTGGAATAGGTGGGTGGCCACCAATATCCACCTCGATCACCTTAAGTAGAATTTCTTAAGATAACTCAGTCATCATGACTTAGTTAACTCACACAAGTTGTTATGAGATGAAATTACAATTTATTGCCCAGTTTATTTAAGGGAAAAATAAATTAGACGCCTCACATTCCTCACTCCTAGTACATCAAGCATCATCCCCAAGTTGTCCATGAAGTTTTGCTCACAAAACATTTGAAATAGAACTCTCTTTCCGAAGAGGTGATAGCGAGGATTCATTGAGATCCTTGTCGTTGGCTATCAAAATTGATAACTAGTGTTCCCAAGCATTGTAGGAATTGAACGTGTGTGAGCGTATAGCATCCAACTAAAATAATGTCTAAATATCCCTTGTGATACTAATTCCGTGATGTCACACATAATGAAAAAGAGAAGAGAAGTGGAGCAAAGGATTGTTTACTCAATATTAAGACTAAGTTAAATAAGATTACATTAGATATATTAATATTAAATGATTTAAGAGAAATTCAATTAAATTGAACTAAGTGAAATTGAACCGTGACATGTGGAATAACGACTATGACACCTCACAGGTGATTAGAATTAGATTCCCCAACACTCTCTGTTAACTTTAACCAAAAAAGAATTTAAACTAACATACCTATTGATCAATGTCTTAGCTACCCTTACAATTTTAAAAAAATTACAATTTCCTTTTCTTTTTATTTTCTTCCATATCTTGTAGCATCTAAATTGTTTCAACTTTTTCTTTTTGTTGTATCCTTCAAACCTTAGTTCTTCATTTGCTGATGGAAATTTTTCTATTGTTGCACATTGTATATGCATATCATCTATCTCTTCAAAAATATGTTTGTATATGGATTGCTACCACATGAACTCCAATACCTGAAAATTTCATTGATGTGTTTATCATGCATGTTGTCTTCAACATTCATTTATGCAACTTCTATGCATACCTCATCTAGGCATGGTGTTGCATGGTGTTGCAAGTCATGTTTCAAGGAACTTTAACTCTTTTTCATAATCGTCTTTTTTACCTGCACATTGGAAATCAATGGTAAGTGTAAAAACATTTGCAAAACGACACTAGTTTTGTTCCTTTTGCTCTACAATGAGATTTTTCTCATGTTGCGCTTCCTTCTTTGCCTTTGCCTCTACCTTTATCTTTGTCTTTGTCTTTGTCTCTTCCACTTCTTTGTCCTCCACTTGGTTTTCAGACACAAGTGGGCTTTTGTCACTAAATAGCATCATGTCGATATGATGTTTTTGTTGCATCATCTAGAACCATTCATCATTAACCAATAATTATTCATCAAACTTAACATGAACAGATTGAATTGCTGACTTCACCATAAGAGTGTGTGCTGTAATGGCAACTTCATTGTTATCAACAAACTCTTTTGTTGGATTCACCAAATCTTCATCCACTTGCAGTTTTTGTTGGATTCGCCAAATCTTCCTCCACTTGCAATTGTGCATAGTGAGAACCAGAAGCATTTATGTGCTCCTTCTCTACTTCTTCTACAAATTTATTACAGTCATCATCGAGTTGTGGCTTAATATAGTAGGATTCACCAAAATTCCTTTCAAGGATGTCCTAGGCCTCCTTTGTTATCTCTGCGTGTGCAATTAACCGTGTAATGTTGTTATCTATAAATTCTTTTATGCATTTCAATGTGAAAGAATTCTTTTTCCTTTTTACTTTCAACTCTTTCAAATAAGCTTCATACATATATAGTTGTTGTTTCCACTTTCTTATCTTCTTGACTTTTACCATTTATTGAGGATCAACTTATAAACATAGTGACAAGCACCAATGAAAATGCCTTTACCATAACTTCTCTGCTCTTATATATATATATATATATATATATATATTTTACAAATTCTCTATTAAAAAAAAACAATCAACAAACCCACATATATATATATATATATATATATATATATATATATATATATATATATATATAATCTAAATTCTCTATTTAAAAATACCAATAAACAAAGCCCTTTTAAAAATAATTCATATATTTTTCCTGCAAACTTCTCTTTTAAATTAAAAACTTGTATAATGCTCTCTTGTGTAATTGCATATATTTTTTCGTTTTTGCAAACTCCTTTTAAATTAAAAACTTATATAATGCTCTCTGGAGTCACATATTACGTATAGTAATGTCTTGAATCAGATATTACGAATATATGATGAGTAGGACTCAGGACTCGTGCTGGAATGGCTTACTAAGAAGATGTCCTTGATATGACGAGCCCCGCTTGATTTTGAATTGTCTGACTGTTGACTCTGGGAACAAACAAAATATGCCGTCGTACTCTGAACCAGATTTTTTTTGGTCATGAGAGGCCGCGTCAAAGAAAAATTGCTGTAAGTAACGCCTAACGTCTACTGAACAGCTAAAGTGGGTTAACAACGCGGCTTGATAACCTTCTTCTGGGTTGCGTTACTCTGATTTCAATTATTAAGAAAAAAAAAAAAAAACTCGGCCTTCTCTTGGACCATGAAGGAAACAATTCCTCTCGTTCCTTTAGTGGCTACCCAGCAACTGGCTTGTTGACATAAGTGATTTTTTTTTAGAACTGGCTTTTTCTCTACTTCTATAAGAAGTTTTTTTTTCTCTCTGCTGCTCTCACTTAGCTCTGCTATCTCAGTGTTTCTCATGCAAACTAGCTTTTTTCTTTTGTTCTTAGAGTTTTATACAGGATTAGCTTGGATACCAGGTTAAAGAATGAGAAATTCATTTAAAAAAATTCTTACATATGATTAGCTTTGATAGCATATTAAAGAATGAAAAAAAAGGGTATGGCAGACGATTGTTTTTTTCAATATTATTAAGTAAGATTACATTGAAGACATTAATGTCAAATTATTGGACAGAAACTTAACTAAATAAAATTAACAGAAACTGAACTATAACATATAATGTAATAGCTATAACATCTAACAAGTAGTTGAAATTACATTCTCTAATCTAAATAATAAATATTAACTCGTAAAATTTTCCATCTAGATATATAATAATTTAATATAATATATAAATATAAACTGAAGATATATATCCATTCAATACATATATTTCTATGATTCTAAAATTCTAATATATATTTTTAGTATCATTTGTAAAACTACAAAAGTATTAAGTAACTACAGTGATAATAGGTATTCTTAAGTTTCTCAAATCTCTTTATTTTTTATCTTTATATATCTTGCTTTAGTATTGAAAATGAAATAGCATCTCTAAAGATCTCCAATGCATGCCTTTGTGTGTACATTTTATTTTTTTTGTTTAAATATTGAATATATTTTCGCTTTTGATCATAAATATCTAAGGAAGATTTTTCAAGTATGGAAATAATTTTTAACAAGTACTAGATAATAGCTAATCTTTTGTATATAGTTTAAATATAGTTAAATTAAATTATAAAGTATAATTGTTAAGAAATCAAGAAATAAATAATGTAATAAGTTTTCTATGTGTAATTAAATAAATTTATATAATAATATTATTAAACATTATGTTTGTGAAAGTTTTTAAAAGAAATTTTTTGTAATTATATAATACAAAATTAATATATTAAATTGGAAATGAGACATTTTTATATTTGAGAATTGAGATTTTAATTTATATAAAATTTAACTTTAATTATTATTTTTAAATATTTTTAATTTTTTAGTTTTTTTTATATAAAATAATTTATTATAATTTAAGTATTATTTATTAATTTTATAATTATTTTATTATAAACATATATCATTTCTATATTAAACCTATGACTATGTCAGGCCGTGAAAAATGGTAAAATGCATTGAAATCATCCCACAACATCGAAAGGTATTTTTGTCACTCATAGGCTAAGAATCAACAATTGTGAGGATTTAATGTAGCATTAGTAATTAATCTTCTTTCGTGACTTCGATAAATGCCTTTGATGTTTGTTGGAGAATACAATTTAATAGATTGGGCTCTCGGTAACAATATTTAATAGTGTGTATCGAGAATACTAGTATGATTTAGCATCACGTCTTTTTTTTCTAGCACATTGAAGGTGGTCAAGCTTATCGATGTGATCTGAAGGTGTTCGATCTTATCGATGTGACATGACGAAAGGAAAAAGGTACAGATACATATGGTGGATGGAATTTATTACCTCGTACATATTGTGGATGAAAGTATCTATCAATAGTGGTCTTGTTTCTAATGGAAAATCAAATTCCTGAGATTTCAGACAACGTAACATGGCTCAATTCGAAATGCAATGACCAATAACATGTAAAAATGGATATCTAATCATGATACAAATTAATTGAAATAAAATAATTACTAAAGAATATAAAATGGTTTTGTAAAGTTATACTTCGACAAAATAAAAAATATATGCAACAGTTGACTCAATTAATAAAAAGTCATGACTCAATTCCAAATGGAATGACCAATAACATGTAAAAATGGATATCCAATCATGATACAAATAAATTGAAATGAAATAATTATTATAGAATATAAAATGGTTTTGTAAAGCTAGACTTCAGAAAAATAAAAAATATATAAAATAGTTGACTCAATTAATAAAAAGTCAGCCACTTAACTATTAAAATATACCATCTATTACATTACCTATTACAATATACCATCTATTAGAATATGCAAGCCTCCCGACAAGTATAATAAAGAAGATTTCATTTATATTGTAGGTATATGTTTTTAATAATAATATTTAACTTTGTTAATATAGACAAATCATTCTCCACACCAAGCCACAATTTATTTATGAGGCAAGGTTAAATGCATGAAGCTCTAATTTTCATTTTTTAAACCCTTTAAAACTTTAATCCAATGTGGATCAAGCTTCCCAATCCATATTTACTCTTAGTTAGCCTCTATCAATAAATGTTCTAAAGGAGTATCATTTATATGTTCCTAATATTGCAACATATATATTGGGAGTTATGATAAATTGCAATTAAAAATAAACTTCAAAAATGAGTTGTCATAAGACATATTTCTCTAAGTAGTGGTTAATGTTTGCAAAAGAAATCACTTTACTATATCTGAAACTTAAACATAGCTCATTTTTTATATGACCATTTAAGAATATTTTGTTTAAAGTTAACATTGAAAGGATATTTCTAAATTGTACAAAATATTTCTAGAAAGAAGAAAAAAAAAACATTAAAGGTGAAAAGGAATGGAGCACCATCATTTAATAGAGTGGATAACTCTAGAAAGTGAATGAAAGTTGAAAATAAAAAGGAGCTACCTATCATTTAAAAGTTTCTTTAAGAAGTTCCTTTTACTTATTATGCCTTATGAGGGGAAAAAGAACCGGTTATAGATTTGAAAAAAAGTATGCACTATCATTCTCTTTAGAATTGAGGAAAACACACACCAACATTCTCACAAATTTGATGCAATTTTTGAAACTACTATAATGGAAGCATTAATTGTTTTGATATAATTTGTCCAAAAAATATAAATAAAAAAATTATATGTGGTTAAGGTTAAATTCATAAATATTTTAATTTATATGAACCTTATACCAAAGGATTGAGTGGTGCATGTATGAGACATTTAGTAGTATTAATAATTTAATGTAAAGTATTCTAAGAAGTTGGTTGGATTGTGGTTTAGGGATAGATTATGAGAGCCAATGAATTCTTTTACAGAATGTTGATTTTAAATATAAGTGTGAGTTGTAACCATGTAAGTATCATTATGATCGATTTGTAATAAGTTTTTTCATTGATATAAAATTGACACTTTATTTTATTTGGTGTAGAGTTTGATTTCATAAAAAAAATCTATCAAAAAAAAGTTTTCTATCTTATGTTTGTTTCAATTATTTTATTTAGTATCACCTCATATTTGAGGCCATAAATTATCAACACTAACACCTTTACCTTTAAATGTGAGAGATATTGATGTGAAAGATGTGAGTATTATCACTTTGCAGCTTCACAATATCCTCCCATTTTTCCTTTAAATAATGGAGCTAGGTTTTTTTTTTCCCACTTTATGGAATAAAGGTTATATTTAAGGCACTCGTAATTGATTTTAATCCATCCATAATATGATAGGGCCCAACCCTTAACTCCAAATCTGTGCTCAAACTATTTAAATGAAACTTAATACAGGTCTTGAAATTATATTATATGGTTGATTAAAATATATCACAACATTACAATTCAGATAAACATGAATTATTGTTTTCGAAATTTGTGAACCTGTATGATATGGTAGCAGATTGGTTTGATTTACAAATATCCCATCGATTTATTGCTCTCATCTTGGTGGCTGGCGTAAACTGACATCTGTCCCAGTTTCTCAAAGTTCGCTTCTCCTGCGGTGTTCTCAAACCCTAACACTACTAAGTCGTTCTTAATTTTCACTTGCCGAGCTCTCTGAGGGTTTTCTGCCCTATGTCTCTTCCGATTTTCTTCACGAGGTTTTCTCTGTGACTGTTTTGGTTCTATGAGGCTTATTCCGTGGCTCTTCCGCCAATGTGGTAGCTTTACTTTGCTCCCTATTCACTGTTCGGTCCACTACTTGTTTTGAGCTCTGCCTCAAATTTTACTGGGGTTTTAACTGACTCATTCTGATACTTACAGGTTGAAAATCTTCGAGGGTTTCTTTCGACGCTTGACTCAGTTCAACTTCTCCTTCGAAAGGTAAGATGTCCTTCCATGATTCAGTGTTTCCAGTATTTTTATTTGGCTCTAATGTCCTTGCTCCTTGTGAGCAAGCCCTTGCATATTTTTGACTAACTCTTTGCTTTAGTTCGGTGTCTTCTTCACCTAGGTAACTATACTCTGCAACTTAGTTACTTTCTCTTGTCTTAATATCAATACTAAGCTTGTAATTTGTCTAAGTTTTAAACCTTGGTGTCTTCGTTTCCTCTGCAAGTGGTTTCAGTCTTCAGCCGCTCGAGATCCTCTTGCCTTTATAGTTATCGACCCCAAACTAAATGGGTAAGGTCGCCTTTTTGTATATCTCTGTTAGTTTGTAACTTGAATGGTCATAGAACAGGGTTTCTTTTCCTCACCCCTCTTTGTAACTTCTGTTATGTTTAATCTGATTATCAGAGTCTTTCTCATGTGTGAAAAAAAGACCAGGGTTTGTAACACGACCCTGTGTTCAATCTCTTCTGTTCTCTTTCCGCTTATCGGTCTTTTTGCTTATCTTTCTATTCAGACACTGTTGGTTTTGGGTTTTGAAACCCCAACCTGTAATTCTAATATGTATTACTTTTTTATAGTCCTTCGAGACTCTTCAAAAGGGACATTTATATTTATAATAAATGGAAACGTTTTTGTTAAATTCTGTCAATATGAAAATAAAATTTATGATACGTGGGTATGATTATCTGTTTGTTAATTTCATAAGTGTTTGCAAAGTTCTCTCGCTTGTATGGACTTGCCCCAAAACTTTTGGTTTCACCTCGTTGTTTGTTATGGATTTCTCGGGTGCCTGTGCTGTAAGTTACTCCTATGCGCTTTAATTTTAGTGATACTTGAATTCGTTCTTACTACAGTCATGCAATTCGTCAATGTTTTCACATTCAATAATATATCAATAGATAGAAGAAAAAATAATACAACAGTATTTGGCTGCAAATTTACCGACTCAGATGGTTTTTCTGAAACAAAATCTCTGTTTCGTTTTGTTATTCTCTTTCTCTCTGTGATGGAAAAATCAAACCCTATAGAACTTATTTTCTTCCTTTTTGTGTCACTGTAGGAAACAATTTTCCAGTTTGAAACTGTCAGCAGTTTGTTATAGTTACATTCTTGTCATTTTCTCTTTTAATATAAGCATTATTTGTAAATACAAACTAAAAGAAAACTTTAAGTGATAACTACAGAACTTAAGTGACCTTTAGACCCTAATGATGTAATTTCTAAAATAAAAATAAAATCAAACCTAGGGTCAATGACCTATTCACAAATCAAACGTAAAAGTAAGACAAACACCTGTCCTTTTGTCTACTCTGAGTTGGATGCTCCTACATCAGACTCCTGGGGTAACAAAAATTCATCACTCTGTTCCATGATATCTTCAACAGAATAGCCTGATTTTTGTATTTGTGCTGCGTTAAGCCACGAATTTTCCTCAATGGGACGGTTCTTCCACTTGAAAACGTACCATACGTACTCCTTCCTGCGAGTGTGCTTGGCTACCTTTGTGTCGAGAATGCTCTCAATCTAAAGGGGTTGCACCATAGGCATTTGCCTCATCCAAGAACCACTATCAAACTAGGTGTCCCATTCTGGCCATGCTGCTCTGTCGTCTTCAAGACTGGAAGTATATGGAAATAGATCTGCCACATTGAAGATGGGTGATATGCAAATCCCTAGTGGTAATTGTAATTCATAGGCATTGGCAAAAAAATTTCGAAGAATTTTACAGGGGCCAATCTTCTTAAACTTCAGCTTGTTATATTCACCCTTAGGAAAAAGTTCCTTGCGTAAATGTGCAAGAAATTTTTCCCCTACATTAAACTGAACTTCCCGCCTCTTCAAATGTGCTTGCTGCTTGTATTTTTTACTATTGTTCTGCAATTTCAATTTCACCTGCTCATGTAAATCGCTCATTTCTTGGGCGAAATCTTCCCCATTAGCACTCCTTCTTTCAAGCTTTCCCAAATCCCGCAGTTCATGTATTCTGTGAGGATGCATGCTATACAGAGCCTGAAAAGGACTGTATCCTCTGCTGCAATTTGGTGAATCATTATAAGAAAATTCTGCTTGAGCAAGTACACGATCCCACATCAATTAATTTTCACCAATCAAACTTCACAGTAGGTTTCCCAAGCTCCTGTTCACCACCTCTATTTGCCCATCAGTCTGTGGGTGATATGCGGAGCTGAAATTCAACTGAGTGTCCAAATTCTTCCACAGAGTATGCCAAAAATTTCCTATGAATTTCACATCCCTGTCAGAAATAATGGACCTCGGCAGGCCATGCAATCTAATGATCTCCGTGAAAAAAAAGTGTGCTACATGAGAAGCATCACTATTTTTTCGACAAGGAATGAAATGTGCCATTTTAGAAAACCTGTCTACTACCACCATCACTGAGGCAAAACCTCGCTGCGTCCTAGGCAGACCCAAGACAAAGTCTAAGTTGACTGAGTCCCACAGTCTACTTGGAATAGGAAGTGGCATATAAAGTGTTGTATTCTAGTTGTGTCCCTTCGCCAATTGGCACATTTTACATCGGGTCACATATCTTTGCATGTCCTGTCGCATATTTGGCCAGTAATAGAAATGTTCGAGTTGTGATAACGTCTTGTCTATGCCGAAATGTCCAGCTAGACCTCTACTGTGCTTTTCCTAAATAATGTTCTCCCTCATTGAACAGTCGGGAATGCATAATGGTCCTCCTCTGAATAAAAATCCTTCCTACAAATTATATTCTAGGCATGGACTATTGTTCCTCAGCAAAGGATTTTGACAGGCTTCATAAGCCTTTTTAAAATATGCATCTGTCTGATACAAGTCCTTCAAATGCTCAAAACCAAACACTTGTATCGTACTCTCTTGTAAGAGTAGAGCTCTTCTGCTCAATACATCTGCCACCTTGTTGGCCTGTCCACTAATGTGTTTCAACACAAATGTGAAACTCTTGAAATACTCAACCCATTCTGCATGCTTATGGTTTAATTTGTGCTACTGCATAATATACTGTAATGCAAAATTATCAGAAAATAAAAAAAAATCATTACCTAATAAACAATGTCTGCAATGCTTCAGCGCTTGGACGACAGCATAAAATTATTTATCATAGGATGAGTACTTTTGCCTGCTTTCATTCAACTTCTCACTGAAATAAGCGCTACCGACCTGTTCTCTTGGCTAAGTACTGCCCCAATGGCTATACTACTAGCATCACAACGAACTTGAAAAAGTTTTTTAAAATCAGGCAACCTCAAAATCGATCTTTCAGTAATCTTCTTCTTCAAAGTGTGAAAACTTCTCTCTGCTCCTTCTGTCCAACAGAAAGGCTAATTTTCCTTTTTGATGGTATCCAACATAGGTGCACAGATTCCACTGAAATCTCTAATAAACTTTCGATAAAAACTTGCCATCCCATGAAAACTTTGAACCTCAAACAAATTCTTTGGGGATGGCCAGCTAACAATAGCTACAACTTTTTCTGGGTCCATCTTAAGCTCATTCTCTGCAATCACAAAACCCAAATAAATCAATTCTTTCTGAGAAAGGTAAATTTTTTCAGATATATTAGTAGCTTATTCTGCTGCAATTTCTCCAACACGCTTCGAACATGTTGAAAGTGTCCTTCCTTAGTCTTGCTGAAAATCAAAATATTGTCCAGATAAACAATCACAAATTTCCCAATGAACTCTTTCAGCACTTTGTTCATCAGGCGCATAAACATACTAGGGGCGTTACTCAAACTGAATGGCATTACCAGCCACTCATACAACCCTTCATTTGTCTTGAAAGATGTTTTCCACTCATCCCCTTCTTGAATTCGAATATGGTGGTAACCACTCTTCAGGTCGATCTTTGAGAAGTATTCTGCTCCACTCAAGTATTCCATCATGTCATCCATTCATGGCAATGGGAATCTGTATCTAATAGTAATTTTATTGATAGCTCTCTAATTTGTACAAATCCACCATTCTCCACCCTTCTTAGGAGCTAAAAATGTTGGAACCGCATAGGGGCTCAAGCTCTCCCTTATCAACCCTTTGTCTAACAGTTCCTATACCTACTTCATAATCTCTTCATTGTCTTTAGGACTCATTCAGTATGTTTCCTTGTTTGGTAAACTAGCTCCTGGTATAAAATCGATATGATGACTGATACTTCTCTTAGGAGGCAAATCATCTGGTAAATAATCCACTATAATGTCATCGAAATCTTGCAACATATCTTGGATTTCTTCTGGTAGATCTGTAATTTTTGTATGCAATATTACCATTTTTGGCCTCCTTACAACAACAAATTTAATTTCATTATCCTCGATCTAATTCAAAAATTATTTTCCTGCCACCAACAATGATTTTATTCCATTGGTCTCTATTGTCTCTTCTTCCTTGATGGGTACAAGCATATGCTTAATCCCATCCTTGAAAAACTTGTAACAGTTTGTCTTCCCATCATGCACCACTTTCCTGTCATACTGCCATGGTATCCCTAACAGTATATGACACACATCCATAGAGATAATATCGCAAAAAATTTATCCTTATGCCTGCCAATATGGAACTCAACTTCACACTGCTCATCAACTAATAGTTGATGTCCCTTTTGTAACCACGACACCTTGTAAGGAGTGGGGTGTTTCAGCCTCTTTAGCCCCAAGTTCTCCACCATTTCTGTGGCTACTAAATTTTTTGTACTTCCACTGTCAATTATCAGTTTGCAGCACTTACCATGTGATTTGAAAACTGTCCGAAATAATGCTCTTCTTTGATCCAGCTCAGCTCCCTCTTTTGTTGGTTTCAGCAACACTTTATTCAGCACCAAGGCCTCCCCTGTCTCTTGTACATTCTCTACCTCTTGGGGTGGCGCTTTTGATTCCTCCATCTGGGTAACATATGTTCCTCTACCTCCTGCTCGGTCACCCTCAAGATAGTCATAAGACTTGTTCTCCCACTTATGGCACCTATAACACTAGATAGAAGCTCCTCTGCCTCTGCCATTACCTCTTCCACGCTGGTATGGCCTTCCCCCTGTAGTGTTATTGTCTCTTTCTTCTATTCCTGGAGTCTTGGAACTGCTGCCTTCATCACTAGGATAGGGAGCTCTACCTCTGCCAAAGGCCCATCCTTTCCCTCTGCCAGATCCTCCTCCTCTTCTGGCATTTTGCTTTATGTTTATTTTCTCCTCTGCTTTTAAGACACACTGATATGCCTCATCTATGGTTCTGGGTGAAATAATACTTATTTCATCTAGTATTTCGCCCCTCAAGCCATTCACAAGCCTTGCTGTCTTTTCAAGGGTGTCTTCTACATAACCAGCTCTCAGATTTACACTGTAGAATTCTTTCGTATATTCCTTTATAGTCAACCCATTTTGTTTCAGATTTTGTACCTGCCTGTACATCATAATCTGGTAATATTTGGGTAAGAATTTACCCTTTAGTTTAGCCTCCATCTTGGACCATTTCTTTATAGGTTGCTTATTCAACCTTTTTCTCTCTACCTAGACAATATCCCACCATAAGGATGCATGTCCTTTCAACTTGGTTGTAGCGAATTTTACTCTCTTATCTTCGTTGATCTCTTCATAGTCAAAATATTTATTCATCTCACTGAGCCAATCCAATAGCACCTCTGCTGATAAATTTCCAGCATAAGTAGAAAACTCATGCTTTGGCTTACTACTTGCTAAAAAAACTAACCTAAACATTATGAGTTTAGGTCCTTCTCCATCTGATCCATCTGTCATCTCCGCAGCTTCTTCATCACTGTCATCTCCTCCCTTAGGATCTCTTCTCCTTCCTTCCTCTACTGCTGCCAAACAGGCATTCAAAATTTAGATCTCTTCCTGCAATCCTTCCTCTCCTACTCTTCAAATAGATTTTCCTCAACCTCATCGACCAACCTCCATTTCCTCTAACTCACAGCCTTGCTCTGATACCAAAAATTGATGGGGCCTAGCCCTTAACTCCTAATATGCTCTCAAACAATTTAAATGAAACTTAGTATAGGTCTCGAAATTATATTATATGGTTGATTAAAATATATCACAACATTAAAATTCAGATAAACATGAATTATTATTTTCGAAATTTGTGAACCCGTATGATATGGTAGCAGATTGGTTTTATTTACAAATATCCCGTTTATTTATTACTCTCATCCTGGTGGCTGGCTTGAAATGACATCTCTCTTGGTTTCTTGAAGTTCGCTTCTCCCGCACTGTTCTCAAACCCTAACACTACTCAGGCATTCTTCATTTTCACTTGCCGAGCTCTGTGAGGGTTTTATGCTCTATGTCTATTCCAATTTTCTTCACGAGGTTTTCTCTGTGGCTGTTCTGATTCTATGAGGCTTATTCCATGGCTCTTCCATCGATGTGGTAGCTTTACTTTGCTCCATGTTCACTGTTCGTTCCACTACTTGTTTTGAGCTCCGCCTCAAATTTTACTGGGGTATTAACTGACTCTTTCTGATACTTACAGGTGGAAAATCTCTGAGGGTTTCTTTTAATGCTTGCCTCAGTTCAAATTATCCTTCGAAAGGTAAGATATCATTCCATGATTCAGTGTTTCCAGTATATTTATTTGGCTCTAATGTCCTTGCTCCCTATGAGAAGGCCCTTGCGGATTTTTGACCAACTCTTCGCTTCAGTTCAGTGTCTTCTTCACCCAAGTAACTATACTCTGCAACTTAATTACTTTCTCTTGTCTTAATATCAATACATACTTGTAATTTTTCTGAGTTTTAAACCTTGGTGTCTTCGTTTCCTCTGTAGGTGGTTTCAGTCTTCGGCTGCTCAATACCTTCTCGCATTTATAGTTATTGACCCCAAACTAAATGGGTAGGTTCGCCTCTTTGTATATCTCTATTATTTTGTAACTTGACTAGTCATAGAATAGGGTTTTTGTTCCTCGCCCCTCTTTGTAACTTCTGTTATGTTTAATCCAATTATTAGAGTCTTTCTCATGTGCGAAAAAAAGATCAGGGTTTGTAACATGACCCTGCATTCAACCTCTTTTGTTCTGTTTCCGTTTATCAGTGTTTTTGCTTATCTTTCTGTTAAGACACTATTGGTTTTGGGTTTTGAAACCCCAACCTATAAGTATGATATGTATTACTTGTTTATAGTCCTTCGGGACTCTTTAGCAGAGACATTTATATTTATAATAAATGGAAACGTTTTTGTTAAGTTCTATCAATATGAAAAGAAAATTTATGATACCTGGGTATGATTATCTTTTTGTTAATTTTTTAAGTGTTTGCGAAGTTCTCTTGCTTGCATGGACTTTCCCCAAAACTTATGCTTTCACCTCATCGTTTGTTATTTATTTCTCCGGTTCCTGTGTTGTAAGATACTCCTATGCACTTTAATTTCAATGATACTTGAATTCATTCTTACTACAGTCACACAACTTGTCAATTTTTTCACATTCAATAATATATCAATAGACAGAAGAAAAAATAATACAACAGTATTTGGCTGTAAATTTATAGACTTAGATGGTTTTTCTAAAACAAAATCTTCGTTTCATTTTGTTATTCTCTTTCTCTCTATGATGGAAAAATCAAACCCTACAGAATGTATTTTCTTCCTTTTTGTATCACAGTAGGAAACAATTTTCCAGTTTAAAATTGTTAGCAGTTTGTTATAGTTACATTCTTGTCATTTGTTCTTTTAATCTAAGCATGATTTGTAAATACAAACTAAAGGAAAAATTTAAGTGATAACTATAGAACTTTAGTGACCTTTAGACCCTAATGATGTAATCTCTAAAATAAAAATAAAATCAAACCCAGGTTCAATGACCTGTTCACAAATCAAACGTAATAGTAAGACAAACACCTGTCCTTTTGTGTACCCTGATTTGGATGCTCCTGCATCATAATATCTCTTGAGCTACTAAAATAGAAACCTATTTATGCTTAGAGTGAAAATCCCCATGCAAGCTATAGTTTCCTTACGGGACTAAATTTGTTTTCAACCTTAACGTTTTTCTCTGGCGATCTATACATATTCTTATGCCTCCATCCATGGATTCATGTGGCACCAGTTATAGGAATAAATAAGGTAATGTGTAGATTAAGTTCTTGTAAGGTGGAGTAAGTGGATATTTTGTAAGAAGCCAATAAGTTGGATAGAAACAACAGTGGGAAGTTTTTGAAACATAATTAAATGGCATCAAAATCCCAACAAACCCCTTGATGGTGGAGGGTTTGGAAGGGAAAATATTAAGTGAAATAAATACATAATTAGGACTATTTTTTTCTATAGAAATCAACATTGAGCCTCTGATTTGGCCTTCTACATTTGACTTTGCACATTTTGAGCCTCCTTTTGAGGTCAGAGAATGAAAATATATCATAGATCGATTTGCATACCTATGTAAAAGAAGTGTTGTAGGTCACAATTTAGAGTGCTTTTTCTATGAAGATCCAGCAATTGTATCAAGGTTCTGTGAATGGAAGAGCAGACGTGCAAAGATGATAAATCCATAAAGATAGATATGCCCATAGTTCCTTGTAGGAACTCAAATTCATATGATATGATTAGGAGTTGACAATAAAGAAGCATGACCCAAAGAAAATCATAAGTTGTTCGACTCCCTATTTATCTAAAATAAATAATTTTTTATTCTTTTAAAATATCTAGCCACAAAAAGTATTTTAATTATTTTTGGGGCCATTTGAGATGTTGATTCATAATAATGTGCATTATTTATAGATGTCTTTTTTTTTGGTTTGTTTTTTTGGCCAAAATATCTAAGCAGATAATTAGGTGTGGGTATGAACGAAAAGCTAAAAAGTTCAAATGAAAAGTTTTATGTACATCTGTGTGAGAGAAGTTGATTCAATTTAAAAAAGATTTTTTTTTTTAATATATAATTTAGATTCATATTTAAGTGAGTTAACAAAGCTAAAAATTTGAAGTGGAAAGTTTTATATGTGTGAGAGAGGGTGATTCCATTTAAAGTAAATGTGTTTTTATTTCTTTTTAAATATAGTTTTATATTTAAGTGAGTTAACCATTTCTATTGGAATTTATATATGATATTCATAGAAGGTTATAAGGTAAGTCTAAATTGGTAGTTTTAGTAGTGTCCAGTAAAGATTGAGGAGGAAATACCAAAGTGAATGTGTGATTAAGAATGTATGTGAAAGATAACATTATTTTGGATATTAGGGATTACAATAAATCCACATTATCTTCAGAAAATATTAAAGTTTTGTATGTGATTAAAAATAAAAATATGTTTTTATATTGTAAAATAAATCCATCTCAATTAAAATGGAACAAAATACAAAATGAAAACAATAACAACTTTATTTTCAGAATTAAAAAACTTAAAGGTACCCTCACTAATATTGGAGAAAGGGTTTTAAATAGTCATGGGGTCATAGTTACATTTAATGGTATGTTGAATTCATATCCAATGGAAACTTCAATTAATATCAAATATTCATCATCAGTCTTGTAGCTAGAAAAGCCCCCAAAATTTGATGAATTGGAACATATACTTCTGTAAGAGAAAGAAAAAATCTTAGCTAGAAATGTGAGAGTTCATATCTGACATTAGAGAGTAGAAAAAATCTGTAAGAGAGTAGAAAAAATCTTAGTTGGAAATGTGAGAGTTCATATTTGACATTAGTAGTGAAAACGAAATTCTCATTTAAAGGAAATTCATAGGATAAGAACAAAGGTAGCAAGTCACATAAAAATCCCACATCAAAGCACAGTGACACCAAGGAAAAATACCAGTGGGAAGAGGAATGATGGATGCTTCTACTATAGTACTCTTGGAAAAAATTCTAAATATTACACGAAAAACAAGTTTGATGAATCGAGGAATAGAAGACATTCAGGTACCGCTTTATATGATGTTAATGCATAGTTTATTGTTTCCAATGCTTCACTTCATATGAGATGCAAAAATGACTAGTTTGAAACATATCATGAGAATAATAATGTGTTGGTATGTATTTATGAGATGATAGAACCCAAAAATTGAAAGGTTATTGAGATATACATGTTTAACTTTACCAAGTGGTCACTTAAAATATATACAAAATGTGATGTATTTTCCTAGAATTAAGAAAAAATTAATCACATTGTTAACAATTGCAAATCAAGATCTAAAATTTTTTCTTTAATTCATCATTTATTGTGAAGGATACATGATCAATATAAAATCATAACAAGATGAGTTAGAATTGGAGGATTGTACAAGTTTGATGTTTGATATTGCTAGGAACGATAACGAATCATTAACATGGTTCGTTCATGTTAATAGAGGAATTATTCCATCTAATGTGTGGGAATCTCAACCATAACGATATGTTGATGATTCGAAAGAAACGAATGGTGGAAAGGCTTCCAAATTTTAAAAATTAATATATTGAATATGACCATTGTGTATTAGGAAAACAACATAAGAATTAGTTAAAAAAAAAAAAGAGCGTATGGTCCCATGCGAACCTAGTCACATTGTGGAGCTTCATATTTCCTAATTTTAATCCATGACAAAACTACATGTACATGGGTTTACTTTATCAAAAAAAAATATGATGCATTTGAATTCTTTAAAAATATGGTTGAAAAGAAAAATGAGGGTACATCAAGATCCTTAGGCACCATCGAGTAATATGAGTAGTGTAATACTAACGAGGAGAATTCATAAAATATCACAAAAAGAATGATATTTTTATATACTTTATGGTACACATACTTCTCAATAGAATGGAGTACCTCAAAGGAAAAATAGAACCTCATAGAACCTCACCTCAACATAATCATATATGCTTAAAGGTAAATTATTTCTAATGGTTTTTACGCCAAATAATAAGCATTGTTGCATATTTGAAGGTAAGAAATCCTAAAAAATTTTAGAGAAAAAAGCTCTTTCTATGACGATAATCAAGTTGTAACTTATGAAAATTTTGGAATCAAAACATTCTTTCATGTTGTTAAAAGCGATAGAAGAAAATTTGATACCAAGGAAACGAAATACATTTTAATTGATTTTATTCTAATCACAAAAATTATAAAATACACAATCTATCACTTGTCTCTCTTCAAGTAATCAAATATTTAATGAAGTTTCATTTGAATTAGAAATTGAAAATTTCTCTTCTCTCAATTATTTTTTATCTATTATACTTATATACAAACAACAGCCATATAGTGGGAATGTTACTAGTTTTACTGTTTTGCACTTTGCCAATATGTGATTTTTGTTTATTGTAAAAGAATGACTAGCATTTCAAAAAAGATGAAAAAAATTTATAAAAAAAAAAAGAAAAAACAGTTAATATCATATGGTGCCAAACAAGAATTATATAGTGTCAATGTCATTGGTTATTTTTTATTTTTTTTTACACATTACAACCATGTAAATTTTGTTTATTGTGAGAAAATGAATAATATTTAAAAAAAATAAAAAATAAAAATAGATAAAAAATATATTTGATACCAAAATCAAAATGCAACATTATAAAAAAAATTACAAGTGAAAGGTCAGATAGACCAAAGATTGAGGTCCAATAGACCAAATATTAATATTGGTTTACGTTAATCATCATCATGGACAAATTCCTAGCTGATATGCAAAAGAACATAGAAAAAACAGAGAAAAAATCAAAATCCTGACGACATTCAATCCCATCAGTTCCTACCCACCTGCATTGCGAAAGAGTCCACAATCTTACATAATTTGTAAAAGAATGTGAAAGACTCTAAGGCGTATCTTGTATTCAAACATGGTATTGTTTGAACTTTGAAGCACAACGACAACTACGACATAATGCGCAATGGACTTTCGGTAGTGAAGCCAAGAAAAAAATTGGAGTGGTGCCGAAATTGGATCTTTAAATGTGGTCTCTGAGATGAGCTTATCAAAATGAAATTTGGAGAAGAAAGCAGGCGAAGTATTCTTGCGCTCTGGGGTTGATTTGCTTGATGCCGGTGCAGTAACACTACTTGAGCTTGTTTGGTGTAAACACAGAGGAAACGCGAAATATTAAACTAGTAGAACCGGGTGGCCGTTGATCTGAGAGACGATCAGCTTCATTGGAGCATTAATTCCAGTACTCAACTAACGTCAGTTCATTGAAGAGTTATCATTCATTAAACTGTTGTTGAATGAACTCTCGAACGAACTGGCGTGGCTGATCACCGGGGTGGTTGAGCTTCATATTCATCTTTGAATGAAATGGCGTTGCTGAGTTTCATTCGAGGGATAAAGGTCAATGCTCAATCACCGCTTAATAAGTTCGACGCATTAAGATCAGTACTCAATCACCGCTTAATAATTTGATATGTTTGTTTGATATTTTTCTTTACTAGATTTCAAAATATTTTCCAAATCTACTCTTTTTATTATTAGTAGTTTTTATCCATTACTTTTTCACAAAAGTTAGGGTTGCTCACTTCTTTTGCATCATCGTCTCCGTCTCCATCAGAATCTCGGCTACGATATATGCAAGAGGATTGAAGGTGAACATGTATATATATTTTTTTGATGATTTGATTTGTGTTTTTTTTTTAATTTATGGAATGATTAATGAATAGCATTATTGTAAGTTTGGAAGATTTTAGGTATGTGGAATTTGGGAATATGATATAGATATGTGATTAAGAATATTCTAAAATCTTATAGCCTTAAGTTTTCAGGAATTTCCACATAAAATATTATGAGATATATAATGAGTAGCTGTGCTGGGAGTTTCCACCACAAAGAATTTAGGACGCAGAAAGATAGAACGCACCATCCCCAAGGTGTCCATCACGTTTTGTTCACCAAAATCGCGAGACTTCTCTCACAACCATGTCGTTCGCTATCAAATTTGTTATTGAAGGTGTGCATGTGTATAGCATGCAACTTAATTAATGTCTGAATATCTCTTGGGATACTAATTTGGTGACCGTTGTTTATATAGGTCGTGATGTTATTTGAAAAGAGAGAAATTGTGATTTTATTGATGAATTTAAATTGAAATGAAAGAAATTGTGATTTTGTTGATGAATTTAAATAAAAAGTATATGTAAATGAATAAACATTTATACGGATAAAATACAATTTTCAGAATACAAAATATCTTGAATACACCGATATTTTCCAAGAGAATTTATTTTGAATCCCATCTTGGTTTGGCAATACATATATTTTAGAATTTCAGAACTTGAATACACAGTCCTTATTTTTTTATTCTATGTGCCTCTTTTATTGATTTGGTAGAAAAGAATGATGAGGTGTATATTAAAAGGCCACTATGTAGCGTTGTTCTAAAATTTCATTTCTTTTGAGATATTTGCATTATTTGAAAATTTTCTTCAAATGCATATGAGATTGAATTATTAGTAATAATTGGAATATTACTCATCTTAAATGTTGTAGATTTGTACCTATAAAAAAGAAAAGAGGAAGAGATACAAGAAGAATCTACAGAAGAGGAAGATCAAACTTTGAATTGGAATGAACAGATGCCAAAGACAACAAAGAAAGAAGTGGAATTTATTCTAGAGACAAGAGTAGCAAATAAGACGAGAGGACAAACCTACTATCAGTATCTAGTAGAATGAAAATGACACCCTATGGAAGATGCGATGACAACAATAGAGTTACAAAAGTTTAGTACAGATCCTGAAGCATTGGTGGACCAATCTTTTCTGCCCTACGAGTTTGGTGCAGGAGCATCCAGACCTAGCCAGCAATGTGATTGTGTGTTCACATGTTGTGAATAACATGATGTGGATAAACATTGATCATTAATATTTTACTTAGTTTTCAATGAGAGAGGTTAGTGTCATTGGGTTTGGTAAATTAATTATAAATAAAATAGAAATTGGTCTCTCCCTGCAAGGAGATCAAGCCTACTTCCAAGTAGGATACGAGCTTAGAAATATGGTAGAATTTTGTTGTTAAGAGTGGTTCAAACATATATCTATTTAGAGATAAGAAGGAAGCTTTAGTGATATATATATATATGTGTGTGTGTGTGTGTGTGTGAAGGGCTGCAAAGTCTGCAACAGAGTGAGATAAGTGTGAAATAGGTGTACGAGAGGAGAGAGATGAGAGAGAAGAAATAATTGTGATAACCACCCGACAAATGTCTTGGATCTCTATTTTCATTCTTATAAAAAAATACAAGTGTTTTATGATTAATCGGGCTCTCTTTTTGAAACTGTTGGTTTAAAACCCTGTTGAATCTCGTATATATTAGTCGTACAGTAGAAAGAATAATCAGATTTGTAGGTGCAATAGGGACCACAGATCTCACACCGATCAATGGGACATATCTCATTGCAGTTGGAGGACTTCGCACATCGCACAAAATATTGTTTACATTTAATAGTTTCACAAGCTAAATTGTTTAACCTGCGACGCAAAGTGAGTTGGAGGAGATATAACCTGGATCATCAAATCTAGCGAAGGGTCAGCAGTGGAGATCACAACACATGGGAAGCGACTTCGCAGTTCGTAAAATTTAGATGTTAAGATTTAAGGCATAGCAAGGTAAATTAAATTGGTTGTGATGCAAAGTGGAGAGGAAACGTGTCATGTTAGCGCAACTTCCCAAATCACCGGAAATAGGTTTTAGCGTTAAATTTAAAGTGTAAATGCGAGAAAGTGCGATCCACGGTGATTGGTTGGGAGTGTTATGGGACCGCCAGTAAGAAGTTCCGCTCATATTCTAATATTTGGGAATCTAGTTTGCATCATTTGGTATCAGAGCATACTTGAGTTATGTTCTTGAAGGTTCAAACAAAGATGCCACCCAGAAGAGGAGCTGGCATAGTTCAAGGAAGACCGGAAGAAAATTCAATTATGCTAGATGAAATTTGACATCTTTATACAAGAATGGAGATAGTAGAGGTTGCTTAGAGGAGAGCACCTGAAGAAGGAGATGTCAGTGCAAAAAAAAAAACTTTTGAGGAAGAAGAAGTGACAGAAGACGAGGCAACTAAAGTTTCCAATATATTGGAAAAGGTTAGTGGGAAAATAATGATTGAGATTCCTTTATACGAGAGGAACCTTAATGTGGATGAGCTAGTGGACTGGATCAGTTCAATGGATAAGCATTTCGATTTGGAAGAGATCGAAGATAAGAAGAAGGTCATGTATGTAGCTACCAGGCTAAATGACCATGCATCTATGTGGTGGGATGGATTACAGACATCCAGAGTTAGAAAATGGAAGCCTAAGATCAAGCACTGGGATAAAATTATAAGGAAGTTGAAGAATAATTTTATGCTAAAGGAATATCAATTGAATGTGTTCAAGAAATTAAATAATTTAAGGCATAAAGGAATGACTGTGGAGGAGTATACATAGAATTTTTACAAGTTCAACATTAGAGCAGGACATGTTTAAGATGATATGGAAAAAGTAGCTATATAAGGCATGATATATAGGATGGAATCATTTTTTTGAGTCTGAAGACAATTGAGGATGCCTATCAAGCAACTTTGAAGGCAGAGGAGAAAATTTTTAGGAAGCAAAGTCAGAGGAATAGAATAAAAAGTCCAGCAAGAAGAGGAGGAAATTTCAGAGAAATATTTCAACACTCTCAGAATGAAACAGGAGGTTCGAGCAGTAGACTGCCACAGAGAGGAGACTTTGGTACAAGAAGATTTTCACCTAGAGGTAGAGGTCAAGGAAGAGAGATTCCGTGCTACACATGTGGAGAATTGGGACACGGATTATGGGATTTTCCTCATAACAAATCAACAAATTAGTGGAATCTGAATGTCGCTGAGGCAAAGGAAGAAAATCCTCAGGTCATGGAGAAAGAAGAACTACTTGAGTCAGGAGAGTCTGTATTACTCAAAAGAGTATCACTTAAAGAAAAGAAGGAAGCAAATGAGCTAGCGCAGAGGAAAAGTCTATTCAGGACTGTATGAAAATTAAAGAAACGTGTTTCAAAGTTGTGATTGACAATGGAAGCACTGATAATCTTGTTTGCACAGATATGGTTGAGAAATTTGCGTTGAGTAAGGTGGTACACCCTACGCCTTACAAAGTTTCATGGATATAGAAGGGACATCATATTTTGGTGACAGAACTGTGTAAAGTGGTGATACAGATCGGTACCTATAAGGATGTCATATCATGTGATGCGATGCCAATAGACATGTGCCATGTATTGTTGGGAAGACCTTTGCAATTTGATATAAAATCCATTCATGATGGAAAAAGGAATACCTACACCATAGAGAAGGATGGAAGGAAACACACATTGCTACCTTTGAAGGATGGAGCTGATAAAGGAACATTTGAGAATAATGTTATGTTGATCAGTGGGAAGGAGTTTCTCCAAGAAGTCAAAAAAGAGAAAGAAATGCATTTTGTTGTTCTGGGTAAACCAAAGGTAATTCTAACTTCTACTAATTTAGAAAATCTAATTTTGTACATTAAATATCCGTTAGATGATTATGTTGACATAGTTGTTGATTAATTACCAAGTAAATTTCCACCAATAAGAAGTATTTGTCATCACATATATTTAATACCTATTGCAAGTTTTCCAAACAAAGCATCATATAGAATGACCCCTTGGGAGAATGAAGAAGTTGGAAGACAAGTATAGGAGCTATTATGTAAAGGAATAATCAACAAAAGTCTTATTCCATGTGTAGTACCAGTAATTCTTAGTCCAAAGACAAGAGGTGAGTGGTGCATGTGTACTTATCCCAGAGAAATAAACAAGATCACTATCAGGTATAGATTTCCATTGCCACACTTAGATGATTTGATGGATTTTTTAAGTGGGTAACAATATTTTACTAAAATATATCTGAAGAGTGGATATCATCAAATAAGGATTAGAGAAGGTGATGAATGGAACACTGATTTTAATACCAACAATGGATTGTATTAGTGGTTAGTTATGCCTTTTGGGCTCACTAATGCACCAAGGAAATTTATGAGACTAATGAATGAGCTTTTGAAAGAGTATGCAGGGAAGTTTATGATAGTCTATCTTGATGTGAACATTTTGATTTTCAGTCAGAGTTAGGAGGAGCATTTAGAGCATGTCAAGCTCGTGTTAAGTACTTTGCAAAAGGAGAAGCTGCTCATAAATTTTCACAAGTGTAGTTTCATAGAGAAGGAGCTCATTTACTTGGTATTTGTAGTTTTAGAAGAAGGTTTGAAAATGGACCCAAAAAATATTCAGGTAATACTGGATTGGCTAGCTCTCAAAAGTATATTTGAGGTAAGGAGCTTTCATGGTCTTGCAAGTTTTTATAGGAAGTTTATAAGAGGTTTTGGTCAGATCTGTGCACCAATAATTGAAACTATAGAGGAGAGAAACTAGCCATTAAACTGGATAGAAGCAACAGATCAGAATTTCAAGTTCTTGAAAAAGAATATCACTAAAAGACTTGTTTTTGCCTTACCAAATTTTGATAAAATATTCCAAGTTGAGAGTGATACTAGTGGGATAGCAATTGGATCTGTCTTGAGTCAGGAGCAGAGACCGATAGCTTATTTCAGTGAAAGTTAAATGATGCCAAGAAGAAGTTTTCATCATATGATAAGGAGGTCTATGCTATTGTGCATGCTTTGAAGAAATCGAGCCATTATTTGTTTCCAAAGGAGTTTTTGTTGTATTCAGATAACCATGAACTATAGTTAATAAATAATCAAATGAAGTTGAACCAGAAGCATGCAAATTGGGTGGAGTTTTTACAGAGTTTTACCTTTTTAATCAAACATAAAAGTGGGAATTCAAATAGAGTTGGTGATGCTTTGAGTAGAGTAAATCTGATGATGCAGAAATTGAACATTGGAATTTAGGGGTTTGAAGAGATGATTGACATGCATGAGGAAGACATAGTTTTCAAAGAAATATATGCAGCTGTTAAGAATCCAGTGATTCATAATAGAAGTCAGTGGTTAGATTACATGATTTCGGGAGGATTTTTTTTCAAAGATAATAAACTATGTATACCTAAGTGTTCCATGAGGGAGAATCTGATCAAGGAAAAACACAGTGGAGGATTGTCTAGACATTTTGGATAAGATAAAAAAATTTCTCAAGTTTGTTGAGAAGTGCAGGATTTCTCAACATGCCAAAGGAAGATGCCAAAACACTGGGTTGTATCAGCCATTTCCAATACCCAATAGACCTTGGGATGTTGTTACCATGGACTTTGTTTTGGGATTGTTCAAGACTCAAAGAGGACATGATTATATCTATGTCGTTGTATATATATTTTCTAAAATGGCACATTTTATTGCTTGTAAGAAAACTAGTGATGCAACTCACATTGCTAATTTGTTTTTCTCTAAAGTTACAAGATTTCATGGATTGCCTGTGAGTATTGTTTTAGACACGGATAAAAATTTTGGAGGACACTTCTGGAGGACTCTATGAAGGAAGCTGGGTAAAAACCTCAATTTTAGTTCATCCTATCATCCTCAGACGGATGGACAAAATGAAGTAGTGAACAGGAGCTTAGGAAACATATTAAGAAGTTTGGTTTACAAAACTCCAAAGCAATGGGACTTATCCCTTGCTCAATTTGAATTTTCCTATAATGATACTCCTAATCAGAGTAGTGGAATGAGTTCATTTCAGATTGTTTTTGGGATGCATCTAAGAGGGTTGTATGAACTTAGAGATTTGAGAAAACAAGAGACAAGGAGTGCTAAGGCTAAATAATTTCCAGAACAGATACAGAGGTTGTAGGGAGATATCAAGCAAAGCTTACAGAAGAACACCGAAAAGTAAAAATAAAGATCTAATATGAAGAGGACTGAAAGGGAGTTTCAAGTAGATGATTTAGTCATGGTTTATCTAAGGAAGGAAACGTTTCTAGTTGGGATGTATAACAAATTAAAAATGAAAAATATATGACCATGTAGAAGCTTGAAATTTTTTTCTTCAAATGCATATGAGATTCAATTACCAACACGAATTGGAATATCACCCATATTTATTGTTGCATATTTGTACCTATACAAAGCAACAAAACAAGAGATAGAGAATAATCTAGAAAAGAGGAAGACCAAACTCTAAATTGAAAGGAACAGATGCCAAAGACATCAAAGAAATAACTGGAAGCTATTCTGGAGAAAATAGCAGCAAAGAAGAGCAGAGGACAAACCTATTATCAGTATCTAGTCAAATGGAAATGAAACCCTATGGAAGATGCCAGTTGGATGACAACAACAGAGTTACAGAAGTTCAGTACAGATCCTGAAGCATTGATGCATCAATATTTTCTTCCGTGGGAGTCCTATGCAGGAGCATCCAAACATAGCCAACAAATGTGATTGTGTTTTAACATGTTGTGGCTTTTATGAGGTGGATAAAAATTGGTCATTAATATTTTACTTAGTTTTAAATGAGAGAAGTTAGTCTATTTGGGTTTGCTAAATTAATTAGGAATAAAATATAAATTGGTTTCTCCCTCCGAGGAGATCAAGCCAAGTAGGATAAGAGCTTAGAAATAGGGTAGCATTTGTTTGTTAAATGTTTTTCAAACATAAATGTATTTGGAGACAAGAAGGATCGCTTCAGTGATATATATATATATATATTTATATGCGTAGGTGTGAAGAGTGGAAGAGTGTGCAACAGAGTTAGATAATTGTGAAATAGGCGTGTGAGAGCAGAGAGCAGAGAGAGCAGAAATAATTGTAATAACCAGCCGAGCAAGTGCTTGGCTCTGTATTTTCATTATTATAAAAAATACAAGTGTTTTGTGATTAATCAGGCTCTCTGTTTGAAACTATTGGTTTAAACCCTGTTGAATCACGTATATATTAGTCATATAGTAGAAAGGATAATTAGATTTACAGGTGCCATAGGGACCGTAGATCTGACACCAATCAACAGGAGAGATCTCATCACAGTTGGAGGACTTTTCACATCGCACAAAATAATGTTTGAAGTTAAGAATTTCACAAGTTAAATTGTTTAACTTGTGACATGAAGTGAGTTGGCGGAGATATAACTTGGACCGTTGGATCCAGCGAAGGGTTAAAAGTGGAGATTGTAGGCCACGGGAAGTGACTTCACACTTTGGGTTAAGGAATCACAAGGTAAATCAATTTGGTTGCGATGCGAAGTGGAGAGGGCACGAGTCAAGTTGGCGCAACGTTTCAAATCGCAGGAAATAAGTTTTAGCGTTAAATTTAAAGTGTATATGCTGCAAAGTACGATCGACAGTGGTTGGTTGGAGTCTTATGGGACTGTCGGTAAGACGTTTTGCGTATAAGCATTTTTTTAGGTCTATGTGTGTCAATTTAAGCTAAATCTATTGATCACGCACATATGTATGTTTTAACAAAATCTAATGTTGAAAACCGCTGCGAGTAATTAAGTTTTGTGGGCCATAAACTATATAGTTCCATGCGTATTCTGATATTTGGGCAGCTAGTATGCATTATTACTTTACATAATGTAACTTACAATTTATTATGTAGGTTACAATTAAAATTTATTATGTAGGTTACAATTAAAATGATGGCATGCAATGGGGCGCGATGGAGAACCATGGAGCACTGCCATCTAGGTGTGTGTGCCTCATCTTCCATATTCTTTATTTAATACACTTTTTTAAATTGAAATTACTCTCACTCAAATTCCATAAAACAAATTCGATACAAAAATAAAAGAAGTTTATTTAAAAAGAAACCCAAAAAATTGTGACATGTTGCAAGTTTCATTTCATAAACATGATTTGTTGTGTCAGTTTTTTGTTTCTTCAGATATCCAGCTTAGTACAATTTTTTTGGCTCATTGGTTTTTTCCAAAATTAAAACTAAATTTCTCAGGTTTCATATATTGAATGGTATATAATATATTGACTAATAAACAGGTATGGGGAGATTCTATTTGATACATACATTCATTGCCATATATCCGGCCTCAAAGCTTTATCAAAATTGTTCAAAGTGTGAATATAAAGTGGGAGGAATGTAAAAATAAACCCCTGTTTGTTTTGATAATCATGCTCAATGAGGAATGCAACTAGAGAATAGAAGAATGCAAAGAATGCATATTTAAATTAGAATGCAAATTTTGGATTGGGATTACAGCCTGTCCCAAAACTCTCCTTTTGAACTAATTATCAAATTACACAAGGAATGATTACACCATAGGAATTACTCTTTCAATTCATTGTATTAAAGTCCTTATTCAAAGAACGTAGATACAACCACATTAAGGAAATCAAGGAAAACATTTTCTGTAAACCATTTTCGGTAAATTGGATATTTTCTTCTTTATCACTACATGTATTGTTCTATGTTCAGTAAGAGTTTATGATTAATTATATTGCTGATAATTGGATGAATTGTTTATGAAGAAGTAATTTGGGTTAAATTAATGAATATAACATAGAAAAATCTAAAGATTTCACATCTTTATGGTTTATGCATTGGTATTTGTTTGATTAAGAAGAACATGAATAACTGAAGTAAAACAAGACCTTAAAATAAAGAAGTGAAAAAAAATGACAAGAAGTTACTATTTGAAGAGAAATCACTTAATAGTTATACCCTAGATTTCTCAACAGTGAACAAAGGAGAGAGTGGCCAAAAAAGTTATCTTAATGGAAATTTATCAGTATGAATAAGAAAAAATAATATCAAAATAACTATATCATCTAAGTAAACACAGGTAGTTTAGTCCTTTGTTAAACAAAAACAAAAGGCAACAAAATTTTTCTTTTGGAGAAACTGTTATTCATTGCACGATTTATTTTTATGACTGTGTAAAGGATGTAGTATTAAA
This sequence comes from Pinus albicaulis, assembly GCA_034641835.2. Classification (NCBI taxonomy): domain Eukaryota; kingdom Viridiplantae; phylum Streptophyta; class Pinopsida; order Pinales; family Pinaceae; genus Pinus; species Pinus albicaulis. The sequence goes on along the minus strand of CM076574.1, from coordinate 804,996,592 downwards.
AACAGTGATTGTTAAAGGTAAAATATTTAGGAACTGTTGTCCTTTTATGTTTGAATATAAGAATTAATCTGCGCCTAAGGGTTTGTTCCGGGCTTGAGCTCTACTGGGCCAGCTATCCTGTATAATTCCTTGATTATTTATTAAGGAAACACAATTCTTGGAAATAAAAGCCTAGAAACTCTAAATATACAAGCGTTGTTAACTATTTGTAAATGTAGAATGTAAATACAAAAAGAAAGAAAGAGATCAATTATATTTTCATTTTGAGAAATAACACTAGGAAGGTAGTTTTTTGGTTTAGGAAAGCATTAATATTATGGAAAAAATTCACTGGGAAGTGTAATATTTAAATAAGTCTTATAGATATTTTTTATTGATATGTAGCCAATAGCTACACACAAACAAAAATTAAGATGACATTTTAAAATCTACAGAATTGCAAATAGAAATCTCCGAGAAGAAATTTTGAATGACCTACATAAGTCTGTGGGACATCTTAGGTTATACTAATTATTTCTGAGATTTTCCTCGCCTAAAAAAACACATTTATTGCTACCATATAAAATATCCTTGGAAATATATAGTAGTGTTTGTTTAAAATCCATAGCAAAACATTAAAATTATAGATGGGTTGAGGGAGTTTACGAATACAAGAAAATTATTTCGACTCCACAACCCACAAGTTCATAAATGAAAAAGATTATAACATTATATTTAGATTTGAAATAACAGGACTGCTAAATATAATTATAAAACAGTAAGGGTATAGTAATAAAACGCAGAAAACTTGTACCGAAAAATAAGTCTTGCTGCATTAACCCATTACAACTGAAAGTAAACCGAGGACCTTTGGTGATTTACATAATCTATAACATTTGTTAATTTTCAAACCCCTGTTTGTGGGGGCTATGGGGAATAACCTTAATTTCAGTTATGATATGAATCCTCGAACCATATTAACCAACACCCAAATCATGGGTTGGAAAACCTACGAGTTTTTAAACAAGAAAACTCTCTTCTTTATGGAAACACTCTTATCTATGAATTTTAATTGTTTTCTCATCGTAATTTTTATTTGTAATTTTCATTGCATACTTTACAACATATCCATACTATCTATGCATCTTATTTCTTTTCTTACTGTAATTTCTAACAGTTGTATGAACAATCTACATCTTTTTATTTCTATTATCAACTTTCAAAACATAACTTACACCTTCTCCATAGTATAAAATATTTGTTTGTGGCCTATGGTACTTTGAATATCCATTCATTCTCTCAGATAACTGTGGAATACCTTTCTCGCAATTTCAGTTACAACAAAATTTATTAGTAGTTAGTAAATTACGTAAAAGACAAAAAACAACTGAAGCCTTACAAATTGGACGTGACAACATTCAACAACATTTGTAAGGCTCTATGCTGGCGGGTTATAACACAGAAACAAGCTTCTTGGTTGTTCAACAAAAAATATCTAGGTATTAGGCATGGTAGTGCTAGAATATTTAGGTATAAGGACTGTTTCTTTTCCTTCACAAGCATAATATTTTAGGCATTACGGGGATTTCATTGTTATTATCATCATGCATAAAAAATTCAGTAAGAATATTATTAACATTTATATTATTTTTTATCATTAATTAAATAAAAATACATACATATTATTAACATGAAATTATATTTGTAACTATATATTTAATATTATTATGAAATTATCATTTAAATTATTAAATTATAAATTATAAAAAAAATTATTGAATTTATATTGATGCATTAGTGAGATTCGTCAGCCAATGATGTAATACAAATAATATATATTAGTATATATTAAAGAATTTTTCTTTTCATTGCCTTGCACTAAATAAATTTTTTAATTATTTATTTATAAATATTTATTATTATTGTTAATATTGATATTGTTAATATAATTTAATTAATTCAATTAATATAATTATTATTAATATATAATACTATTTATACATTGATACATTAATATAATAAAATTAATACAATTTATATTATCATTGTAATCTATATCAATAAAATTTCAAATATTTATTATTTCATATTTTTACATTTATATTCTTTTTTATCATTTAATCAAATTAGATCAAATTAATATATATTTATTATAATTATGAAATTATCTTTTCAATTATTACATAATAGATTATATAACAATTTACACAAAAAGAGTCATTCATGTAATACACATAATGGATATTACTAATATTGCTAAATTTTCTTATTATTAACTTTAATTTTTCAATATTTTCACTTTTATTAATATTAATAAACATTCATAAATATAAATGTTTAAAATTAACATATAAAGTATTAATATTGATAGCTAATATAAATATTTTCATAATTAATATTAATTACTAAAATTAATATTGATTCATATTAATATTAATAATTTAATAATATACATTGATATTAACCTTAATAATAAATATAAAAATTTCAAATTAAATAAGAAATTATTAGTATTAAAATTAAATATCAATATCTCTTATATTGTTAATTATTATTAATAATAATTAATATTATTATTAATAACAAACAATAAAAGTACATTTTGCATTTATACATTAATGTTAACATTGACGTTAAACATCAATAGAGATATTTCATTAAAGAATAGGATTGATAACTTTAGGTTTACTTATGTTCTACGACATTAGAATTTAACTTTATGTCTTCTTAGGTTCATTGATATTAGAATTAAAAAAAGTTGGTATTTTTAAATCATTTGGTCCATGTAGCATTATGTTATTTTATAAAGCTAGGTTGATAAGATAAATCTTTTGAATATTAAAAAAATTGTTTTAAGTTAATATTTAAATTGAACATAAACCATTTACATCTATATTAAACATAGACAATAATAGAGACATAGAAATAGATTTATTAAGATTAATAATATTGGATTATAAACATTAGGTTGATAAAATTGTGAGTTCTTTTTAACTATTGTAATAATGTTCTAATGGCTCGTATGATTTTATACAATATGTATATAGTTCCAAAAATTTAGATATATTTCCAATTCATATAATTCTTATAGTATTTTCTTCCAGTTATATGGGTTTCCCATTACAATTGTAATATGAAGCATGAAATTTTAGCCTTTCTTGTTTTATGCATTTGAAAAAATCTATTTCTCTTTTTAGGTATTTGGAAAAATCATTTTATGTTTTCACAACTTTATATGGTTGGAAAAAGACCATATACGCTTTTAATGTTTTTATGTCGTTGAAAAAAAAAAACGTGTTCCTTTTCCATTTTTTTGTTTTTATTTAAATTGGATATATTATATGTTCCATGTTTATGGTTGCATATTAAATATGTTATTATTCATTGTATAAATGTCATCTGAAGGCGCAAGCAAGCGTATAAGAAAAACGAATCTCTCCCCAACATTGGATGACACGTCTAATGAAAGTCGTCTTTTACGGTATCAACAAAATAATGACACAATAGATGAGCATAGGAGAGCTACATATCATAGAAGAATGAGTAAAACCACTCTTAAAAATTATTTTATGATTCCTCGTAAGTATATTGCTATGGATAATATCATGGAAAGAACATTTCCCCTTGATAGTTCATTGCCAAAATATGCTCCTCCTCAGCATAATTTTATTTTTCGATGCTCTCCTAAATTTTTTCATAATATTGGGGAAATATCTTGCAATAGAGAAGAACATCATATTGATAATTTGGATTGAAATGTTCACCCTAACCCTTTTGTCTCCACAATTTCATATTTTGAGCAAGGCCAAAGGCTGCAAATTATCTATGGTGGAGGCAATGATGACATTGTATGTGATGACTTGGATGATAGTTTGATTGGTCATTTGTTTGATGATTTGGAGCCACTTGGTCGAAACATTATATCTTCCAATCTCCCTTCTCAAAATAAGGTTGTCCCACGAACAAAATCAGTAATCCCTGATAGAATTTCACATGGAAAAATGTAGGTAACACAATGATATTTTGACAGTGGCTACAATAGTGGTTGTTTTATTACATTCATCTATTTAGAATTTTTTTTTACTAAAATTATAAGGTATTTTCTTCTCTTGGAATAGGATACACCTCATTTTAATAGAATTCTAGAAATTAACTCCCTAAGTCTTTGATAGCAAACTTGGGGTGCAGGCGTTAAGGAGAACTCTTCTCTCTTTTCTCAATAATTTCTCTCACCAAGGAAGTTTACTTCAAAGTCTTGTTTCCATTTCATTAATCAAATTCCACGAATTTGATAAATGAAATAAATGATAGATTAAAAGTTCTTCAATGAAATATTAACCCTTGCAACAACATTACAAGGCCCTTTATTCAATTCATTTAAAACCCGAGCTCAAACCCATGGGCATCATAATACCTTGACTTATAAATAGAGACTAGCTTAACGGACCATAGTATTATAATACTATAGAAAATGTTTCGAATCCTTTGAACAAGTACTCAAGTTATTACAATATTAACAACCATTGGAATGGTTAATTCACTCAAAGTTAAAGTTATACTCGGGCCCACTTATTTGGATTCCACTTATTTAAATAAGTCTTATCAATTGAATAAACTGTTGATCGTACGTTGAGTTATCCTTCGCGCAACTTCCTCGCGCAATTGTCATTTGATCTTACACAACCCGGATCTAATGGAAATCACATGTTTTTCCTCACAGAACTTTAGCGCTAAAAAAAATACCAAATGGGTGATTTTTTCTCGGCGACGTGGCAGAATTTAATAGGATCATGTTGATAAAGGTGAATACCTCCTTAGGACAAAATTTTGCGCGATACCGATGGTATCCTTCTCCAAAACCGTCTTCTGGCAAATTCGGTATTTGAACAGTGTTAATAAAAAATTTCCACCGCAATTTAATTCATTCTTTCAAACTCGTCTTCTCCACTTGATATTGTGAAACGACCTCACTGATACCATCCAACCAAACAAAAAAACAGCGACATTCACTCCAACAGACAGAGTTTCAATATTCTTTGGATAAACGGAGTATGATTATAATTTCACTCTTCCAACAGAGCCCACTATTCGACCTTCTTCAAATATTCTATATAAAATAATCACATTCAATTCATTCACTGAGAATATGAGTTCAAGGACAATCAGAGGGAAATAAGGAGATTTGACACAGAATTGATTCCTTTTCAAGTTATACACAAAAGTTCTCAAATAAAAGGAATGAGTCCTTGGGGAAAATTTCCAGTAACACAAACAAACAGCCAAAGTCTAAAATTTATTCATCAGAGAGCAATGCCTCTCGATTCAATATTTTACTGCAAAATCCCCCCTTACTCTGTATCAGGGGTTACATTTTTATAATCCTTTACATGAATCTTCAACTCCTTCTTGAGGACCGGTTTATTCTTAGAATAAAAGCCTAATTACATAATATTACTATAACTCTATCAACAGAAACTAAATAGGCTGACACGAATCAACTATTCAGCTTCCTCACTTATTAGACTGATCCTATCCACCCTAAGTGTATTTGACAGCTAAGGTATTGACATCTTTGCTAGTACATTTCCTTGAACATTCTCGAGCCCTTCTAGCCACAACATGTGGTCAATTTTCTGACTTTGCTGACTAGACTTAAATGCCCCTACATCAGACCCCTGAGGGCAATTTTCTTCATGGGCTCCTGTTTATGAGCTCTTTCACAGAACTACCCGACTTCTGCAACATAACTTCTGTCATATAAGTAGCATCTTCATCTGGCTGGTCCTTCCACTTGATCAAACACTGGAAATATTCTTGTCCTCTGGTTCTCTTAAACACATTCTTGTCCAAGATCTTCTCTCGTTGTAAAGGTTGTACTGTAGGTAATTGTTTTACCCACTCAATTTTCTTTATCTACTAGTCTTTCATCTATGCCACCATCTTCATACTTGTATAGATATGCAACATTAAATATTGGATATATCCCAACATCAGGAGGCAATTCAATTTCATAAGCATTAGCAAAAAAATTTCTGAATATTTTGCATGGCCCTATCTTTTTGAACTTCAATTTGTTATACTGCTTCTTTGGGAATCTTTCTTTCCTCAAGTGTGCTAAGACCAAATCACCAACTTCAAAATTAACTTCTCTTATGCTCGAATCTGCTCTGCCCTTATACTTGATGCTACTGCCTTGTAGCTGTTGTTTTACCTGCTCATGTATTGCTTGAATCTCTGAAGAAAATTCTTCTCCATCAGCACTCCTCAACTCTGCCTTTCCCAAGTTTCTTCAATTCAGACACTCCTCTGGGGTGCAGTCCATAAAAAATATGGAATGGACTTTGTCCTGTACTTCTATTCGATGAATCATTGTATGCATACTCTACCTGTGGAAAAATATGGTCCCACTGTTTGGGATGCTCTCCTGCAAGGCTTCTCAAAAGATTACCGAGACTTCTATTTACTACCTCAGTTTTCCCATCAGTCTGAGAATGAAAAGCTAAGCTAAAACTCCGTTTAGTACCAAGCTTCTTCCACAATGTCCTCCAAAAATGTCCCACAAATCTAGTATCTCTATCAGAAACAATACTCTTGCACAACCCATGTAATCTAACAACTTCTTTGAAAAACAAGTTGGCAACACGAGTAGCATCACTGGTTTTATAACATGGAATAAAATGTGCCATCTTGGAAAATATGTCAACTACAACAAAAATTGTATCATTTCCTCTCTGTGTATTGGGCAGTCCTAAAACAAAATCCATACTTACCACATCCCAATGCCTATCTGGAATAGGCAGTGGAATGTACAAGCCTACATTATGGCTTCTCCCCTTTCCATATTGACAAATTTTGCAATTCTTCACAAATTTTTCCACTTCAAATCTCATCCTTGGACAGTAATAAAAATTACTCAACTATTCATAAGTTTTATCAGTACCAAAGTGTCCAACAAGTCCACCACTATGCTTCCCTTTGATTAAATTCTCCCTCATAGAACAATTTGGTACACACAATTGGTTTCTTCTGAACAGTAAACCCTCTTGCAAGAAATAATCCAACCATTGACTTCTGTCCATCAACACAGGGTTACAGCTTGCTTCAAATGCTTCTCTAAAATCAAAATCTGTTTTATAAAGTTCCTTAAGAAAATCAAATCCTACCACTTCAAATTGGGTTTCTTGAACAAGCATGTTTTTCCTACTCAAAGCATCAGCTACCTTATTTTCTTGGTCACTTATATGCTCAAAAACAAAATTAAAACTCTGGAGATATTCAATCCATTTGGCATGTCTATGATTCAATTTGGGCTGCTGCATAGTATACTGTAAAGCATGGTTATCTGAGTACAACAAAAACTCTTTAGACATTAAATAATGCCTCCAGTTATTTAATGCCTACACAATTGCATAAAATTCCTTCTCATAAGAAGAGTATTTCCTTCTTGTCTCATTCAGCTTCTCACTGAAATATGCTACAGGCCTATCATCTTGACTTAACACAACTCCAATAGCTTCTCCACTGGCATCACACTTCACTTGAAATGGCTTGTTAAAATCAGGAAAAACTAAAACAGGCTTCTCAGTTATCTTCTGTTTCAAAAGTTGAAAATTCCTTTCAGATTCAGTAGTCCATTTGAATGGTTGTTTGTCCTTTATATTTCAATGATAGGTGCATTAATCTTGCTAAAATTCCTTATGAATTTTCTGTAAAAACTAGAAAATCCATGGAAAATTCTTACCTCAAAAACACTTTTTGGTGAAGGCCACTCCAAAATCACCTTGACCTTTTCTAGATCCATCTTCAGTCCTTCAGCAGAAACAACAAAACCCAAATATACCAATTCTTCTTTCATGAATGAACACTTCTTTAAATTTATCAACAACTTCTCTTGATGTAACTTATTTAAGACATAATTAAGAGGCCTTAAATTTTCTTCCTTTGTTTTGCTGAAAACTAATATGTCATCCAGATATACTATTAAAAATTTACCAATAAATTCCCTTAACATTTCATTCATGAGCCTCATAAAAGTACTAGGTGCATTTGATAACCCAAAAGGCATTACCAACCACTCATACAGTCCTTCATTTGTTTTAAAGGTTGTTTTCCATTCATCACCCTCCTTTATCCTAATTTTATGATATCCATTTTTCAAATCTAATTTTGAAAAAAAATTTCTCCACTCAAACAGTCCATTAAATCTTCAATCCTAGGCAAAGGAAATCTATACCTGATTGTTATCTTGTTGATTTCTCTTGAATCAATGCACATTCTCCAACCCCCATCTTTCTTCGGACTCAACACTATAGGTACTGCACATGGACTCAAGATTTCTCTGATTATACCTTTGTCAACCAATTGCTGCACTTGCTTTCTGATTTCTTCATTCCCTGTGGGTATCATTCTGTAGGCTGCTTTGTTTGGGAGATTTGATCCTGGAATCAAATCTATCTGACGGCTGATTTTTCTTACAGGTGGAAAGTCATTAGGCAAATCATCCACAACAATATCACAATAATTGTCTAACATTTCTTGACTTTCTATTGGCAAATCAGAAATATTTGTAGAAGTAAACACTACTTTAGGTTTTCGAACTAAATATAAATTTACCTCTTCCTCTTCAATCTGTTGTAAGTACTTTTTCCCACTCAGCAATAAAGTATTTGGATCATATTTTCTTCTTGATGGTTCTCCTTCCTCCATAGGTATCAATGTGTTATGTATTCCATCCTTGAAAAACTTATAAGTGTTCTTCTTACCATCATGTAATGCTGCTCTGTCATACTTCCAAGGTCTGCCCAATAGTATGTGACACACATCCTTAGGCATCACATCACACATGATTTTGTCCTTGTAGCTGCCCATCTGCAATTCTATCTCACATTTCTCCTTCACAATCAGCTAGTGTCCTTTATGAAGCCATGACACCTTGTAGGGTGTTGGATGTTCCCCTGTATTTAATTTTAGTTTCTCTATCACCTCTGTAGAGACCAGATTGTCAATTCTGCCACTATCAATGACCAATTGACAACATTTACCTTGGACTTTGCACACACTCCTAAACAAAGTCTTCCTCTGTGCTAGTTCAACAACTTCTTTTTTTTGTTTAAACAAGACCTTATTGACCACCAAAGATTCTCCTCTTTCTGGCAGAATTTCTTCCTCTGTTTCTGACAAATTGCTGCTTGTTCTCCAATCTCAGCAACAATTGCATTTCTCTTACATGTACCCATATTCTTTGGGCATTCATAGTGTTTATGTTTTAATTGGTGACATTTGTAACACCTCTCTTCTCTTACTCTATTTCAGCCTCCTCTTCCTCTGTAGGAACTCCTTCTGCCCCTTGCATCACCTTCTGTGAATGCATTCTAAGGTGAGCTGCTGCTAGCTCCATCCCTTGGTGTTGTAGACCTTCCTCTACCACCTTGACTTCCCTTTCCTTGGAAAGTACCTCTTCCTTTGGTAGAATATTTTCTCAGGAGTTTTTCTTCAGCTTTCAAGGCCATTTGATAAGCCTCTTCTACTATCTTAGGAGACAAAATACCTATCTCATCTTGGATATCCAACTTGAGAGCATTTACATATCTGGAAACCTTCTCTGCTGTGTCCTGGCTTTGTCCAGCTCTTATACTTATTTTATAAAACTCTTCTGTGTATTATTTCACTGTCATCAATATTTGTCTAAGGTTCTGCATTTTTCTGAATAATGTAAGCTGATAATCACTAGGAAAAAACTTACCTCTCATCTTTGCCACCATTCTGGTCCAAATCTTGATTGGTTGTTTACCAACTCTCCTTCTCTCTGCTTTCACTCCATCCCACCAAAGTTTTGCATGTCCCCTCAACCTTGTTACTGCAAATTTGACACTTTTGTCTTCACCCATCTCTTCATAATCAAAACATTAATTCATCTCATTAATCCAGTCTATCAATTCTTCTGGATTCAATCCTCCTGTAAAGCTTGACACTTCAAGTCTAGGCTTGTATGTAGACCCAAGAACTGATCTAAGGAGTCCCATCTCAGATGTAATCTCAACATTCTCCCCTGCCTCTTCTTCAGTTTCAGGTTCACTGATATCCTCAGGATCTCTTGGGTGTCCTAATTCCATTGCTTCCAATTTGGCTCGGAACTGCTGCAAGGTCTCCAATACTTCTGCATTGGCAACTGTCCTGCCTCTTCTCCTACCAGCAAGACATCTGGAAACTCGGACAACCATGCTCGAATTCTTCTTCTAGCTTTGGAAGTCAGTTAAGTCTCTGCAAAATGTCTTGAAATCTACTCTGATACCACAAATGATAACAAAATTGGGGTGCAGGCGTTAAGGAGAACCGTTCTCTCTTCTCTCAATAATTTCTCTCACCAAGGAAGTTTACTTCAAAGTTTTGTTTCCATTTCATTAATCAAATTCCACGAATTTGATAAATGAAATAAATGATATATTAAAATTTCTTCAATGAAATATTAACCCTTGCAACAACATTACAAGGCCCTTTATTCGATTCATTTAAAACGGTCCCAAGCTCAAACCCTTTGGCACCATAATACCTTAACTTATAAATAGAGACTAGACTAATAGACCATAGTATTATAATACTATAACAAATTTTTCGAATCCTTTGAACAAGTACTCATGTTCTTACAATATTAACAACCATTGGAATGGTTAATTCACTCAGTGTTAAACTTATACTCGGGCCCACCTATTTGGATTCCACTTATTTAAATAATTCTTATCAACTGAATAAACCGTTGATCGTACCTTGAGTTATCCTTTGTGCAGCTTCCCCGCACCATTATCGTTTGATCTTCGACAACCCAGATCCGATAGAAATCACGTTTTTTTCCTCACAGAACATTAGCACTAAAAAAAAATGCGAAATGGGCGGTCTTTTCTCGGCGACGTGGCATAATTTAACAGGATCGCGTTGATAAAGGTGAATACCGCCTTGGGCCAAAATGTTGCACGATACCAGTGGTATCCTTCTCCATAACCATCTTCTGGAAAATCTAGTATTTGAACAGTGTTAATCCAGAATTTCCACCGCAATTTAATTCATTCTTTTAAACTTGTCTTCTCCACTTGATATTGTGAAACGACCTCACTAATATCTTCCAACCAAACAACGTCATTCACTCCAACAGACAGAGTTTCGTTATTCTTTGGATACACGGAGTATGATTATAATTTCGCTCTTCCAACAGAGCCTACTATTCGACTTTCTTCAAATTTTCTATACAAAATAATCACATTCAATTCATTCGCTGAGAATATGAGTTCAAGGAAAATCAAAGGGAAATAAGGAGATTTCACACAAAATTGATTCCTTTTCCAGTTATACACAGAAGTTCTCAAATCGAAGGAATGAGTCCTTCAGAAAAAATTCCAGCAACACACAGAGATAGCCAATGAGTCTAAAATTTATTCATCAGAGAGAAATGCCTCTCGATTCAATATTTTACTGCAAAATTCCCCCTTACTATGTATCAGGGGTTACATTTTATAATCCTTTACATGACTCTTCGACTCCTTCTTCAGGACCGGTTTATTCTTAACATAAAAGCCTAATTACATAATATTACTATAACTCTATCAACAGAAGCTAGATAGGTTGGCATGAATCAACTATTCAGCTTCCTCACTTATTAGACTAATCCTATCCAACCTAAGTATAACTAAAAAATAAGGTATTGACACCTTTGCGGCACATTTCCTTGAACATTCTTGAGCCCTTCTAGTGACAACATCTGGACAATTTTCTCACATTGCTGACTAGACTCAAATGCCCTTGCATCAGTCTTCCATCTACTAATGTGAGAATTGAAGATGAAGCATGTCATAGCCTTCCAAAAAATTCTCCTCGACAATCAAATCAACAAACTAATGTAAATGTTCAATGTATTTGATTTAATTTTTCATTTTTTGAACTTTTAGTAGGTTGGACAAGAATTTTATTACATATTTTTTTTTCTTCAAAACATGACACAACTCATTTCAATAGAGGCATACAAATTAACTTAGTAGATGTTCCACCTACTGATGTTATAAGTGAAGAGGAACCATCTCATAGCGTTCATCCAGATCGCAAACTAAACGTAAATGTTGAATGGATTTGATATTTTCCTCATTTTTTTCATTTATTGTTAGTTGCATAATTTCAAATATTTATTGGTTGAACATTTAGTTTTATAATGAATTTTTTTTGTTGAAACAAGAAACAACTCATTTGAATAGAGGCATTGAAACTAACTCCCCAAATATTCTATCCACTGATGTTAGAAGTGAAGAGAAACCATCTCCTACCCTTCATCAACATCGCGAAACAAATTTAAATATTGAATTAATTTGATTTCTTTTTTCATTTTTTCATTTGTGATTGGTTGGACATTAAATTTAAAAAAAAAAATTATGCTAAAGAAACCTTATCATCCTCTCAGGGTTTGGAAATATAGACCATGAATTTGGAAAGACCATGTCATAGATCTGTTCCACATGTTTCAAATTTGGGAACAGAATCTCATGTTGATGAAAATCAAGTACATTTTAGAAGAAATTATACTCTTCCACATCGTTCTCCACATGGTCGAACCAATACATATCATATCCATTTTTATGAAAACATGATTGCAGTGTATAATAGATTTTTAGAAAATATAGATAGCTTGTCAGTTATCCAAATGTGCCACATCTACCAAGAATCATCCTGGAATCGAGGTTTTAAGAGATTCTGAAGGAACTCTTTGCGAACGATGTAAGAATTAAAGAGGTTCCCATAGTTTTTCTTGATATAATAATATGGATCTTGGTGAGAAACCTCATATTTTAAGAATTCATACTCAAGTTCAAGAAATGCTAATAGCACGTGTAAATCCTATTTTTCAGGTGACACATGCTCGAGGTGGGAAATATAAGTATAGCAGACACATAATTAGCTTTCCCCACTATATTTCTACAATTACATAGTCTTCCTCGAGATGTTGAAGATCTTGGCATTATAATTGTGAGGAGACATGTCACTCAGTCTAAATATTATGAATGTTATGTCAAAATATCTCGAGTTATGGTTGCATTTCTTTTCAAAATTGAACGTGATCAATATTATCGAGATGTTGTAATTGACTATGATTTAGTGAATGTTTTGCCCGAAAGAATGACAGATGTCTCCTCTAGGCTTAAATTTTTTTATTGTGATATTGAAGAATCTAATATCAATGAAACTAATAATGAAGGGTTTCCCCTTTAGTATTTTCCCTCTCATCCTTCTTATTTTGTTTCTCACCTACCAAATAAGTGGAGAGAAGTGGAAGAAATTAGAGCATTTCTTGATAATGTTGATTCTTCACATGTTCAAGAAATGGATTGGGCCAGTATTTGGACCATATCCGGTGAATGAATATAATACTGAGGGGTTATTAGATATGGAATTCCCCAAATTGTTCCCCACATGTTATGTTGATTGGTTTCAACCATGCATTTTTACTGTTGAAGTTCATGGGTATGAATTGCATATTCTTAGACACTATGATCAGAGGTTTGGAAGCCATCCTCACTTTCTATATTACCTATTTCACATGATAATGAAACATCAGAGCCAAGAAACTGATTTATTTTTTGTGAAGAATAAATTACATGATAACTCACTGACAACAATTGAAAACTTGCATCACCAACTTTCTGATTTAGCAGATAATAAGTTGGGTGAGCATCCTATGTGATTTGGTTCTTCTCTAAGAGGTACAAGGGCATATTGGACTAAATGTCACGCTGAATTGAATAACATGATTACTCAGTTAAGATTTCCATATTTGTTTTTTACTTTGAGTGCAACTGACACAAAGAGGTCAGAGTTGCATAGCCTGATGCCTGTACCCTCACATTCTCATTCCTTAAATGAGAATAGTATGAAAATTGAGAATGTTATCCAGTACCCCCAAATTTTTTCCACATTTATCCACCATAGATTCAATATATTTCGAGAGCAATTTATCCAAAAAATCTTAAAGAGAAAGACTTATGGTACAGGTGTATTTTGTTGAATTCATTTTCCATTCATTTTCAATTTCATATTATGGTCCTATTTACATTTTTTGTAGTAATTCTATATTCATTTTCTTCAAATATGAGTGGAAACAAGTGGTTCAACACATATCCATGGTTTCTTATGGTTGTAAGGAGCTCCTCACATGGAAATACTTGATTGGTCAAATTATTGTGATTTACAACTTGCAAAGAGATTCTTTGACAATTATTTAACTGCATGGAATCCACATGAAATACATCGTCACAATATAATGGTTCCAAGAAGTCTCAATGATGACCCTATTGAATACTTATCATATTTTCTCTTTCAATCCTCAAAATTATTATGAAAAATTCTTGAACTATGTCGAAAGGCACACAAAGTGTAGTGTAGATTCTTCTTTGCACAAAAGGGCACTATTCTCGCTTATCAGTACAATGCTCCATGCGATCTTTATGAGGAATAAAGATTTTTGATAGATGATCAAGGAAGAAAAAAATATGTTCCAAAAAGAAATGATAATAGGCTCAATTTACATAACATTGGCCTTCTAACAATGTGGCATGCAACTGTTGATTTCCAACTAGTTCTTTCTCGGCATGCCGTCGTGAAATATATTGCTAGGTATACATAAAAAGAGGAGAAAAGGTCTGAAAGTTATCAGATATGTTAAATAAAATTTCAAATTTTATTTCCTCTGAGGATCATACTTTATGTGATTACAGAAGGTTTCCTGCAAAAATGATTGTTTACCATGACATTTGAGCATGACATTTGAGCACAAGAAACATGCCATATGTTTCTTAAGCTACCTCTTGTTGTCTGTATTTGAGAATTTGTTTCATGAAATGTTGGAAGAAAGGTTTTCAGGAAAATATCAAGGGATGGCATGCAATGTTCATCTGAAAATAACTTGAACATCTGTATTTGATAGAAACAAAAAGACCTTGAGCATTTGATAGTGAGCATAAAAAAGATCCCTGGAAGCCTAGAGATGTTAATGCTATTGTTCGGGTTTGGCCATGGTTTTATTCTATTCCTAGTGATGGTTCAAACGAATTTGAAACCTTTTGCTACACAAAATTGCTCTTGTACAATACATTTCATGAAATTTCTCCTGAGACTGGGCTTTCAGCTGAAATTAATGTTGAAAATTGGAGGTATTTCCAATATCAAGCATGGCATGTTGATCGAAATCCATCAATTGTTGAAAATATTGAATATGGAGAAGATGGTGAATTTTATAACAAAGAAATGAATGTTTAAGGTGGTTTTGAAGAATTGGAGCTTTTCTCTCACTTGGTTCCATCAAGTAATGTGAATGTTTTTGACCTTCACACCCTCAGTCAAAGAGATTTTGATATATCCTTTGACTGGGAAAGTACAACTATTTTTGATGATGTGGCTGAAGAAGCTACTAATTTTATAAGGAATGGACTATCAAGGGGTGATATTGTTGACCTTTCAAATAGAACATTTGCCTCTAGATTCATTGGTAGAAAAATAACGACTTGTTTTTGAAATTGCTTTAAGGAATTTTTCTAAATATGAGATTCGTGAAGCTCTTCTTGTGATTGTTCAGGGCACTGCAAGTACTTGTGACTCTTTCCTTATCCATTGTATTTTTGAACCTCTTTATAATTTTTCAAGTAGTGTAAAAGGTCCTTTGCTTCTTCTTGCCCCAACAAGAATAGTTGCTTTTAATATACATGAAAAAAAAAATACACTCTGCTCTAAAAAATTGGATTAAAGATATGAAACCACTACAAAGTCAATCACTAGCAGTACTCCAAGAAGAAATGAGCCATATTCGATATATATTGATTGATGAAATGAGATTTTTAGGATCAAGGTTATTCATGCAAATAGATGCTCAATTACGAGAAGCATTTCCAGAGAAAAATAATTTTTCTTTTGGTGGAAGATCCATCATACTTGTGGGTGACCTTGGCCAGCTACCTCCTATGAGAGATAAGCGCTTGTATGCAGGTAATACAACACAGAAATTCTTATGGAAAAAAATCAACATTGTTGTCACTCTTGACACAATATTTTGCCAACAAGGGAATAATGAGAAACAATATTGTTTTCATAGAGTCCTTAATAACATAAGAAATGTAGAACATGTTCTTCATGATTGGGAGATTCTTATGGCGCGGGCTGATATGAGGTTGCATCCTATAGAAAGGGATTTATTTAATACAATGGTTCACATGTTTCCAACAAATAATTTGGTGTCCTTCCATAATAGGCATATGTTGAAATCATTAAATTCTCCAATTTCATGATGTATTGATGTGAATTCAAGGCGTTAAAAAATAGGGGGGGCCGATGATGATCAACAAAAGTGTGAAGTTTTGTTGTGTCATGGCTAATGTGTTATGTTGACATGTAATTTGTGGGTTGAAACTGGTTTAGTGAATGATGTACTTGTTTATGTGAAGGAAATATATTATATGCCTACCTCTAAGCGACCTGATCTTCAAATGTTCACAATTGTTGTTTTTGATAAGTATGTTGGTGTTTTGTTTGATGCAAGCAATCCAAACATTGTAGTGATGGGTGAAAATGTGTAGTTGGGTAACACTTTTTGCCCTTTTTTGAGAAAAAATTTTCATTTTTTCCTGTTCTTCAACTTTCTGCAAGCCAAAACAAATTTTCTGTTTGGAATTTAATTTTTTGATATAAATAAAAGTTGTCAAAAATTTTATTAGCTTTCTATTACTTATTTTTTGGAATTTTTCTATACACATTTGATATGTCAACTTAGCGTTTCTTTGAGTGAGTGTTTTTTAACAATAAAAAGGTTCATAAAAGTCATGTTAATACGTGCTAATGTATTCTTTGAAAACTTTGTGTTTTAGAGAAACAAAATGTGCTACAACAATCTAGACAGAGACTACCTCGGTTTTGTTATATTTACAAAACCAACTAATGAATATCATAATTACTAGATTTTTTGAACTGATCCAATGTGAAAAAAATGCATATTTTGAATATGTTTCACAACACACGAAATTTCTCAACATATGAGTTATAAACTAAAAATCGAAAGACTGCCCATTAGATATGACGGAAAAATGTAACACACCATATTTTTTTCTAATTTTTTGAAGTGTATTTCGGAAGATACAAAATATTGATTTCACTGAATCATTATGACCTTCAGAAATTGTTTTCACCTGTTTTATTACAAAATTAATTAAAATTAGTAAATATTTATGAAATTCTATAAAATTTATATTTCCTAAAAGTAGATTGAATTCTGAAAATGATTGTCTTGGTTCTGATAGTTAATTCAAAAATTTCCATGGAGTTTAATCAATCCAAATTTGAAGAAATGTATTCAGAGCTTTGCTCTACGAAATTGAAGACGTGTTACTTCAGCCAAACTTTTAAAAAATGTTCAGCCAAATTGTTCTTTACGCCGATGGCCCGTCAAGTCTAACGACACAAAACTTCGACCAAATTTCTTACCAAAGTTTCGTCGAACTTTTACTTGACTTTCCGTCGGCTAGAAAAGACAACGAAGCCCCTCCAAAAAACCGACAATAGAAATTGACATAAATGCGTTCATTATTTTCGCATAATTTTTCACATTTCTTCATTTGGTCTGATTTTACAAAGTTCTGATTTTGCAAAGGATTTTTTTTGGTTTAAGGACTTTTTCGCATAACATTCAAAGGAAATTTCTTAGAGGTATAAGGAATTTTTGGCATAACATTCAAAGGACATTTCTTGGAGGTATGTGATACATTTTTTGGATTTTTTTGGGACACATTTTTTGGATTGTTTTTGGGCTTCATTTTTTTTCAGGTATTTTGTTTTTAGAGGTTTTGGGATTAATTTTCATTGTTTTTTTTTTAAGGTATTTTGTTTTCAGAAGTTTTGGGCCTATTTTTCATTGTTTTTTTTAAGGTATTTTTTTTTTTAAGTTTTCAGCTTAATTTTCATTATTTTTAGAGGTTTTGGGATTAATTTTCAAAGGACATTTTTTTTTGATAGATTTTATTTTTAGAGGTTTTTGGGCTTAATTTCCAAAAGGCATTTTTTGGACTTGTTAAACACATACCATGTTAAACACACACATTGTGTATGAAGAAACTAAACACACACATAGAAAGATAAGCATGAGATACTCATATTATTCACCATAGATGTACATTTATAGTACAATGGTGTGAATTAGATTCATCTTCCAAGGTCACTTGGACTCCTTTGTGACTCTGCACATTCCACACCTACCCATAGAGGTTTCGGTGTTCAAAATTCGCCCACTTAATCCGAAGGGGTATGTGTGAGTCCAAGAAGAGAGTTTTAATATAAATCTGCAAAATATGCATGGCAGAACTTATGCTGAATCAACTCTCTGAAATGTTGGCATATAGAGGTGGTTTAAGGATGACCACCAACACTGGAATGCAACGCTTATTGCAGTTCCCGGAACTCTTCCAAAACTACCAAGAAGCTAATCGCTTCTGCTAGAGGAAGTGTCCCTCATATTTGAAGAGGGAGACCTTCAACCTAAAAAAAGGGAAGTATACAGCTTGTGATGGTTTAATGATGACCACCAACACTGGAATGCTTAATGTATTTCCTAGAACTCTACCAAAACTGGCAAGGAGCTGAAGTCTTATGCTAGAGGAAGTGCTTTGAATTCTTTAAGGAGGAAGAATATCAACCTCACATAGATGGTGTAAGGCTGTCCACCAACCAAAGGCATGCTCATGGGCATCTGTGTCTTTGGCTACAACTTTGAATCTGGAATGACAGGTTGTGGCTCAAGCTCTCTTGAACTGCTATGTCTCTGGCTACAACTCTAAATATGGAATGAGAGATTGTGGCTCAGGCTTGCTTGATGTAGCATTGAATCTTGTAGAAGACCATCATTTTCCCCTTGTCAGGTACAAAGTGAGATGATGGTGAAAACTCAACTACAATATTGTTAAATATTCGAGAACAAGTTCTGACATGTGACGTAAACATCTTCTTGGCTGTCGATGCCCATTTCCAAGAAGCGATCCATCCAAGATGAATATTTTTTCTTATAGGGGGCTTGTTTCTGAAGCATCTGTGTGAAGAATGGGTGTACCAAACATAGTGCTTGCATGGGTGAAGATCGAAACAATGATATTTCTTATGGCCAAATCGATCATAGTGTTGGCATTTTACAATATGTTGTTGTTGTTGTGGAAGTGGAGCAGGATCTGGAACAGATACAGGTGAAATATCATGAACAAATATGGCACTCTAAAATTTGATGGGCTTGGAGTAGTCAGGAATATGAAAGGACACATCCTTGTCATATCCAAGACTAGTTATGTGCTTGTTATGGACAAGCTCTTCCCAAGGTTTGATGATGAGCTTGGGAAGTGCAGACCGAGCTGCTGCATCTGCATGTAAATCTGCTCTTGTACAAGGAACTGAATGTGAATCGATCGCAATTTTATATTATTGCGACTGATGAGAGTCCTTCTCAATTTTCTGAACAAAAACAGGTTTAGAATGATGAATTTTTTGCTGAAGTTCATCTTGCTGAAGCTGAGACTCCAACTGCAAAAACTCAATCTTCTCTTGTGCATCTTGCAAGCAAGTTTGAATACTAAAAAAATCATTCTTTCTCATTTTTACCATATCATGAACAGTGGAATGAATGAGGTTATGCAACAACTCTAATGCATCATTGATTTTAGCCATTTTTTCAACAACTCAGGCTCAAGAAATAAAGGGTGTCGGCCTCAATCGATAATGCACCCATTTACAATGTGATTCAACTTACTTTCAAAAAAATACAGATGACTTCAAAGACCCTTTTCTTTTTTGAACTTCCAATTATGGAATTCCCAAAGAACAAACTATGCTACTCAAATTATGGAGGACCTCAAGGTGTAGACTTGGCTGTCTAACCAGCAAGAAACAATGACTCACATCATAGAAGTATACAAAAATTTCTCAACAACTCATATTTATACTTCAAACGCTGACTGCAACTATGAATTAAGAAGCAATTCAATGTCCCTGCGAATACTTTGTAAATGTGCAGCAAAAACCACTGTGCGATAACCCTTTAAGGCAAATGATTTCTCTCTTCTTCAAAGAATTGTTTTACACTAACAACTCTAATTCAACAAAAATATATTCACAAGCTTGGATGCTTCGCTATCAATGAGAAGATGGTCTTGAGCTTGATATATTACCTCAAAATAAAGACGAAGGAAAAAACTAAGTGAATTTATGATGTCACTGTTATTTTGAAAATTATGACCAATTTTCAAAATTTGCCTTCACACTGTTAATATCTTCAGAGAGTCACCCTACTATACATGCCACAAATCTTGGTCATATTTTATAATACAGAAAACATACAACAAAAACTTCACTTTTCACTATATAGAAAATCCATATATCCATTTACTCATATACCATCTCCTCTCTCTCTTCTTTTGCCTTTTTTTTTTTTTTTGTAAGGAAATTTTTTTTGGGGGAAAAACAGAGGTATTATCTGGGGGAGGTGTTTATTGGGGGAGGTGTTTACTGGGGGAGGTGAAATCTGGGGTAGGTGATTGCTGGGGAAGGTGACTATTGGGGGAGCTGAAATCTGGGGAAGACCAAATTGTAAAAAAAATAAAAAAATAAAAAAAAATCATTTTCGAATTAAAGAAGGAACGTAGAATGCGTGGGAAGAGAGGGAGGGATGAGCGGCCTTGAGAGGGGAGGGAGGTGGGTAGTGGAGGTGAGCAGTGGAGAGGGTGAAGGCTGTGTGAGAGTGGTGGATAGTGAGGATGAAGGGAGGCCGACGCAGCGGCAGAGAGGAGGCCGAGGTGGGGGGGGGGGGGGGGTGGGGTGGCGGCAGTGCGAGAGGGTGAGGGGAGCCGAGGGACGAGGAAGCTGAGGTGGGAGGAGTGGGAAGGGAGGACCGTGAGGGCGGGGATGGTTGTGGGAAGGGAGGGTGAGGGATCGGGGTGGGGATGGCATCGAGGAGGGCAAGGGATGAGCGGGTGGGTGAGACAGCCGTGAGGAAGGTCGTGAGTAAAAACTGCAAGTGGGATGGGAGTGGGTAGGGATGAGGGGGCATGAGGTCGAGAGTGCAAAGCAGTGAGGGGGAATGAGCAGGGCCATGACGGAAACGAGGGGGATGGGTAGAGTCGTGGGTGAGGGGGCGAGTTGGGAATGGGGGCCAAGGGCCAAAGTGAGGGAGGTGAGGGTCATGAGGTAGAGTAGTGCTGACGGAGCATCAAAGGTGAGAGGGAGGTGAGAGGGCCGAGGAACGAGAGTAGTGGAAAAGCAGGAGTCGAGGGCCGAGGTGAGGGAGGTGAGGGCTGCGAGGTAGCGAGGATGGCTGATATTCATTGGGAGGGGGAGGGGAAATATGGGTTTCAAAAAATGCACAGTAGCAGGAATGTTAAAATATTTTCAGAAAATATTTTTCTAGCAGCACTCCAATTCAATCTTTTCCAAAATTCAGAGAGACAACAATTCAACATGACATAGAAGATTATGGCTTTGATTGCAAATAATTTCTAAACAGTAAATTTAATTTTAGAATTAAAGAATTTTGGAAGATATTGTAGAGGAATATGGAAGAGATTGCATATTAATGTGCAGAAATAAAAGTAGGCATAAATTGCAGGGGAAATTTGCAAAATTTGTAGTAAACAAAAACTTAAAATTTTCCAGAATGTTGAATGGTAGGAGCAATAAATAAAATTCTAGGAGGAGTAAAAATTGAATGCAACAGGAAGAAGTCAGAAAACCTGCAGACTTTAAAATTCACAACACTGCTCTCCATAAAAAATAATTTCTGAATGCTGCAAAGGATTTTTGAATGTTGCAAAAATGCACGGGATTTTTGCTGGTTTACACAGGCCCCAAAAACAAGTGGCTCACACAAGGTTGAGTTGGTTATTAATGTATCAGCTTTGATACCATGTTAAACACATACCATGTTAAACACACACATGGTGTATGAAGAAACTAAACACACACATTGAAAGATAAGCATGTGATATTCATATTATTCACCATAGATTTACATTTATAATACAATGGTGTGACTCTCGGATTCATCTTCCAAGGTCACTTGGACTCCTTTGTGACTCTTCGCCTTCCACACCTACACATAGAGGATTAGGTGTTCAACAGGACTTAATTTCGAAAGAACTCTATTTAGGCTTAATATTCAAAGGAAACTTTTTGGAGGTATTTTTTAAAGTGATATTTTTTTAGAGGCTTTTTGGAATTATTTTTTAAAGTGGCATTTTTTAAGAAGTTCGGCTTAATTTTCAATGGGCTTCTTTTGGAGGTATTTTTTGAAGTGAGAGTTTTTGAGAGTATGTGTTTTGGGTTGAAGTAAATCTTTTATAATGACTTTTAAAATGAGTTTTTGTCTAACTTTTTAAATGAAAATTTTTTGCACCACTTGGAAGGAAATATTTTGATCTTAATTTTAGTTTTTTAACATATTTATTTCTCGAATTTTTTAAAGTAAGTGTTTTGGATTGAAGTATGTACTTTTTGCGAAAATTTTAAAATGAGTTTTTTTTTTTTTTTAATTAAATCTTTTGTTATGTTTTTTTTAAATGAGTTTTTGTCTAAATTTTTGAACTTCATACTCTATTATCATGGGAAATAGAAGGAATTTCACAAGAAAATATGATCGAACAAGAGACCTTGAGGAAAATAAAGAAGAGGGGAGAGAATCTCGCAAAAGAAAGTGAGAAGCACTCTCAAATATTGAAATGGAAAATGAACCTCAACTAGAAGTTGAAGCAGGTATGTAAATGTAAATATTATGAATTTGATATTTAAATTTTTTGTAGTGTAAAATATGAAGCTTAATTTTTAGTTGATGAACTAATTTGAAAAATATTTTTCAATGTAAACACAGAGAGGTATTCGTCAAAACATTGATGATGAGATACAAAATTTTGAAAGAGAAAGTGAAAGAGATATTGAACCAATGATTGAAGATGGTGAAAATGTTGAAAGAAATTCAAGTGAAGAAATTGAATAACAAGGTATATATATATATATATATATGTTGAACACATGCATGCATTATTGAAATTATAAATATTTATTAAAGTTATTTATTGAATATGTAAACTTATTATGTACTATTTCGAATATGTACAGATGAAATCGATGTCGATGATGAGATTTTAGAAAATATTGACACTCACACATATGGAGATAAAAGAGCTGACCATGTTATACGATATCGTGTTAAACACATTTTTTATACGTGATTCATAAAGGAAAATGTGGCAGTTCAAGTCGAATTGTTTAAGGGTCTCCTATTATTAAGGAAATTAAAATAAGCTATGACTTTATTGGGTATTAGAAAATCAACAAAAGATTAAAAAAAGAAAAAGAAGAAAGATGTGATACAAAATATAGATAGTGCTATAAATTCAATTAGAAGATCTAGACAACAAATTGTTTCAGTTGTACGTATAGAAATACATATGGCAGTGGTTTCATCACGTACTAAAGAGAATCGCTTGGTAAAATCTATGGCACGAGCATTAGGAACCTCACGACAACTTTGCACAAACATTGGAAATTTGGGTTGCAAATAGATGTAAATTATGAACTCACTTGTTGGAGAGCTATTTGTAGGCAACAATACAAATATAGACTTGGAGAAAATGTTAAAAGAACAATGTATGAATATTGGAAGAAAAATTCACGTGTTTCGCCAAACGCAAGGGATTTATAAGAGTAAGAATAGCATGAAATCAATATGAAACACATGAAAAACATTTCTTGGACACCACTCAGATAGAGTTTTTCAACAAGTTCAAAGAAGAGAATCGTGAAATTTATGTCTCAGTCAGTGATTTTGTGCAACAAAAGACATGGAATGTAAAACCTATCACCGTACGCGACACTTGTTGTTTTCGTTGTCATGTGAAATTTCAGTTATATTATGGCACATTCCTTAATGTTTGTAGAAAATTTTGGAAAGATTCACCTACTCATTCCATCATCTGTGATTTCATATCTCAAATCCTATGTGGAAGAGAAAGCCATGAATTATTTTACCAAGACAAATGTGTTGGTGGTAAAAAATGTGATGATTGTAGAATTTTGACTAAATTTCAAAACAAATATCATAATGATATAAATGATCAATCATTTTCCAACATGAAATTGAAATGGAAGAGACATGAATATATCCATACATCGATTCAAGGTTCAAATAGTGTTAAAATTATTTAAATTACAAGAAGAAGAAATTTTTGTGATAGTTTTTTTGAGAAAGTTTGAGACAAAAATTTATAAATACACCAATCATTCCAATAGATCTTGATGGCAGGACTTGAAATTCAAAATATGTCATGAAGTTTTTCCACCAGGGACCATTCTTTCAGTAATTGATTTTGCAGAAAACTACACATTTGTTCCACAAAAAGAGATTCAGAGTGAACACTATCATTCTGACCAAGTCTCCATGTTCGTCCATATTGTATATAAACGTGATGAAAAAAAGTTGATCATATAGAAAGCACCAGTGAAAATCAGCATGTTATTAAAGAATATAAATTTTATATCAGTGACGATAGTACACATGATACATATTTTGTACAACACTGTTTTGGAAATTTTTATGAATCCTTGGAAATTTGTGGAATAAAATTCAATGAACATTGGATATGGTCACATGGATGCGCAGGTCAATTCAAATCTTCATGATCATTCTTTTGGTTGTGCTATCTTCATAAGAAAACCTGCGTTAAACATTGTTGGAATTTCTTTGAGACTAGACATGGAAAAGCAGAATATGATTATGTAGGGGCATGCATAGAATGACTGCTTTGAAGATATCATATGGACCCCTCTGCAAACCGACTTGTGGACGCTAAAGAATTTTTTCAATGGTTCATCACTGCACTAAGCCATGAGACTAACCGATCAAGGGAAGTGCGAAGGTACATTCAATTTAATTTTTGTTGGATATTCAATTTTAAACAGTGTACATTTATCACAATGATTATCTTTGATGGTATTTTGATATCATATTTACATTATCCTTTTAATTTTATATATATAGGGTTTTTTGGCATATTGGGGTTGAATATGTAGATATATTTATTGGAAAGGACGTTGAAACAATAAAAGGGACTCGAAAATTGCATTCAATTAAAACAAAGTTGTCCAAAAATGTGCTTACATTGAATAAAAGAAAATATTATTGTTTTTGTCATGTTTTCATAGAAAACACGGAATTCAATTATGTTTGTGAAAACAAAATGTATTTAAAATATTGGAAACACACAGAGCTAAATACAAAGGGGGAAAATGTTCGTTGCAATATTTTAAGAAATGAAAACAGAGGAGACTACAATATCAGCTGATGGTGATCGAGTTTTTGATATTGTTAGAGAAGGTAACATTAGAATTGCTTTCAAATGATATAGATCTAGAAATAGATACTAAAATTATTTTAAACTTCATTTTTCATGTGAATTATGATCTAAATTTAAATACATAAGTTTTTTTTATAAGGCAGGAGATTTTTTTACTGCAATTGCACCTACTATTAATGATGAAAATGTGAAGCATTATTTGATGCATTGCACTGAACGAAAGATTAAATTATTAGAAAACTTTAATGATCACGAGTTTTTATATGACAATGGATCTATTATAATGAAATGTTATTTTTTCAGACAAACTAATCAAAGTGGGGATATCGTTTACTTTGAAGACTATGAACCTAATGTCATAAATTGTCAATATAGTCACTTGGTGTGTGCAGAACGCATAAATTTGATAGAGGTTTAATGAAATAAAAAAACAAAAATTAAGAAATGGAAAATTTCAAAATCCGATCATGAACGGATCATTGAAGATGGCATTCCATTGGAATTTTTTTTATTGAACTACCAAACAATTTCTTCTCTTTGGATTCATATTTTAGAACTTCCAGAACTCAACTAAAAATTGAACTGCCTTGTTATGTTATCTATACAAGTGTTTGCACATGTACATTGTTTTGGTACATGCACACTAGTATCAACAAAAGGTAGCTTTTCCATGTGCATTGATGAAAAATGTTCTATGTACTAGATATAGATGTTCTAGAATGTAATTAACTAAAATTAGATTTTCTATGTGCATTGATGAAAAATGTTGCACGTATTTGATATATATATGTTCTAGAATGAAAAACATTATATCGTGCAATCAATAAAAACATTATATCCTGCACCAATTGTCTTTCATGTATCCAATAAAAACAAAACATTATATCGTGCAATCACATGCCCAATGTAGTTCAACCATCTAAAACTTAAGTTTAAAAAAAAAACATTATATATCACAACATTACTTCACATACCAAATTTAGCTCAACTATCCAAAACTTAAGTTTTAAAAACAAAACAAATTATAACACAACATTGCTTCACATGCCAAATGTAGTTCAACCATCCAAAACTTGAGTTTTAAAAACAAAACATAATATCACAACATTGCTTCACATGTAAATTGTAGTTCAACTATCCAATAAAAAAAAAACATTATATCATGCAATCACATGCCAAATGTAGTTCAACCATCCAAAACTTGAGTTAAAAAAAAAACATTATATCACAACATTACTTCACATTCGAAATGTAGTTCAACCTTCCAAAAATTGTGTTTTAAAAGAAAAACATTGCATCACAACATTACTAAACATGCCAAATGCCAAATGTAGTTCACATAAAATATGTCCAAAATTTATAGACCTCAGAAGTATCAAGTATCAAGTATTAATTTATATATGAGTTCATATAGATAAGAATATATATATATATATATATATATATATATATATATATATATATATATATATATATATATAAAGTAAATTTAAGACTAAATCTATTGAAAATATAATGCTACACGTGTGCATGTGCATCACAACTAAATACGTATGCTTGTAGTGTTCTCCCAACAAAGTCACGATCCTTGAGCTATCCCCGCGAAGCATGGGAGTCTGGTGGGACACAATGTGTACACATATTAAAATTTAATGTTTTAAAATTGAGTGATAGTATATATAACTTTGCGTAAAACAAAATGTAAAAAAAAACCATGCAATACCTCATGAGGTTCCCTCCGTATTTTTTCCCCGTCTACTAAAACTTCTGCTGAACATATTCAACAGAAACCATACAATATATATATATATATATATATATATATATATATATATATATATATATATATATATATATATATATATATATATATATATATATATATATATATATATATATTTCGAATGAAAATGCATATATAAACTTATTTTCAATAATATTAAAAAAAAATAAACAACTTGTTCAAAATTTTGAAATGGTGTGGATGTTCCTATCTCTATCGCTAGAGTCTGTGGAGAAAATAAATCCTCTATAGGAACCTAAAATTCATAAAATTTAAAAGTAAAAAATAACTCGAGATCAAGATCTCAATTTATTAAAAAAAGTTTCAAAATTCAATATATAAATTATAACATAAAAACATATATTTAAGTGAAAAATTGAATACATGTGCTCGTGGATTTTGCACATCTCCTAAGACAGGCTCCTAAAGAAAATCTCCAAAAACCTAAAATTCAAAAAATTTAAAATAACACAAGATCTCTAGATCTCAGTTTATAATAAAAATTTCAAACTTCAATTTATAAATTACAAGTTAAAAAATATATATATATTTAAGTGAAAAATTGAATACTTGTGCTGGTGGATTTGGCACATCTCCTAAGAGTGGCTCGGAAAGAACATCTCCAAAAACCTAAAATTCAAAAAAATTAAATTAACTCAAGATCTAGATATATCTCATTTTTTAATGGAACTTTTTGAGGTGAAATGTATAACTTGAAAACATAATTAAAAGTGAAAAATTGTTCATACTTGTGATGGTGGATTTGGAACTTCTCCCAAGGAAGAAGAAGGTACCGCCATCCCAAAAACATCGAACAAAATCAGAATTTGTTAAAACATTTTATTATATATATACATGTACATGTGTGCAAAATTATTTATTTAAAAAATATCTCATCATTTTTCGATATATATAATAATATAAAAAAAATAATTTTACATCATCATGTGTTCACTTAAAAAACACTAACATTTTCCAACATATATTTATGGTAAGAACCATCTTGATTGTATGATTGATGGTGACACCCATATTGATTGTTTGAACTGGAGGCTCCAACTGCGATACTAACATTTTCTTCATTCATCAAGCGTGAAAACTGCAAATGGTATTAACATATAATGATACATTTTTGTTATATTAATGTATACAAATAAATGTATGTATATATGTATTTATTACAAATTTTTCATGTGTTAAAATAATTGAACCCTAACCATTAACACATATCATTCCCATGCTCTCTTGCTCATGAACAATTAGGCTCTGCCAACCATTGCGGCAATTCTTTGCATATTTTTTGAGATCTTCAACACTCATGTTGTCAATCTCTTCATCTATATAATACGCAAAATTAGTGTCTGCATTCTCATGTTCTCTTTGTCGATTCAGACAAACATCGACTCTACCCAATCCACTATGAATATTGTTAATGATGGAATCCCTTTCTTCTTGACTAATTTGAGAAGTGGCATCCATCTATGACAGCAGAGTTTTGACATGAAGAAGTTGACTAACCAATGGTGACTTACGGAGAGGTAACTCAAAATCACGCCTAACACCCCTATGGTCAGGAAATCAACCTTTCCTAGGACCAAAAAATTCAAAGGTAAGATCATTGTAATTGGGTTTCATTTACAGAAAGAATTCTACATAAAATATTTTTTCAAAATAAAGGGGAACCTCGTCGTTCCATGAGAG
Source organism: Pinus albicaulis (assembly GCA_034641835.2). Classification (NCBI taxonomy): domain Eukaryota; kingdom Viridiplantae; phylum Streptophyta; class Pinopsida; order Pinales; family Pinaceae; genus Pinus; species Pinus albicaulis. The sequence goes on along the minus strand of CM076574.1, from coordinate 804,967,735 downwards.
TCTTCCATAGGTAGCAAGGTGTCTATCATACAAATAGCGAGCTATATGAGGGTGCTTGAAATATTTCACCTTCAGCATCTTTATTTTCGACCGTTCTTTGAAACTAAACATAGACTTAGCCATTTCTGATGTAACTCTTTGTTTAACAACCTCCCATGTATTGAGACCCATCTCTTTTTCCTTTCTTTTTCTCATCACTTCCAAAAAAATATTAGTGTTTGGCCCAAGATTTAGGTACACATCTACTAGTTCGCTTAAAGAGTGTGTAATTATTTTTAAGCTTTGTCGACTCTCAACATGTATATTCAAAGCCACGAGATATCTTTTCAATTTAGCATGAAGATGTTGACACCTTTTTAAGGTGCATTGCTGCATGTTTGTTTCCCAAGGTATATCGGAAATGTCGGACAGATAAGCTGTGGTTGGTGTACAACCTTGTTCTTGAATGACACGTTCTGCCCTACGTCTTTTTTGAGCAGCATTTTGAATAGCATTTCATCCTCATCATTAATATATAAAAATTTGTATATTAAAAAAATAAATGTAAACAAATTTGTTCAAATTGAATGAAAATGATATTCAAATTGATGGCCACCTCGATGTGGTTGGCTAGCATATTGCCCACCTTGAGACTGTTGAGAACCAGAACAACCCTACTGAGAACTGAATGACCACCAATTGGTTGAGAACCAACATGACCAGCCGTTGATTGGCCTCTCGTGGAATACATATCACCACCTTCACGTAATCTGCCAACACTTAGTGATGGCCCTCCAAGGGAATGTGAACAACCACCAACCTCACGAGACGAGAGAGAAGCTTCACAAATAAACATGAATTTATAATCAATTCAAAAATATATTCATACATATAAATACATGCACATATTCATTTATTACATTGCATGAACCATAATAGGATTGCGTGAGGCATGGGCATGCTCCATTGATGGAGTAGACACCCTTGTCCTCCTAGCTCCTAAAAAATATAAAATGAAACTTATTAACAACTAATTTAACTCACAAAATTGATAAAAATTGAATTACATATGTACACACATGGATATATACGTATTCATATTTAATATTATATTTAAATACAATGAACATCCCTTGATCTCTGATCCCCCTCTCTCATTGAGATATGGGATTCTGTTGATCTTCGCCTTTCATCCTCCATGATATATATATCTATAGTGGACATTTACAATTATTTTTTTAATTACTATTTAAAATAAATTCAAAATAAATTTCAAAAAATTAATGTAATTTAGTGTACAGAAATTATGTAAAACACAACTTTCAAAGTACTAATTTATGTGTGAAACTTAATTTCAGCAAAAATTTTATAAAAATTTTAAATTCACCAAATTGCACTTTACATGGTGGGAGCACCCTTGGTATATAATTGAAAACATGGTGGAAGCACACTTGTTATAAAATTGAAAAAAATACATGGTCATTAAAAAATAAAAGTGAAACTCCATTTAAACAAACATTTGTTGAAGTCCTCACATTTTAATTTTATAAAAATGTGAAGTTCACCACTTGTTGCAAGTGTGAAGTTCACCAATTTGCACTTTACATGGTGCGGTGGGAGCACACTTAGTATATAATTGAAAAAAACACATGATCATTAAAAAATACGCATTTATAAGTACAAAACAAACACATATCCAAGATATGTTACAATGTCCATCAATAAATTTTTAAGGAGAGCGTCTCAACGGTAATTAATCTTTAAGAGATGAATCTCAAATTTTTGAAGAAGAGCGTTTCAAAACTAATTCATCTTTGAGAGATGAATCTTGCATTGGCATTTCCCCGTATAATTCTAATTCATCTATTAATTCATCTTTGATAGAGGAATCCTGAATTGGCATTGTCCTGCGCAATAGATCAACAAACATCTTATTAATATTTGTACAATATCTTATACTAAAAAATTGAAATTGGCTAACAATATTGTTTGCTTTTCCATGCAGTTGTTTTAGCCTCTCCTTCCTAACTTGGTACACGCCTTTCATCTGGTTGCACACAAGTTCGAAATTGGTGAAAACTACAATTCCATTTGATACATACTCCCTCGTTGTTCCCATGCCTTCTATCAATGCAATATAATATGCCTCGTTGTTTTTTATTCTTCCCAGTATATTAATTTTCCATTGGATGACCTTGCTAGTTGCAATATTGGAAAGCACATATGTAATCATTAATTTCCTTCGATTGGGATATCAAGAAAAATCTATTCATAATGTCCATTTTTCAACCATATTTAGTGGGTTTTTTTATCCATGAAAAAAATGATTGAATAAAATATATTAAATTAACATTTATTGGAAATGCATGGGAGAAATGACACATGTGCATGTGATAAATGACATGTGCATGGTTTATCTTAAAGTTTGACATAAATTTTATGGTAGAATTCACATCTAGAAATGAGAGACGTTAAATTTTGTATTGCCTAGAGTTTAAGGGAGATTTATGACATATATACATCATTCGTGCATGGTTTGCCTTAATGTTTGCCTTAAAATTTATGGCAAAAATCACATCTAGAAATGACATGCCTTAAGAAAGCATGAGCTCCAGAGGCTACCTGGACCTTTAGAGACTTATTTAGAGCTTGTAGACATTAAGACTCAATAAACAAACTAAAATGCTATGGAAGTTCAACCACTTTAGTTTCAGTTTTTAGGCCTTAAAATTTGCCTTGAATTAATGGGGGAAAGCATTGAGTTTGGGGGATCCTATCCTATGGAATTTCAACCACTTTAGGTTCAGTTTTTAGGCCTTAAATGTTTCCTCCAATTAATGGGAGAAAGACTTCAGTTTTTGGGAGAAATGACATTTACATGGTTTGCAAAATCATTTTATGTAGTTACTAAAACAACTAGTGGTTTTGGTTGATGAAGTTATGTCAAAAGTCACACCTTTATGATTTTTTGGGACAAGTTAAATAAAAATGACACATGCCTTAAAGTTTGACTAAAATTTTACTGGAGAAGGAAGAAATGACAAATGTACAAGTTTTACCTTAAAGTGGTAGTGGTTTATGGATATTAAAATGATGAACTTCTATTTTTTTTCTATAGATTGACTATAGGGGCATTTACTGGATAGGTAACCTTTGAGAAAAGATAACATCAAGAGGCTACATGGCCCTTTACACGCTCTTCCTTTAGAACTTGTAGAATTTAACACTCAAGAGACGGACTAAAATCTAATGGAAGTTCAAAATCCTATGAGATTTCAACCACTTTAGGTTCAATTTTTAGGCCGTAAAGTTTTCCTTGAATTAATGAGAGAAAACCTTTAGTTTGTGGGAGAAATGACATTTACATGTTTTGCAAAATTATTTTATGCACTTACTAAAACAACTAGTGGTAGTGGTTGATGAAGTTATATCAAAAGTCACACCTTTATGAGTTTGTGGGAGAAATGACAAATTGACTTATAGTTTATGGGAGAAATGAAATAGAAATGACACATGCCTTAAATTTTGACTATAATTTTATGGGAGAAGGGAGAAATGACACACGTACAAGGTTTTCCTTAAAGTAGTAGTGGTTTATGGATATTAAAATCAAGAAATTCTATCTTTGTTCCAGAGATTGACTGTAGGGGAATTTACTTGATATGCCACCTTTGAGAAAAGATGAGATCCAGAGGCTACCTAGCCCTTTACAGACTCTACCTTTAGAACTTATAGAAGTTAACACTGAACAGACAAACTAAAATTCTATGAGAGTTCAACCACTTTCGGTGAAATTTTTATGCCTCAAATTTTTCCTTGAATTAATGGAAGAAATCCTTTAGTTTGTTGGAGAAATTTCATGTGCATGGTTTGCCTTAAAGTTTTCCTTAAATTTTATGGGAGAAATCACATATAGAAATGACATTCCTTAAATTTTTCCCAAGTGCCCAGAGTTTAAGATAGAAATGACATAGAAAGAGAAATCACATCTAGAAATGACATGCCTTAAAGTTTTCCCAAGTGCCTAGAGTTTAAGATAAAAATGACATATAAATGAGAGATGCCTTAAAGTTTGCCTAAAATTTTATGGGATAAATGACACATGTACACATTTTTTCTTAAAGTGGTAGCGGTTTTCACTTACTTAAATGTTTGGCTCAAAGTGGAAGTGGTTTGCACGCACCTAAACAACTAGTGTTAGTGGTTTATTAAGTTATGTAAAAAATCACACCTTGATGGGTTTTTGGGAGAAATACATGTACATGGTTTCCAAAATTATTTTATGCACTTACTAAAACAACTAATGGTAGTGGTTGATGAAGTTATGTCAAAAGTCACACCTTGATGAGTTTGTGGGAGAAATGACATGTACAGGGTATTCCTCCAAGTTTAGTTTTCCTTGAAGTTTATGAGAGAAATAACATCTAGAAACCTTTACTTTGACATCTATAAATAGGTTAAGAACATTAAAAAATAATTTTCAACTTGCATTAGTTATGTCCTTAATAAGAAGTATGATTTGGAACCTAACAAATTGTTTAATCATTTATAATAATGTCATTTTTGGTTTGTACTATCATTCATCCTTGATATGCACAACAATTTTACAACTTTAACATCAACGTACACTATCATAATATCACTGTACATAATCTAGATTATTAATATCCATTACATCATAAAAATATCCACATTTAACATTTTAGAAGATTACAAGCATCATGGAAGGTGTAAATTTAGGCACATTAATGAAATACAGTGGGCTGATTTAAATATTACAAGAATTCTGAGTTGCTGAATTCTCTATGTGAATTTCTTTGCGGTGTTTAATTCTGCTCATTCTGTGTGAATTTATTTCATTCTCTTGATGAATTCTGTGTAAATTTATGTTCATTTTGTTGCTGAATTCTATGTGAATTTTTGTTCATTCTCTTGCTAAATTCTGTGTGATTTTCTTAATTATGTTCATTTTGTTGCAATTAACTCAAATAAAATGTGTTCTGGAAATAGATTGGACAAAATACTTGAATTAATTGAAGTATCATAATTGATATGTACATAAAAATATTTGTAATGCAATTATAAAAAGATAAATATGTACAATACATGTGTGGAGGTCAAACACATAGTATAAGATACTAAGGATATTTGTACAAGAGTGTTTTTACTGAATTATAAAATAATAGATTTGTGTAAGAAAATATGAACCTAATTATACTTTGAACTGAGTTAAGAAAGTAAAAGCAGTGATTTGAAAAATCCTAAAATTTTAGGATGTAAATATGTATAATAATCAAAGGCAAATGGAGTGAAATAAATGGAATTATATACCCTTGTTATCAAATCTGTAGTTCGATATAAATTATCGATTTCTGCAACATAAGCTATAAAATAAAGAAAGTCTATATCTTTGTTATATTTTCCAAGAGTGACATGAAGGATCGAAACAAGGGAAACATAAAATCAACGAAAAAAAGAAATAAATTAAGAATAACAAAATCGAAAATACATAAGAGTGAAATGAAAATCGAATTTCATTAATAATGAGGTAAAGTAAGTCTTCTCCGGTATTTTTATTATAATTAAAAATTTCATACATAATATCATAATTGTCATTAATGATTAGTACGAGGGTACTCGATTGAGAAATATCAAATTTTTTCCAGAAATCGAATTTCATTAATAATGAGGTAAAGTAAATTTTCATTTTGTTGCAATTAACTGAAAGAAAATGTCTTTTGGAAATAAATTGCGCAAAATACTCGAATTAATTGAAGTATCATAATTAATATGTACATAGAAATATTTCTAATGTAATTATAAAAAATTAAATATGTACAGTACATGTGTGGAAGGAAAACACAAATTATAAGAGACTAAGGATATTTATACATGAGGGTTTTTCCTGAGTTATAAAAGAATAGATTTGTATAAGAAAATATAAATCTAATTATACGTTGAACTAAGTTAAGAAATTCAAAGTAGTGATTCTAAAAAGCCTGGAATTTTAGGATGTAAATATATATAAGAATCAAAGGAAAATGGGATGATATAAAAGAAATTATATACCTTTTTTATCAAATATGGAGTTGGATATAAATTATCTATTTCTGCAACAGAAGCTTGAAAATAAATAAATTTTGGATATTTGTTATAGTTTCCAAGAGTGACATGAAGGATTGAAACAAGGGAAATACATAATCAACGAAAAAATAAAGAAATTAAAAGTAACACATTAATTATGTAAGTGTTTATAATCAAACATTGGTGCTGTATCTACTGAATGGGACACAATGTCTCTTCCATTGCTCATTTGGATTGGTGGACTTATGTATGGAGGAAGCAAGCAGGCAGATCATTCAAGCTTGACAGTTCAAGCTTCAACTTGACTATACTACCTTGCTTGGTGACTACCATATCATCAATTTAGTAATCATGTAATCAATGCATAGCCTTCTCGATCCTACTGGTGGGATGACATCTGCCTATGTGACTTAATATGGAAGCATGCCTGTATGGATAGCTTAGATGCCAGCCCACCCACCCAAATAATAATAAGTTGGGGTTTTTTTATTGGGATTACATAACAATGTTTATGGCTCTATAACTAATGAGTAAACTATTTCTTCTCTGGTATTATTATTAGAATTCAAAATTTCATACAGAATATCATAATTTCCATTAACGATCAGTACGAGGGTACTGGATTGAGAAATTGTAGGTTTTTTCCAGAAAGAAAAAATGTTGATTATATTAGATCAGTACAAGAGAAATGCATTCATCCTGTCTATAAAATGATAGCAATAAGGAAACAAAGAAAATCAAAACCATAATCCTTTAACAATTTTAAAAATAAAGTTATAATATTATCTTGACAACGATACAAAAATAAAAAAATATACAATAAAGCTAACCACATTTAAATATTTCTTCTCATATCTATGAATTAAAATTGAATATTAAAATTTTAATATATTATTTATTAAAAACAAAAAAACTATCATATAAATCATATCACTTATCATTGGTGCAGGGAAAGATATTCTAAAAGCTTATTCTTAGATATTAGGGAAATATATTTAAAATATATATTGAGAAATTGGTAAATGTGAATAGCCATTCAGAATTGAACTAAGTGATTTATCTTTTCTAATTTTCCTCTTTACAACATAATGTTTAATAGTAATTCACACGATTTAAAGAATAAGAACTAACAGAAATGTAAACTCTCCATTATTACAGGTGGGATGGATGTATGGATCCTCATGCAGGGATGTGATTACTGGGTTGAGGATACAGTGCCTGGGTTGGTATTCTAAGGTAAGGTAAGATCCTGAAGAAAAACCTTCATAAAATTGTAAATTCAATGACAGTAGCACCAAAATAAAAAAGGAGAAGGATATCATACCTGGAAATTCACATATGATAAGAGGACGAAGCCACAATGAGAATACGAGGAAATATATTTCCAAATACTTCATGGAGGACATAGACCAAATTCCCCGCGAACAAAAAAAATTAAAATTAAAATCAAACAAAAAAAAAATCAACAAAAAAAAATTACAAAAAAAAAGCAACACCTCACCTCGTCGTCATGATGCAATAGAGCAACACTTCACCTCACCCCATCACCCCTAAAAAAACACAAACGCGATACAGACAGATGTAAGATGGCCATACGCGAGACAACAAACAGAGAACGGTAATATGCTTGAAACCTATTAAAGTTCGCGGGCCGACATATTTATAAGAATATGTTTGGCCGGACTATTAGTTTGACTAAACTTTTGTTGCTGGTTTTCCCATCTCCAGCCAAAATTTGTTTGCCCATGTTGTCAATACACCGTCAATGTAAACGGCAGAATTAGATTGCCGAAATAATTTCGAAAGTTTGGCCGAACTCTAAAATAGTTCAGTCGAAATTTTAAAAATGTTCGGCCTAACTATTTAGAAAATGATTTTTCTACCCCTGATTCTCACAAAAGTGTAACCCACCTTCGTGGGTTTACCTACCAGTCATAAGAGGAAATCGAAAACAAATTCCTTTAAAGATGGCATGGGCTCTTACAATCCACAAGTCAGAGGTTTTGACTATATAACCAACATCAATTAATATTGGGAATAAAGAGCATCAGGGTTTGACCTTCACAGACATATCAAGGGTGAAATCAATAGATGCTTTACGCATTGCATTTCTTTTCTCTTTTTAGTGTTATGACGGGATGAAATATAGTGCATATGTTACAATTAGGAAGAAAGAAGAGGAGTGATTAAAGTCCATATTTTTATGCCATGCAACTATTAATACTTTTAGCTCTTTGTAGAATGTTATTTGAATTTCTTTTATTGTCCTCTTTATTTAATTTTAATATAATAATGATTTTGATATATTAATGAGATGAATACACTCATGAAATTCATAGTAGTATTTTGGAAAGTTGTCAACATAGTTTTTCATGTTGTTTAATTTTCTTATTTTTATTAAGTGGTTTTTGTTATTTTTCTTACAATGAACCATTCAAAGATAAAAAACCAGCTATATGACCCAATCATTAAAAATCAAGATAGAATTCCATATCACTATAACATGAAACTAATAGTAGTGTCACATTTTTATAGAATTTTTTTTTTTATTATTATTTTTATTTTCCTATCTATTTGCATTTAGTATAATAATGATTTCCATGTATTAATGAAATGAATACATTCATCAAATCCAATATAGTAATATCTGAGAAATATCTTACATCGTTTTTCATGTTGTTCAATTTACCTCATTTTTCTATGTCGCTACTCTTTTTTTCTTTACAATGAACCATTCAGACATATACAACGAGTTATATGAGCCAATCATTAAAAATCAGGATTGAAGTCCATATCCTCGTGACACCCAAATAACAATATTTATCAATATGGTTTGCTAAATATGTCATGGTTTGGTTCAATGACAACATATTTATATTTGATATTAATATTAAACTAAAATTAATATATACCTCAAGATTAATTTAAATAAAAATATAGAATTACTAACATTATTAATATTTGATTTTAAAAATTAAGTTTAAAAAATTGTGATTTCTGTTTGATTATTGTAATAAGGGTCATATCACTCATTTAATGTTATCACTCATTTCATGTGTAAAGTATGTATTTTTAATGAGGTTTATATTTGTAGAAATTTTATATCATTTGGTTCATGTAGCATTAGGTTATTCTATAGCATGACGTTTTTAAGATTAATTTTTTTTAACAAGAATACAAATGGGGTGTTCTATATATATATATATATGCGTAGATGTTTCTATCTCAGTGTGTTAATTTTGACTTTATCATTTTTCCTTTCAAATGCATATATGGATAATCATGGCATCTATTATAATAAAGTGGTGACAAATATTTCTAGACTGATTAGTTTTCTTTCATATCTTTGGAACAACTTTGATAGAAAACATGGCTTCCGTCCTGCTTTTATTGATGAGCATCTTCGTGTGCTAGATGAAATTAAAATGAATGTAAAATACCTATTGCATGTGCACATGAGGGAGGATGGGAGAAGAATAAGAAGGGATTGTTTGGAAAGTGTTTAGTATCATGATCATTATCATGTTTATTTGAATTGGTGTTCCTTTTGTAGTCGGTCTAGTTGTGTTCTCAAAGAGGCTATTTTGTAAATAAACTTAGATGGAGAGTTTCGAGTCCATCTTTGTAGTGGTATTTCTTTATGTAAAGACAACAAATAACATATGCTAATTTCAATGTTATTTTTTTTGTTTCACTGATGGTGGAATTGAATATCACTTTAGTTTATTAATTCATTCGGTTTATAATATTAAAAATCAGTAAGGTTGAATGATCACTTGCAGTTTATAATAATAATAATCACGTGGCTTTAAAATTCTTTTGTGTTTAAAATATTGGGTCATATGCTTTATTAAGCTCTTGTATTTTTAATATTGTTCCCTTGACCTTAATGGTCCCTTAGCTTATTAACATTTGTCCCTTGGGTTCACCAATTCCTTTGGTTTATAATATTAAACCCTTGGGTTTATTAGTTCTTTGGTTTATAATATGAATAATCCCTTGGGTTAATTCTTAGTGTTTATTAATTTCTTTGGTTTTTATATTTTTTTATTAAATTTATTGATCCGTTGACATTATTTATCACTTCATTTTATTAATAATTTTTATTTCTAATACTAATATGTTGGATTTATAATATTAATAATCCCTTTGGTTTATTGATATATTTTTTTTATAATATTAATAATCCATTTGCTTTATTGATTTTTTATGTTTATAATATTAATATTTCCCTATAATTGTTAATCCATTGGGTTTATAACATTGATCCCTTAAGTTTTCAAATTCTTTCGATTCATAATATTATTCCTTTCATTTTATTAAATACAAATATTAGGGTTTAAATGGTAGTCCTACAGTTTAATACTAATGCATGGTCTAATGTCACATTATGAAAAACATTGACTCAATATGAAAATCAAAGATAGGAAACCATTGTTAATTAGCATTAGGAATAGTCGATCAATGTCATCCATGGTCAAATGTCACATTGTGACAAATATTATCTCAATGTGAAAATCAGTCATGGCAAACCATGGTCATAGTTGGTCCAACGTCGCATTGTGACAAAAATTGTCTCAATTTTTAAATCAAGCATGGTAAACCATGTTTATTCCCCTCGATTTATAATATTAATAATCATGTGACCTTTATCAATCAATTTTATTTAAAAAATTGATTCATAATATTTATTAATATCTTTATTAATCATGTGAGTTTCTCATTCATTTGTAGTTAAAAAAATTATTCCTAGCATTTACTAATATTTTTTGTTTTTTATATGGATCCCTTAGCCTTGTTGATCTCTAATGTTTTTAATGTTTCTCCCTTGGGTTCCTCGATTCCTTTGGTTTATAACACTAAACCCTTGGGTTTATTAGTTATTTTGGATTATAACATTAACAATCTCTTGTATTTATTAATTAGTTGATTTTAAAATATTAATTCCTATGGTTTATTAATTTCTTAGGTTTTTGAGTTTAAAATATTTATTCTTAGGGTTTGTTAATCTCTTATATTTTTAATATTGATCCATTTCCCTTAAGTTTTTAATAATTTTCCCTTATGTTCAACAATTCCTTTGGTTTATAATATTAAACCCTTGGGTTTATTATTTCTTTTGGTTTCTATTATTAATAATACCTTGAGTTTATTAATCTCTTCAGTTTAAAAGATTAAAATACTATGGTTTATTAAATTCTTAGGTTTTGGGTTTAAACTATGAATTCTTATGATATATTAATCTCTTGGGTTTAAAATTCTAATTCTTAGGGTCTATTAATTTCTTGGTTTATAATATTAAAATTTATCCCCTAGGTTTATAACATTTTTTTTTGTTGGGTTTACTATTTTTTGGGGTTTATAATATTAAATGCTTGAGTTTATTTGTCCCTTACCTTTATAATTTTAATAATTCCTTTGGTTTATATTATTAAACACTTGAACTTATTACTTATTTTGGATAACAACATTAATAATCCATTGACTTTATTAATCTCTTAAGTTTAAAATATTAGTTCTTAAGGTTTATTGATTTCTTGGGTTTTTGAGTTTAAAATATTTATTCTTACGTTTTATTAATCTCCTGTGTTTTTAATATTTATTTGTTGGCCCTATTGATAACTTAGGTTTTTAATATTTATCCTTGAGCTCCCACTTCCTTTGGTTTATAATATTAAAACCTTGGATTTACTAGTTCTTTTGTTTTATAATACAAATAACCCCTTCCATTTATTAATCTCTTGAGTTTAAAATATTATTTCTTACGCTTTATTAATTTCTTAGGTTTTTTACTTTAAAATATTAATTATTAGGTTTTATTAATCTTTTTTTTTTTAATATTGATCCCTTGGCCTTTTTGATCCCTTAAGTTTTTAATATTTATCCCTTGGGTTCATCGATTGCTTTGGTTCATAATATTAAAACCTTGGGTTTTTGAGTTTAAAATATTTATTCTTAGGGTTTTTTAGTCTCTTGTGTTTTTAATATTGATCCCTTGGCTTTATTGATCCCTTCATTTTTAAATAATTTTCCCTTTGATTCACCAATTCCTTTGGTTTATAATATTAAAACCTTGGGTTTATTATTTCTTTTGGTTTCTATTATTAATAATCCCTTAGGTTTATTAATCTCTCGAGTTTAAAATATTAAATACTATGGTTTATTAAATTCTTAGGTTTTGGGTTCAAACTATTAATTCTTAGGTTATATTAATCTCTTGAGTTTGAAATTTTAATTCTTAGGTTTTATTAATTTCTTGGTTTACAATACTAACATTTATTCCGTAGGTTTATATTATTTTCCCATTTGGGTTTACCTTTATTCCTTTGATTTATAATATTAATCACTTGAGCTTATTACTTATTTTGGTTTACAACAATAATAGATCCATTGAGTTTATTAATCTCTTGAGTTTAAAATATTATTTTTGAGGATTTATTAATTTCTTAGGTTTTTTAATTTCAAATATTAATTCTTAGTGTTTATTAATCTCTTGTGTCTTTAATATTGATCCGTTGGCCTTATTGATCCCTTCGGTTTTTAATATTTATCCTTCGGCTCCCAAATTCCTTTGGTTTATCATATTAAACCCTTGGGTTTACTAGTTCTTTTGTTTCATAATATTAATAACCCCTTGGGTTTGTTAATTTTTTGAGTTTCAAATATTATTTCTTAGGCTTTATTAATTTCTTAGGTTTTTTAGTTTAAAATATTTATGATTATGTTTTTTAAATCTCTATTGTTTTTAATATTGATCCCTTGGGCTTATTAATCCTCTTGGTTTTTCATATTTATCCATTGGGTTCACCGATTCCTTTGGTTTATAAAATTAAACCCTTGGGTTTATTAGGTCTTTTTTTTTATAATGTTAATCACCCATTGGGTTTATAAATCTCTTTAGTTTAAAATATTAATTCTTTGGCTTTATTAATTTTTTAGGCTTTTCAGTGTCAACTATTAATTCTTAGGGTTTATTAATCTCTATTGATTTTAATATTAATCTCTTGGCCTTATTGATCTCTTAAGTTTTTAATATTTATCTCTTAGGTTGAATGATTCCTTTGGTTTATAATATTAAACCTTTGGGTTTATTAGTTATTTTGGTTTATAATGTTAATAATCTTGTTAGTTTATTAATATCTCAAGTTTAAATTGCTGATTCTTATGGTTTATTAATTTATTAGGTTTTTTAGTTTAAAATATTAATTCTTAGGGTTTATTAATCTCTTGTGTTTTTAATATTGATCCCTTGGCCTTATTGATCCTTTATGTTTTTAATATTTATCCCTTGGGCTTATGAATTCCTTTGGTTTATATAATTTAAACCTTGAGTTTATTAGTTATTTTGGTTTGTAGTATTAATAATCTCTTGGGTTTATTAATCTCTTGAGTTTAAAATATTAATTGTGAGGGTTTATTAATTTCTTATATTTTTGGGTTTTAAATATTATTTCATATGCTTTATGAATCTCTTTAGTTTAATATATTAATTCTTAGGGTTTATTACTTTCTTATAATTTTGGGTTTAAATATTATTTCTTAGGGTTTTTTAATTTATTTAAATTAAATTATTTATTTTTAGGTTTTTTTATTTTTTGGTTTATAATATTAATATTTATCCTTACTTTCACCAATTATTTGAGTTTATAATATTAAACCTTTGAGTTTATTAGTGCTTTTGCTTTAAAATATTAATAATCCTTTGAGATATTAGTTAGCGATATACACTTATTATAAATATTAATAGAGTATTATTATTATGTTATTTTTTAATTATATTTTAGTTTGAATTAAAACTATTAATATATTGAAATAATTTAATAATATATTTTTATTATATATTTTACTATTGAATAACATAATATTATATATTCTATAATATATATATATATATATATACATATATACATATTTTATGTTAATATATAGTAAATATATAAAATATATTGGTAATTGTATTCATAAATATATAATATTTATTTTTTGAAATATATGTGGTGGGTCGTGGATATAGCTCTATTGGCTTATACGAATCATATTGGTGAATGTGAATGTAAATCTATTTCCTATAGATTTATTGGCGTATATCAACGACATTGATAAATGTGATTGTGCTAGTTTTAAAAGGTTATATGTTTAAATTTAAAAAATAATACTTTGTTATATGCCTTCAATCAAGTTATAATAAATACCATTAAAAATAACGAATAAAAATTAGTAAGAAAACAATTTTTTTATTTTATTTTAAAGATGATTATTTCGCAAGTTTATAGTCTAAAAGAGTAGCGAAGGCTTGGTTTATTAGGCTACTCAACATCGAATGAGGCTAAAGATTTTGGAAACTCGTAGCGATAGTGGTATGTCATGCACTTGTATTTCTCAGCTAAACCTTTAGTGGAGGCGGTCCAATATATTAATTCCTAGTCTCAGCTCACCTCAGAGTTAACTTCAGAGTTAACCATTTATATCTCCTCAAAATATATATATAATCATTAGATATAATGATATAGATAGAAACTAAGAATATATATCCATTGAATAAATATGTTATATTTTTTAAATTTTAATAGTATTTTATTTTTTGAAGTAAAATTTTAATAGTATTTTATTTTTTGAAGTAAAATTTTAATATATATATATATATATATATATATAACTACTGAAGTATTAAGTAATTATCATGATAATGGGAATTCTCAAGTTTCCCAAATATCTTTATTTTTTCTTTATTTTTATATATTTTCATTTCGGATTGAAAATGAAATATCATCTATAAAGATTTCTGATGCATGTTATTGTGTACATTTTATTGTATGTTTGAATATATATTTTTTAAATATTGAATATATTTTGGTTTTTGATCATAAATATTCAAAGTGGATTTTTCAAGCATTGAAACAATTTTTAACCAGTGTTATATAGTAGCTAATCTCTAGTGTAAAGTTTAAATATAATTAAATTAAAATATGAAGTATTATGAAGTGTAATTATTACACAATGAAGAAATAAATTTTGGTTATGTAATTAAATAAATTTACATATTAATATTATTCAACATTATGTTTGTGAATGTTTTTAAAGGGATTTTTTGTAATTATGTAGTAAAAAATTAATATATTAAATTAGAAATAACACATTTTTATATTTGAGTATTGGGATTTTAATTTATATAAAATTTAAGTTTTGATTATTTTTTTTAAATAATTTTGTATTATAATTTTTTTTTTATTTAAAATAATTTATTATAATTTAATTATTAATTATTAATTTTATAATTATTGTATTATAAAACATATATCATTTCTATATTAAACCTGTCATTGTTTAAGGTTGTGAAAAACAATAAAATGCATCTAAAGCATCCCACGACGTCTCAAAGGTATGTTTGTCATTGATAGACAAAAAATAAACAACATATGAATCAATATTAACAGGTTTTAATGTAGCATTAGTAATTAACCTTCTTTTGTGACATCGATAAATTCCTATGTCTTGCTGCATAACATGATTTAATAGATTGGTCTCTCGATAGCCATATGTCATAATGTCTACCCATAATACTAGTATGACTCACCACTGCTTCTTTCTGTTCCAACCCATTTAAGGTGGTTGAGCTTATCGATATGATATGGTCAAAGGACAGAGCTACAAGTACATACAGTGGATGGAATTTACTACATAATACATATTGTGGATGAATGTGTCTAGCTCTGGTGGTCCCGTTTCTAATGCAAAATCAATGTCTTGAGATTCTGAACACTGTAACATGACGCAATTCCTAATGCAATGATGAATAACATGTAAAAATGGATATCCAATCATGATATAGATGATATAGATAAATTGAAATAAAATAATTGCTATAAAATATAAAATAATTTTGTAAAATTAGACTTGGACAAAATAAAAAATATATGAAATAGTTAACAAAATTAATAAAAAGTCAACCACTGACCAATTACAATATACCAACCTATCTGGTAACACGTATAATAAATAAGATTTCATTTATCCTGTTTGTATGTGTTTTCAATAATAATATTTAACTTTGTTAAGGTAGAGAAAGCATTCTCCACACCAAGCCACAAATATTTCCCATGCAAGGTTAAATTCATGACGTTCTAGTTTTCATTTTTTAACTTTTACAACTTTAACCCAGTGTGGATCAAGCTTCCCAATCCATACTTCCCCTTAGTTAGCATATATAAATAAATTATCTAAAGGAGTATCATTTATATGTTTCTAAGATTGCAACATCTATATTGGGAGTAATGATAAATTATACGTAAAGATAAACTTCACGTTGTCTTAAGACATATTGCTCTAGCTAGTGGTCAAGATTTGCAAACAAAAATTACTTTATGATATGTGAGATTTAAACATAGCTCATTTTTTATATGACCATTCACTAATATTTTGTTTAAATTTAATGTTGAAAGGATATTTCTAAACTCTACAAAATATTTTTAGGAAAAAGAAAAAAAAATATTAAAGGTGAAAAGGAATGGAGCACCATAATTTAGTAGAATGGATAACTCTAAAAAGTGAAAGAAAATTGAAAATAAAAAAGATCTACTTATAATTCTAAAAATTCTAAAAGAATGTCATCTACTTATTATGCCTTATGAGGACAACAAGAAAGGGTTATTGATTTGAGAAAAATATGCACCATCATTCTCTTTAGAATTGAGGAAAATAGACACCAACATTCTCATAAATTTGATGTAATTTTTATAACCACTATAACTGAAATATCCATTGTTTTGATATAATTTGTGCAAAAAAATATAAATAAAAAATTATAAGTGGTTAATGTTAAATTCACCATAAATATTTTAATTTATATAAACATTATACCAAAATGTTGCTCATTTTGATTGAGTGGTGAATGTATGATACATTTAGTAGTATTAATAATTTATTGTAAGGTATTGTAAGAAGTTTGTTGGATTGTGGTTTAGTGATAGATTGTGAGAGCCAATGCATTCTTTTAGAGAATGTTTTTTTAAATATAAGTGTGATTTGTAACCATGTAGGTATTATTATCATGCAATTGTAATAATTTTTTTCATTGATATACAAATAAGACTTTATTGTGTTTGGTGTAGATTCTAATTTAGTAAAAAACTCTCCTAAAACAAATTTCTATCTCAAATTTGTTTCAATTTTTTTTGTCTAGTACATGAAACCATGAGTTTGTCAACACTAACACCTTTACCTTTAAATGTGAGAGATATTGATATGAATATTATCCCTTTGCAGCTTAGCAGTTTCCTCCCATTTCCCCTTCACATAATGGAGCTCATATCTAAGCTTTTTACTTTCCCACTTTATGGAATAAAGGTTATATTTAAAGCACTCGTAATTTATTTTAATCTATCCATAATATCTCTTGAGCTACTAAAATACAAACCTATTTATGCTTAGAGGAAAATTCCCATCCAAAGTATAGTTTCCTTTGTGGCTCAAGTTTTATTTCAACCTTAAAGTTTTTCTCTAGCAATCTCTACATATCCTTATGCTTCCATCCATGGATTCATGAGGTAGCAGTTATAGGAATAAATAAGGGAATGTGTAGATTGAGATCTGCCAAGGTGGAGTATGTGGAGTTTTTGTAATAAGCCAATAAGTTTCAGATTAAAAGGAGGTCACAAATCGAAGATTCTGGATGTGATGAATATGTAGGTAAGGCACAAAAAAAAAAATATTTGAATCGGGAACCTTTAAGCCTTAGTAATGGCAAAAGAACAATGGGGGCAGTGGGGAGTCTTTGAAGCATAGATAAATGGCATCAAACTCCCAACAATGAATTGATCTGACCCCTTCATGGTGGAGGGTCAGGAAGGGAAACGATCAAGTGAAATAAATACGTAATTGGGATTATTTTTTTCTATAGAAATCAACATCGAGGTGGTGATTTGGCCTTCCAGATTTGATTTTGCACGTTTTGAGTCTCCTCTTGAGGTCGGAGAATGAAAATTTATCATAGATTGATTTGCATACCTATGTAAAACAATTGTTGTAGGTCACAATTTAGAGTGTTTTTCCTGTGAATATGCACACAGTTCCTTGTAGTGGCTCAAATACACCAGCATGACCTCAAAAAAATCATAAGTTGATAAACTCCCTATTTATATAAAATAAAGAATTTTTTAATTCTTTTAAAATATCTAGCTCGTGAAAGTATTTAATTGTTTTTTTGTGCCACTTGAGATGTTGATTCATAATAATGTCCATTATTTAAAGGATGTGTCTTGTTTGGGTAAAATATCTGCACAGATAGTTAGGTGTGGTTATGAATGAAGAGCTAAAAAGTTGAAGTGGAAAGTTTTATGTATATGTGAGAGAAGTTGATTTAATTTAAAGAAGATGTGTGTTTTTTCTTTTGAAATATAGATTTATATTTAAGTGAGTTAGTAAAGATAAAAGTTTGAAGTGGAAAGTTTTATATATGTGTGAGAGAGATTGATTCAATTTAAAGTAGAAATGTGTTTTTTTGTTTTCTATTTTTAAATATAGATACATATTTAAGTGAGTTAACCATTTCAGTTAGAATTTATAGACGATATTCATAAAATTTTATAAGGTAAATCTAATTTGGTATTTTTAGTAGTGTCTGTTTAAGATTGAGAAGGAAGAAAGACCAAAGTGAATGTGATATTATGATAAATCCACATAATCTTAGGAAAATATTAAAGGTTTGTATGTCATTGAAAATATAAATCTCTTGTTCATTTTTAAAACAAATTCCTCTCAATTAAAATGGAACAAAATACAAAATGAAAACATTAACAATTTTGTTTTGAGAATTAAAAAACTTAAAGGTAAGCTCATTAATATTGGATAAATGATTTTAAATAGTGGTCATGTCACAGTTACCTATAATGGTATGTTGAATTTATATCCAATGGAAAGTTGAATGAATATCAATTATTCATCATTGGTCTTGTAGCTAGAAAAATCTAATTAAATTTAATGAATTGGAAGATATGCTTTTGCAAGAGGAAGAAAGAACAAAGAATCTTTGCTGCAAATGGGAGATTTCATATTTCACATTAGTAGTCAAAAGAAAATTCTCATTTAAGGGAAATTGATGGGATAAGAACAAATTTAGCAAGTCACATAAAAATGACACATCAAAGCACAATAACACCAAGGAAAAATACCAATGGGAAGAGGAATTATGGATGCTTCTACTATAGTAATTTATGAAAAAAATTTAAATATTACAAGAAAAATAAGTTTGATGAACTGAGGAATAGAAGACATTCAAGTAATTTTATTGATAAATATGAAAAAAATAGTGATAATTTCAAAAATATTAATTAGTTCATTTCAAGTACAACTTTATATGATTTTAATGCATAAGCACTTCAGTTCGTATGAGATGCAAACAAGACAGGTTTGAAACATACAATGAAAATAGTAATGGTGCTTGTATGTATTTAGGAGATGATAGATCCCAAAAATTGAAGGGTTATTGAGATATATATGTTTAACTTTACCAAGTGATCACATAAAATATACACAAAATGTGATGTATTTACCTAGAATAAAGAAAAATTTAATGTCATTGTTCACAATTGCAAATCAATATACAAAAGTTGAGTTATTTATGTAATTTTTTTATTGTGAAGGATACACGATCAATATAAAATCATAACAATATGAGCTAAAAATGGACGACTATAAAAGTTTGATGTTTGATACTACTAGGAACAATAATGAATCATTGGCATGGGTCTGTCATGTTAATAGAGGAATTATTGCATCCATTCGGTGTTCATTTCAACCATAGTGATATGTTGATGCTTCTAAAGAAAGAATGGTGGACGACCTTTCTTGTGCATTATGAAAACAACATAGGCAATAGTTTTCTAAAAGAAAATATGTGTATGGTCCCATGAAAACCCAATCACTTTTTGGAGCTTCATAATTCCTGCTTTTAATCTATGATAGAACTACATATACATCGATTTAATTTATCAAAAGAAAATATGATGCATTTGAATACTTTAAAAAATTTAAGAATAATACTTTAAAAATTTTAAATATATGGTTGAAATAGCCCCATATGGTAATATGGATGAGGATAATTCATAAAATATACAAAAATAATGGAATTTGTAAATATTTTATAGTACACATAATCTTCAATAGAATGGAGTAGTTGGATACGATCAGATATATTTAAAGGTAAAAATATTTCGAATGGTTTCTAGGCTAAGTAATAAGCATTGTTGCATATTTGAAAATGAGAAATTCTTGAAAAAAAAAAATAGAGAAAATTCTATAATGAGTTTTATAACTATAATCTAATTTTAATGTATATGAAAATTTTAAAATGAAAACATTTTTTCATGTTATTAAAATATATGGAAGAAAATTGGATACCAAGGGAACCAAATACTTTTTTATTGATTATTATTCTAATTACAAAAATTATAAAATACACAATATATCACTCGCTCACTTTTCAAGTAATTAAAAATGAATTTTCATTGGAATTAGAAATTTAAAATGTCTCTTCTCTCAATTATTTTTTATGTATTATAATTATATACAAACTAGAGCCATATTGTAACAATGTCATTTGTTTTACTTTTTTGCACACCTAATATGTGAGTTTTGTTTATTGTAAAAGAATGACTAAGATTTGAAAAGAAAATGATAAATATTTATTAAGAAAGAAAGAAAAACCAGTTAATGTGCTATGGTGCCAAACAAGAGTCATATGGTGGCAATGTCACCGGTTTATCTTTCTTGCAGGCTCCCACCATGCAAATTTTGTTTGTTGTGAAAGAATGACTAATATTTAGAAAAAAAATGAATAATATTTATTAAAAAAGAAAAAAAACACTTAATATAATTTGAATTTAATATATATATATATAAAGATGAAACATTGTAAAAAATGATAATAATAAATATATATAAGAAGTACTAAAAAACAAATATTGCACTACTCTACATATATTTTAACTCCTTAAGGGATTAAAGCAATATTTTATTTTTTATTTTTAGTAATTTTTTTTTATATAATTTGACTAAGCAAAAATGGTTACATAACATAATCTTACAAGATAGGTTGAAAGGAGCCTTTCCAGCAATAAATTATTGTATTTTATCAAATTAAGTCATGTAAATATAAAAGTAAAATACAAACAATTGATAAAGTCAAATATTAAAAATTAAAAACTAAATTATATTCTATTCTCAAATATGATATTTATAATATCGATCATAAGAAAATCAAATTGAATAATATTAACTACATAAATATATTTATTTTAATTTAATAATAATATTAAAGATTATTATATATATAATTAAATTTAATATATGTATATAATAAAATTTGCATATTTGAAATGAAAAAAAACAAATAAATTATAATAAATTCATATTTTACATAATTTTTAAATATAAAATTAAAATTTATAAAATTATTATATATTTTTATAATAAAACTAAAATGTAATTAATTATTATTAAAAATGATACATGAATGTATTTATTTTTAAATCATTATTTTTTTTTCATTATTTTAATAAGAAAATATTAATTTTGAAATAAAAATATATAAATGAAACATTTTCCGAAAAACCTTCAACAAGAATTGAAATTTTCGAGCACAATTAAATTGAACAGAGCTTATGTTGAAGTAAAAATTGTAATTGAATTTTATTAAAAAGACTGAAAAGTTGAGTTACATAACGTTTCGAATTTAGATATTTTGTAAACACCATCCAGAATTGAAATTTTCGAACACAATGAAATGGAAGTGACTTTATTTCCAAGTAAAAATTGTAAATTGAATTTTATTAAAATAAATTGAAAATTTAAGTTTCCTAACGTTGCGAATTTAGATATTCTGTTTTATTATAAATTAATTTAAATATTTAAATAATCTAACACATCTTAAGGTCAGAAAATTTTAATTTATTAAAACTTTAATTTTGTTAATTTTTTTTTTTTTAAGCCATTAGATTTTTTAAGAAAGCATAGTTTGCAAAACATTTCTCAACAATCCTCTTTCTTTTATTCTGACTAATTTTTTCGATATTGAGAACCGAAGGATACTACATAGGACAGTTTACATTTTTTATTTCTAGTAGGAATTGTAGCCATAACGTACTAGGAGAAAATAAAAAAGAAGCTAGAACTAATAAAAGCGTATCAAGGAGGGGATGGGGAGGGAGTATAGGGGGCTGCAAAATAACCAACACGATCATGCATGTGGAAATCAATGTGTCATTTCCATATACTTGTGGTACTATTTCAACCACTTATAGTGGGTGCAATGGCACTATACTTTTTATTTTTAACAATGCTAGAGTATATGGAATACACCTACTATAACATTTAGAAAATTTCTTTATTAGTGCAACAAAATAACATAAAACTTTCAATTAAATATTCATCATCACACAAGTACGCATATACATAATTGTGAGGGGAAACTCCCATGAAGTTGACCCAATTATATTAAATAGAAGTTTACAATATTTTACAAATACAATTTTTCCAAGTCCTCCAACCGACAACTTGGCCTACACACTTCTACAACCTGTCGTGTCAACAACACTTCCACCGAGTCTCCTTTTGAACTTCTTTGAATGCTTCCTGAATTATGTGTTCGGGTCATGTCTATTTCTATACGCCGGTCACCTTTCCCATAATGTCCTTCATGGATTCCTTTCCAACCATTCGTCGTTCACCACACTGCAGAATCATAAGTGTCAACCCCACCCGCAGGCCTACCGTAGCACCCTCTGGTTGCTTGGGTCACACCGAAACTCATTCAGCCCAAAGAGTTTTGTCGCGGGCCGTGGGTCGTGTAGCACCTACACGTTGTCCCGACCCAATGTGTACGACTTGTTGTTGTGGATCTATGCACGTTGTGCGTCCTGCAGCCAACCCGAATCACTCAAACTCATCCAAAGGTTTGATTTCTCAAGAAGCCCCGAAATCTTGCTGCAAGAAACTTCGATATTTGCTCGCTGCAATTCGGCCTATAGCCTTATCCCTTTCGATGGCTATTTCTCTCTTCCCCCTTTCTTCAACTCGTATTATTTTGTTTGAGTTTCGGTTGAATGATGTGCAAATTGTATTCACCCATGCCACATATATATGAGTCGAGGTGGTCCCAACTCCACCAATCACCACGACTATCCAACACTCACCATGGTCAGCCCATCATGTATCAAGTCGGTGTGCACGCTATATGCATGAACCCCAACAACATATCACAATATTGCAAACATTCTAGCTATTACCAAGTCGCTCGGGTTGGTTGTGCTGCGCGTTCACCTCACTCACCTGTCACACTCACCATCACCCGAGGGTATTTTCACTATGGTGTGCTCACTCATCAGTCTCCACCTACTGGCTATGGGAGTGCACTCCCACGAGTGCCCAACTCAGGTTGCCTAGTGTGCCCTCGCCCAACACGCTCACTATGCATGACTCATCCACCAAGTCGACATGACTCACCCGTCCACCGTGCACAACTCTTCCAAGGTGGGCGCTCACCAATACGAGGTGCCCACTCATCGCCACGGGTGGGTGACCGCTATATGTGTGCCCGTTAGCCTCGCACATCGCTGAATATGGCACTAAGTCATCACAAACCCTGAGTTAGTCAATATAGGTGCCCATCACAACTGGGTGTGCCCAAAACAACAGGGTTGCATGACTCCATGACTTGGGGTCCTGACATCCTCCACCACTCTAAAAAAATTTCTCCCTGGAAAACACCATCATATCGTCACAACGTCTCATTAGCTCCAACATCCATATGTGCATGCCAACAACAGTGCTATATCTTAGATGAACCTCCAAATGGATCAGAATATCATGTCCGCACCCAGAAAGCTCAACCTATGACCTCCTCTATGCTCCAAATCTGTTGTAACTCTGCAATAATATCATGTGTTGGATCCACCTATGGTGGTGATAAGCTGGGTAGCTAATCCAGCTGTAACATCATCTCCACAAGAATGCATGCCTCCTACTTCATCATGATAGTTAAAGCATCTTATTTCCAATATTTTCCATCATTCCCAACAACCTGCTCATAATGTCAAGTGGGTTCACTGCCATGAGCATAAGAGAATGAGCCTCATCCCCATGTCAGTCTAAGAAAAGTGGGAGGATGTGGATGCTGAAGGCTGTCCGAAATCATTCTCTTATAACTCAATTCACCTATCTCGATTTTCCTCTTCCAATCTCTACATGTATGCTTCCCACATTTCTTCCTAAATTTTTGGACTTACATCGTTTCTTCCTTCAATCACCCCTATAATGCCTGTAAAGTATATTATACTATTATTACCTGTTCATTACCTGTTCCTGTTCCATGAGCTTTGCCTCTGCAACTATCAAACTCTCATAGAGTTCTCCATCCCTGTAAGGCCCCTATATTACTAGTATAGTCCCTTATTGTTGTTAGTGTAACCCCCTTATTCTTATTGTTATACCCCTGTAACCCCCATATTTTTATTATTGTGCTCTTTGTTAAACACAAGCATGGTGAAACACACACAAACAGAAAGATAATCATTGATTTCCTTTCTATTACTCATAGATGTATATTTATATTACATTTTTGGTGTGACCATTTGGTTCCATTCCAAGTGGTCTCTTGGACTCCATTTGTCCGTTCGCCTTCCACACCTACCCATAGAGGATTAGTTGTCCAACATTCCCCCCCTTAACCCGAAGGGGTATGTGTGAGTCCAAGAAGAGATTTGTAATAAAAATCTGCAAAGAATGTATGGAAGCACTTATATTGAATCAACTCTCTAAAATGTTGGCATAAAGAGGTGGTTTAAGGATGACCACCAACACTGGAATGCAACGCTTATTGTAGCTCCTACAACTCTTCCAAATCTGGAAAGACGCTGAGGACTTATGCTAGAGGAAGTCTCCCTCATATTTGAAGAGGGAGACCTTTCTCATTGTGTCAAAACTACTTCCTGTCATACTAATTGCGGCTTTGAAACTCTAATGGATATAAACCACTCCTTTTTATGGTTTCTTCTGATGTTGGGCATCATGGGTGCACCTATAACATTATGAGTGTATTACTTGGCATTAAATGTGCTACATTGAGTCTTGAATATTGGTTCATGGTTCAATCCCTACAAAGATTGTGTGCAGTATTGTTCAGGTTCAGATTTGACTGCGGCGAAGGTTTGTTTATCTAGTCCGTATAAAAGAGATCGTAAATTGAGTTTTTGTGGTAAATTGAAGAATTCAAGATAGAGTGTCTATGACTCGGTGTTAGCGTGTTGCATTTGCGTTGAACGTGTTGCATTTTCATTTACCTTGAGTCTTCATGTAACTATATTGGAACTCGAATGGTGCTCTCAGTACATAGTAGGCAACGAAATTGTTCTCAATGACTATTTGTCTTTTGTCTTCTAAATTTGAAGTGCCTACTTCAGGATTCTTACGGTGGGTGTATTCAACTACCAAGATGTGATGAAACCCGTAATTCATTGAAAAATCCACAGTGTGTGAATCCTTTTTAACAATGTATGTCTACTTCAAGTGGCACAGTGTATGAGCATTGGTGTTGTTGAACTATTTTACATCAAACATATTGTACCTGTGTGTTTTTTGTTTCCACGTGTTGTTTCAACCCTTGATAAAAGTTTGGATCTTATGGGTTTGATTTTGTTTGGGTTTGCGGAAGTGGTCTTATTCAAAAGTGACATTAGCATTGGATTAGAAGAAGGTTGTGATTGAACTAGTTTGAAGCGTTGTGAAAAACCCAATGTTGCTAAAAAAACTTGGTCAAACTAGTTCAATCACAACCTTACTCTGATACCATGTTAAACACAAGCATGGTGAAACATACACAAAGAGAAATATAAGCATTGACTGCCTTTCTATTACTCATAGATGTATATTTATATTACTCATAGTCTCTTGGACTCCATTTGTCCGTTTGCCTACCACACCTATGCTTTGAGGATTAGGTGTCCAACAACCTTAAATTATTATTGTTAGGTCGGCTATGATTACATTGTGGCCCCATGGACTCCTATATATAGAAAGGAGGTTTTGTCATTTCTATCACCCAATAATTTTTCATTTATGTAATGTATTGGAGGTTTCCCACTCAAAGTGGATGTTTTATAAGGTGTTTATCTCTGTTTTCTTCTATTTTTGGAGATGGTTTCACAACATTTGGTATCAAAGATTTGGATTCTAGGGTTTCGCTACTCCAAAAAGGTCATCGTGGAATTTTCGCTATAATTTTTTTTTATGAAGCTTCAGAGCCTAAAATTGTTAGAGTGCGAAGCCGAAATCCTAAGGAACATCGTCGCAAAATTCCGGAGCTTAGTTCACATTATTTTCGAAGATATGTTCTCTAGAAGTTAGGGATTTTTCAGGCTCCTGAATTTCATCTCGAAGAGGTGATCGTGGGAAAATCCTCATAAATTTTTCTTTGAGCATCAAATTGGAATGCTATAAGAAGTGACCACAAGTACACGAAATTTAGTTTCTTTTCCATCAATTTCAGAGCTAAAGGAGGAAACTGTGACACGTGGCAAGTCATACAAGTTCGCTCTATTGAACCAGTCCATAATTAGGTCATTGTGGGATATTGGACATAACTTTTCCTTGAGGAATCCAAATCAGGTCCGACCTATGGAATTTGAAAGAGGATTCATAGGGCTACCTCAAGGATAAATTTCAGATATTGAAGATCTGAAATCATAGAGATACTTCAATTTCAATATCGAGCTCCTCAAAAGAAAGAAAAAGGTTTGTATTTGTTTCTGAATTTCATAAGTCTTGTGTAAAAAATTCAGTTTCAAGTGATTCCAAGGGCCTATTGAGCATATATTTTTAGTATTGGGTTGTCAAATGCCTCCTAAAAATAATTCAACACCAATTAAGCCCTCAAAATACTCTACTATGACTCATGAAGATGAAGAATGGCAACATGATCTATAAAAATTACAAGAGAAAGTGCACCGAATTTCGCTCTCACAAAGAGCAACAAAAAATGAAATGGAACTTTTGAAGAAAGGAATGGAAGCGAAGATGAATGGTTTGAAGAAAGGCGTGGAAGCTAAGATGGATGGTGTGGAAACTAAGATGGATGGCATGGAAGCTAAGATGGATGACATGGAAGAAAAAATGAAAGACAACATGGAGAACATGAAGAATGATGTAAAAGCAGACATCGAAAGTTTGACAAAGTTGATACAAGAAATGATTCCCAATGGTGAAAAGATAGTAGAGGAAACTCATGATGAGAAAAAACTAAATTTTAATCGTGATTTCATAAACTATAATGTTGGATTGAAGAACCACCATATTCCAAATATGGATATGAGGAATTTTGATGGCAAGGATATCGTAAGATGGATACTACAAATAGAGAAATATTTTGATCTCAATAGTGTGAAAAACACACAAAAGGTACGCATTGCAACTTTACATTTAGAAAAAAATACATTTGTATGGTATCGATGGCTTTGCTCCCGTAAAAAAGCTGTCACTTGGTCAATTTTTGTGGAGGAAATGATAGCACATTATGAGGATACAAAGAGCAACACCTTCTTTAGCCAATTGATAGATCTCAAACAAAAGGGTTCAGTGGCAGAGCACATTGAGGACTTCCAAAAATTGAATATAATAGTAACACGGGATTGATGTCTTCATAGGGAATTTAAATTATATCATCCAACATGAAGTTCGTGTTTGGGAACCTGATTCATTGGAGAAGGAATTCAGGTTGGCAAGAAAAATTGAATGTAAAATTATGGCGACAAGGAAGTCTACCAGTCACATATATAAAGATGGAAGTGTTTCTACTCCTATACTTCCACAACCTACAAGGTTGACACCACAACAATCGGAAGGAAAAAGAGAAAAAGGGCATTGCTACAGTTGTGATAAAAAATATACTAAAGGTCATAAGTGCACTGAGAAGAAATGTTTTTACATAGATTGTGAAGAGGAGTAAGAAACTGAAGAAGAAACTTAAAAAGTAGAGGATATACACCAGGAAGAAACCCTAGAAGAAGAATAAATGAGTCTAACCATATCATGTAATGCATTGGTAGGAATTACACTCCTAAAACTCTCAATATAGAAGGACATATCAAGAAGAAAATGGTAGTAGTTTTGATTGATTCGGGTAGTACCCATAATTTTATTCATTGTAAGGTAGCCAAGGAATTGAATTGTTTCCTATACCTAGCACCAGAATGTTAAGTGATGGTTGCAAATGGAGGAACTATAAATTTCTCTGTAAAATGCCATCATATCAAGCTAGCCATGGGGGAATATGTATTGAATAGTGCAATTCTTTCCATCCGAATGGGAGGTGTTGATGTTGTACTAGGAGTACAATGGTTACAATATTTGGGGATGGTAGCTTTTAATTTTCAAGAACTTTTCATAAATTTTTTTTCGGAAGGAAAGGAAATCGAATTATGGGGTATTGTAGGGAAGCCGGGAAAGATAATAAGCTCTAATGTCATGCAAAGCTTCTGAAGAAATAACAATGAGGCTTAATTGCACAATTATGCTCACTAGAAGTTCCAACATCAAAATCATCTATTTCTCCATATCTCCAAAGAGTCTTGGAAAATCATTCCAAGGTGTTTGAAACTCCCAAAGGACTCCCACCTATTCGTGATCATGATCATGTTATTCATTTGATTCTAGGAAGTGTTCCTCCAACATCTGGCCTTACAGATATCATTATGTCCAAAAGAGAGAAATTAAACGTATCATTGAAGAATATCTTTAGTATTTATTCAAGATATCATCAACATTAGAATGAAGACTGAAGATATTCCGAAAACAACATTTCGAACTCATGAGGGTCATTATGAATTTTTGGTCATGCCTTTTGGCCTTACCAATGCACCTTCTACATTTCAAGGGTTGATGGATTCCATTTTCAAACCCTTACTTAGAAAATTTGTGCTAGTGTTTTTTGATAATATACTAATCTCCAGTAGGTCTTGGAAGGATCATGTTCAACATGTTGACAGGGTGCTCAAACTATTGGAAGAGAAACAATTATATGCAAAAACATCCAAATGTTTCTTTGGAGTACAAGAGGTGAAATATCTAGGTCATATTTTATCTCGCAAGGTTCTTAAGGTAGATGATAACAAAATTAAAGCCACTAAGGAATGTAAAGTCCCCACAACCATAAAGAAGTTGCGCGGATTTCTCGGGTTAACAGGGTATTATCGCAGGTTAGTTAATAATTATGGGAGAATAGTAGCACCTATAACAACATTATTGAAGAAAGATTCATTTTCATGGACTCTTGAAGCAACTAAGGCCTTTGAAAATCTTAAATAGGCAATGTGCCTAGCCCCAGTCTTAGCTATGCCAGACTTCATAAAAACCTTTATTGTCGAATATGATGCCTCAGGAAATGGAATTGGTATTGTTTCAATGCAAGAAGGAAGACCCATTGCTTTTGAAAGTCTTTCAATCAAAGTAAAGTATTTACAAAAGGCTATTTATGAGAAAGAAATGTTGGAAATACTATATCCACTAAAGAAATGGAGACCTTACCTAATGGGAAGACACTTCAAGGTAAAAACTGATCATGATAGCCTTAAACACTTTTTGGAACAAAGACAATCTTCAGAAGAGCAGCAAAAATGGGTCACAAAGATGTTGGGTTATTACTTTGAAACCATCTACAAAAAATGGAAGCTAAATATTGTTGCAGATGCACTCTCAAGAAAGGATGAAGAGGTGGAAGCATTGCTTTGTGCCATTTCAATTATCTAACCAGATTGGATAACCGAAGCAAGGGATGAATGGAAGAAGGATGAATAAGTGTGGACTCTCATTTAAAAGTTGCAGCAAGATCCTAGTACATCTGATACATTTAGTTGGAAAAATGATTCCTTATGGTACAAAGATCACTTATATATTTTCTAGAATTCCCAACTAAAACAAAATATTCTTTTGGAATTGCACATTTCTCTTTTAGGAGGACACTCAGAATTTTTAAAAACTTACCACAGGGTGAAGAAAGAATATTTTTGGGATGTCCTTAAATCTTATATTCAAAATTTTTCCACGGAATGTTTGGTTTCCCAGTAAAATATAGTTGAGACAATTAAGACCCCGGGTCTTCTACAACCTTTATCCATTCCAGGTTAACGTTGGGAGGAGATTCCAATGGATTTTATCACAGGTTTACCTAAGTCCAAAGGAAGGAGTGTCATCATGGTGGCAGTTGATAGACTTACCAAGTATGCACACTTTTGTACATTATCTCATCCATTTAAAGCGAGTACAGTTGCGATTGCATTTATAGAAATAATTCAAAAGCTACATGGAAACCCAAAGATTATAGTAAGAGAGAGAGATCCCATTTTTACAGGAAATTTTTGGACAAAATTATTTTCTTGTTTGGCTAGTCAACTAGCTCATAGCTCATCTTATCATCCTCAATCCGATGGTCAAACATAGATAGTGAATAAATGTTTGGAAGGATATCTTCGTTGTTTTGTATCTGATAAGAAATCACAACGGGTCAAGTGGTTACCTCTTGTTGAATGGTGGTATAACACTTCCTTCCATACTACAACAAAAATGACCCCATTTATGGCACTTTATGGATATCATTCACCATCCATCACATCTTGTTTAAGGGAAAATTCTAGGGTTCAAGTTGTGGAAGATCACATCAAGCATCAACAAGAGGTTCTCCAACTGCTAAAGGATAAGCTAAATTTGGCACAAAATCAAATGAAACAACAGTCAGATCAACCTCACAGTGAAAGAAGTTTTGATGTGCGAGACTGGGTATTTTTACGGCTAGAACCATACAAACAAATGTCCCTCAAGCAAGCTAAGAAGGATAATAAATTATTGCCAATGTACTATGGTTGTTACAAGGTTTTGCAAAATATTGGTACTATGGCATAAAAATTGGAGTTTCCTACTTCTTCGTGAGTGCATCCAGTTTTCCATGTCTCATGCTTAAAAAATGTTATAGGGGACAAACTTCCAATTCAAACAATATTTGCAAAACTTGGTGAGGAAGGAAAAACGATATTGGAGCCTGAAGCAGTCACGGAAACAAGAACTCGACAACTACGAAATCCATCAATTTCAGAGTATCTCATCAAATGGAAGAACTAACCCACTGAAGATTCTACATGGGAGGATGAGAATTTTATACAAAAGCACCCGGAGCTACTCAAGCGTTGAGGACGACACTTTTTTGAAGGAGCATGTTAAGCCCCTATATTACTAGTATAGTCCCTTATTGTTGTTAGTGTAACCCCCTTATTTTTATTGTTGTACCCATGCAACCCCCATATTGTTATTATTGTGCCCTTAAATTATTATTGTTAGGTCGGCTAGGATTACATTGTTGCCCCATGGACTCCTATATATATAAAGGAGGTTTTTTCATTTGTATCATCGAAGAATTTTTCATTTATGTAATGTATTGGAGGTTTCCCCCTCAAAGTGGTTGATTTCTAAGGCCTTGATCTCTCTTTTCTTCTATTTTTAGAGCTGGTTTCACAACAATCCCGCTTAATGTCCTCCACATGTATCGTTGTCAATTTACATCAGCTTGTAATAGCTTCCATAGTAGAAATTCCTATATGGAAATCCACCCACCCATCATAAATGTACAAATTATTTATATGTGGTACCATCATAGCCTCATATTTTTTCATAAATTCAATTCCTAGTGTTAAGGCCTAAATCTACCTCACGCTGAGAAAGGTAGGATCTAGGATAACATCATACCACGCTTAACTTGGTAGCTAGCCCTACCAGGTCAGGAGAGGGCTCTCTCCTTGTCAATCTCAGAAAATATGGCCAATGAAATCTTTAGATGAGTAATGTGATGATTGATTTTAGGCTAGGTATGTGTAAAAAGGTGTTTGATTGAATTTTATGATGTTTTTTTGGCTCAAATGTGAAAGGTAGATTTGGGCCCGGGGGAATGAGGCTCAGTTTTGCAAAGATATCTATGGGGCAAGGTAGTCAAGTGATTTGGTACTTCAACTTGAGTGAGATGGAGAGGTTTTAGACAAATGAGGAGTTTAAAAGGGCATGAATAACTCAAGGATCCTTTTCAAGCAGCTGAAAACATAGATAACTAAGCAAACCCTACGTAGAGCACTACACTTTCAATGTATTCAACCTTTATCTTTGTTTGATTTATTTAAGATGAAGTAAAGAGAGATATGGAATACATAAAACACATGTAGACTTATAATTACAGAATAAAACACAATACCAAAGCAAGATGCCACATGAATCCCATAAAGTGTTACAAACCACTGTTCTATTCCTTAGCCAAAACTGCTGAAATGAGTATACAACAAGCTCCAAGCTTTCCCAAAAATAAAACCATGCTAATGAATGAAAAAAAATAAGATATAGGAAAACAACAAATCGTCCTATACTCTAGGGGTCGAGCTCATGAGTTTAGGAGCTGTTCCAGAAAATTCTAAATTGAGAACTAAAAAGTAGGCAGTGGAACACCTTGCCTCTAAAAAATAGGGAACTGATCCATTCAGTTGTAAACTACCTTTTCATGGATGAATCTACCTCTATGAGTTAAAATTAAGCATAATTACATCAAAATACATCAATTCATATTAAATTACATCATAATTTTGACAATTAGAAGGAGAAAAGTCAAACTGTCAAGAAACTAGGCGAAAAACAGAGTATTTTTGGTCAAACTGAGCAAATTTCCTCCAATGCATCGTGCTGATTTCCCTATGCATAACGCCTTTTTGAAGATGCCTTTGGAGGCCTTCCTGGTGTCAAAAATTTCTCCACGTGGGATTATTGGAAAGGTCCTCCTATCTACTTTCCATAACAAATGGAATTTTTGAATTTGGCCTCCATTTGCCCCTCCAAAACTGAGTTCTCCCAAGACTGCTTCTTGTGTGTCAAAAAAGGGGTGGAAAGGTCATTTTTGGGGTGTTTTTGACCTTTTTGGAAGCCAAAAAACTATCAAAATTTCTTGGATTTTTTTTAGCATGCATATTTTTTCATGAAAAATCCAAATATGCTAAGTTTTCCTCAAAAGGATGCCTCCATCAAAAGCGAGCGCCAGGTGGCATGGCGCATAGGGCAGAAAGGTCTATTTTTTGAGCCAAAAATTCAAAAATTACAAAAGGTGTGCCAAATTTTTCGAAATTTGGGCTGAGTGTCCTCCCTTAAGAGCTGTGTTGGGCCAAGGAAGCCTCAACCAAGATCTGAAGTCTATCATGCTCTTTTCGCCTGTTTGATGCCTTCTTGAACTTGGCCTTCAAGTTCCTAATTCTTACTTTCCACACCTTGTTTCTCACCAAGTAGTGGTAGGCCATGTGCCTCAACATGTTTTTCTCTTTGTTGGCCTTCTCTAGCATTTTTTCCAAATTTATGTTTATCCTATCGAGCCAAGATTCACGATCAGCTTCAATTTCTTATTCAAGTGGTGACGACTTGGTTTTACTCCTCTTGGCAGCTTGCCGGTTTTCTCGTATGTTTTTCAGCTACATAATGGTTTTCTGATCCTCTAGCTGCTTTTTTCTTTCCTCCAGATAGTTATTTATCCATTTTGCTCTTCCTAGGTTGAGAGACAAACCATGGATGTCCTCTTGCTGCTCCTGAATGATCTCTTTAAGCTTTGAGCTTTGTGAGCCCAAATTGGTGTCATCATCCCGAATAAGAATGAAATCTGTCTCCTGCACTCTTGAAGGCCTCTCATCATGTAATGGCCACTTTCCCTTGTCCTGTACTTTCTCTGCTGATGGAGGAAGTGAGACCCCTTCCACCCCGGGTGGAGATAATACTCGCTTTGCTGCTGGAAACAACCTTCTAGTGCCCTTTTGGTAGGTGAAAAATACTTGCACACTAGAAGCTTGTGTCTCATGAAGCTCCTGCTGATGTGAAGGCCTACCTGTCTCATGAAAAGCTACTGGAGGTACTTGAGGAGTGGTGAATACCTCACGTGAAATGAAATCATCCCATGAGATGTTCTATAAACCAAGCTGATACATGACCACAATCTTGATTAGTGCAAAATGATATATGCTATTATACTGCTACTGGGGAGTCTTCTTATGCACTAAGGTGGTCATCTTCTTAATGTTCCAGCAAATAAATTAGGGGAGATTCATCATTCTCACCCTAGTAAAGTGCATCAACAATATGCTGTGATAAGCATATAGGCGAGAAAATCGACCCTCACAGCTGAAATACTTAATTATGAGTTTCATCGAGGGAGCATATAAGTCTTTCAGATACCGGAAAGGAAAAAAATCTGTTGAGATGTCTCTGATAACCAACCTTGATGTAAGGTTCATACTATTCTCTGTCAATCTGCTGCCTTTTATTCCACTGCTCACCGACATTTGGAATGCCAGTTGCTAGAGAAATGGACTCCGGTGTCAAGGTAAATGTCATACCTGCTAGAGTGACTTGGCCATTTTTAAGATGGAGCACAAACAACCTGGCCAACTCGTGATGGTATTGAACTCTCTCTACCATCTCAGAGAACTGATAACAGGATTGGTGTTGAAATCATGTGCGAGCAAGAGGGAAAGCCTACAACTCGGCAAGTGAAGTCGGCTCCTCTCGTTTATGTTTACCACCCTTGTGAGGTCTCCTTGGTGCATGAATTTCTGTAGGAGAATCATTGTGTGTCTCCTCATCTCGGTCATAGGAGGGATTAGACTCCATGTTTGCTAATGTGTGAGTTTTCTTGATGAGTATGAATATATTTATGGTGTTTTTAGTTTTATGATACCAAGGATGAGAATGTATGAGGGATTGTGGAGGGAAAGGGTATGATTGGTTTTGGGAATAATATGGAAAAGTTTTTTTTTTGGGAATAAGGGGTTTAGGGAATAGTATGTAGGCTTAGGGACAGCAATTAGGGTTTAGGATTTGTAACTAGGGTTTGTGATAGTGGGAGTTAGGGATATGGGAATTATGGAATTTTTGGAATATGGGAATTAGGGAATGAGTGGATGAAAGTGAAAAATGAATGGAGGAGTCAAAGAGTGAGGGAGTGATGGAGTGGACTTGATAGAAAAAACACAAATGCAAAACCCTAGGCAATTGTTTTTGAGCCAAAATTTCAAAGAGGTAGGGTTTGAGTTTTATCACACTAAACCGCCTTAAATTTTGAAGAAAAAATTTTTCACTAGCAATGGAAGGAATTTTGACTTACTTGCACACCATGGGATTGAGAAAATTTGGAAATTTGTGGGAGTTTATGGTGACTTCGGGCTTGCAGCTCTATGCACCGCGCAACAAAACCAACGTGCCGTGCCTTATCTATGCGTCATGCTAGTTTATTTCTTACACTGTGGAGGGTAGCCCAATGTGCCGCGCCTTCTCTATGCACCGCGCCATAAACCCAACGCGTCGTGCCCTTGAACTTGCACATTTTTGCCTTAAACTTGCTTCCTTTCTCCAACACAACCTTCTCTTTCTCAATTTTTCTCCTTTGAATGCAAATGAGCTCTTTAAACATGACCAATGAGTTTATATACAAGAGCTTTTGATTTTTCACTCATAAAACCCACTTTTATAATGTTTGCATTGTAACTTACTTTTTCAACTCTGTTTTTGAGTAGTTTACTTCATTTTTACCTTTGATGAACTGAATGATTTGATTTTTTGGTTTGCCTTGTAGGGGATGGAGTTTTTGAAGCTTGGTAAGGTGACCAAGGTTTCCACTGAAGTTTCTTACATAGGAAAAACTAAAATTACATCAAATTTTATACATGAAAACATAGAATACTCTGTTTTTCCTCAAAACAGGGTTTTGAGGAAAGATAAGTCTCTGAGCATGTGATTATGGAATTTATTGGTACTGAAAATTTATTCAATTGCCTCATGTGCCTGCTGACTGTTATTGAACATTTTGAATACATTTTTGATGAAACTCTAGACCTAATAAAGAAGAAACCCTAAAAATGACTCTTGCAGATGAGCTAGATGAATGGAAATGTGCCAGCAGGTAAAGGGCATGAGGGAAAATGTAAAACAAGCCACTACCGTCAGATGATCCATGATCATAATGGAATGCAGCTGATAGAGCGACAGACCTAACGTGCAATGCAACAAGAGAATTTGATCACTAACGGAGGGATGAAGATACCAACACTAACATTGGCTCCAATGGGGATGGTAGCTCCTTGGACGTGCCAAGAACTACAGATCTCTGGGAAAGCAGGCAGTGCCTTGGTCCATTGGGCTATGGAGTCAATAACTTTGACAAACTAAAACCAAACTCTTGACTCAATTTCAGGACCGAAATCTAACTCAAAACTAAGATTGAAAACTAAAACAAAATTGATAGACTGGAAAAGATGCTCATAATTGAACTTATTCACCAAAACCTACTCTAATTGTTCTATTTCACCGCTAGATCAAGTGAAATGGAACAACCAATGTAACCATGTAAGCATCCTGGCTACTACTTGAATCCTCCTGAGTTTTTTTCTGGTGAGCAAGTAGAGGGAAGAACTGAAAGGTAACTCCCATGGAAACTTGGAATCAAATTGAATCTTAATAAACCTGAGAAGCATGAGTTGACTGGATGACCTAAAGAATGCTGCGAAAGGGTCTTCATAAGAATAGCTATTGATTTCCATTAATACATTACTGCTCTGCTCCTAGTAACCTTCATACCTTGATCTTAAAATTTTCCTAACCGCTGAGTTGTCTCTCTCTGATGACTGCAGCAGGCTGTCAAAAAGATCTTGAAATTCGTGAATAATCAAGCTCTCTTGTTGATCCCAAACAAAACAAAAATCTTCTTCATTAGTCTCCTCATATGACTGCAAATCTTGATACGGGATTTGTAATGAAACATTCGCTGAACAAGATAATGAAGTCGGTTGTCAAATAAAGTTATGGTTAATGGTCTTTTCTGGCACATGGTCAGCCAATGGAGAAGGAATTTACAACAAATATCATCTAACACATGAGCCATAGGATCATAAAAAACTTGAAAAGACTGTTGCGACGTATCCATTGGAACTGTATGACATTATACAGGCTATTCATCCGTTCCTTTTGAGATATTATGAAAATTATTCTTCATGAACTGAAATTCTTCAAAACATAAGGGTACAGAATCCTCTTGCATCATTAGATCATATGTTTCAGCTTCCAAGCCTTCATCTGTATTCTAACCTTCAATTGCGTTTGGTGGCTGAAAATATGGAGCTAGGGAGAATTTTATATCGCAAATGATTTCATCAGTCGACCATTTCATCTCACAGCTCTGCCTCTGTATTTGTTTATTTGTTTATTCCCTCATCGTGAACCCTCTCTCAACTCTACTCTGTACCCCCAGTTTTCTCCTATTCTTTTGCTCTTTTCTTCATGTGTCATGGTCCCACTTCTTGCCTCTCTTTCTCTGCTTCTTGTCTGCCACTTTGTGCTGCTTGCCTCTGCTACTCTACTATTTTTTTCTCTTGTTGTTGCCTCTGCTACTCTGATATTTTTCTTCTCTCCTTTGCCATCAATGACAACATTTCCAACAATTTCATGAAAATAGAAACTCTGTTTTCGAAATTGGATTAAATATTGAAGTGCTAAGAAACCATAGTTGTTTAGTTTATTGTTCTTGTATTTTATTTCCATTAGAACATAGTTGACAATTGTTGTGTTAATAGATGTTTATGAAAGCCATTTTCAATATGCTAATACTACATTAAATGGTTAAATATCTCACATACACAGTGGTTGAAATTATATTGTTTATTGTTATTTGCTTGCCAAAGACTAAGGCATAATTGGTTTCTCTGAAGGCATCTCAAGAAGTTTAACAAATTACATTTGAATGTGGTAGACAAGTCAATTATACATTAATTGAGTTTAGATTAGATCTTACATGCTTTTTACTTTCAAGATCCTCACTTAATTGCAAACAATAATCTTCCTAGAAATCACTCTTGAAGGAATTGGTCTAATCATGTTTTTTATATGAGATGGTTGAATGATTAATGAAAGGAAATTTTTGAGTAATCCATTTGCAGAGTTTTCTTAGTTCCTTTGTTCAAACAGGTGTGATTAGTTAGTTAACATTACGTCAAGAATACCACTCTTTATAAATTAAATAATTGGAGTAACTAAACACATCTTATATATATTCATTTGCATTCTCTGTTTTCCATTCTAGGATCTTAGCAGACAAAAGTACAAGTAGTTGTTAAGCTCCATCTCAATAGGGTCATACCTAACAAATTGAATGTTGAGGTAACTAAAGGTACAATAGTTTATTCTTTTCTCTGCTTTCATTTAAGATAGGCATTGTAATTCTCAATATTATTTTAGAAATATATCCATGGATTAGGACTAATAAATAGATAGATGCTTTCATTTCCAAAATAGTTCTTAAAATAGCCCTCAGTTTTTGGTAGGTTTTTATGAAAATTACATTAGTTTCAGTACACTTCCTTTTCTTCCTTCTAGAATAAATTTAGATTCACATAAGTCTTTCCATAGATTTAGATTAACCATCGTTAGATCTCAAAGAACAAAACCCCCCCTAAAAAATAACATAAAACACAAAACAATGAAGTAAGGAATAGGTTGCTTAAGCACGTATGGTGCACCACACTTCATCAGTTTACTAGCCCTAGTTGATAATTAATGGAACCAATTTAGGACATAAGATTGACTAAAAATATTGGCGCCATTGCGGGGGAAGTGTAACTAGGTAGCCTTATCTCTTACATTCAAGAAAAATACAGACAAACAATGATATGTGTACAGAAAGAGACTCTAGGGACATATTCATAGCTAGAGGAAGAAGCTTAATCCCTACAACACCACTCACTCCACATAGACCAAGAAGTAGTACACCACCATCTCAAACTCATATCCATTATTTCACTGGCCATATACTTCTAGAAGTTCTAAGATCAAATATCCATTTAGGAGGATCTCTTACTTCATCCACTGAGGAAATCTTAGAGGAAGAAGATCATAGGACCCCAACAAAAGGAGTAACCTTTTTCACTTCTACAGAGGAATATATTCTAGCTGAAGAGTTAGAAATCCCTTTTAAAGAGGAAGAAGAATAATTTTTCTTCAACATATCATTGATAAAAGAACCAAAGGAGTAGTTAACCCTGCAAGCTGAACCTTATATCATCTCTGAAGAATCTATCACTGTAGGAAGAGGAGAAGAAGGATAGGGAGAAGGAGAAATTTTTAATGGATAAAATGTACTATTTGGAGGAGGTATAGGTAGAGGAGGAGATAGAGGAAGAGGTAGAGGAAATGTAGAAGGAGGTAGAGGTAGAAGGGGAATTGAGAGTTCTTTTGGATTCCCTATCATAGATGAAGAGACAAATGCTACCATGAAAAATATCTAACCTTCGGTTCTCCCAAACTTTCATGGATTAAAAAGTGAAGACCCTGAGACCTTTTTATTTGAATTTCAAGTCTTATGTAGAACTTATGATTATCTACAAGAAGCTCAAAAAATCAAATTATTTCCTTTAACATTGAAAGGGGCAACTCTAAAATGGTTCATGAGTCTAATCACTAGGTCTATTAAGACAAGGAATGATACGAAAAGAGCATTTCTAGAAAGGTATTTGGACTATTGTATACCTGTTAATCGCAAAGAGGAAGTGTTTAAGATGATGCAAAAAGAGGATGAAAAATTTGAGGATTTACTTGAAAGATTCAACTATAACATTAAAAGATGAAAAATGGAAAATCTAGATCAAGA
The DNA here is from genome assembly GCA_034641835.2 of Pinus albicaulis. Lineage (NCBI taxonomy): Eukaryota > Viridiplantae > Streptophyta > Pinopsida > Pinales > Pinaceae > Pinus > Pinus albicaulis. The sequence continues at coordinate 804,927,936 of CM076574.1, read as the reverse complement.
CACTATAAAATCTCTTTTCTTGAAAAGAATTGGAGATGAATGGATAGATATTCTTAACATGATGGGGAACGGGGACATATCTCAACTTCCATTACCTAATATTTGAGAACTATGTATTAATCTCTCAAGAGGAAAATCAAAAATTTTGAGAGGACCAAGAAATCCTGCTCTTTCTAGGGTAAACAAATCTACAACTAGAATAGTGAGTAAGGCAGAAATTGGGAATATGCTTGATGAATTCAAAATAGAGATTTTAGGGAGTCTTAGTGAACAAATAGACACCCTTAAGTTACAAAACAAGCAGAAATCTAAGACTGATGCTTTGGCTATTTTTTTCCAAAATGCAGAAAGAAACATGCTTTGAGAGAATGCCCTCTTAAAGAAAAAGTCATAGAAACCTATATGATTTGTTCAGAAAGTCATGAGGCTAAGAATTCTCCATCAATTCCTAGTCTTAAGGTTGTTTTTCATGAAGAAACAACATCAAGTCGTACAGAATCTCTTTGTTTTCTCTCTAGAAGACCATGGCAGGGGCCACAAACTCAAGGGTTTAACAACCAAATGAATACTCAACCCCCACAAAATTAGAATTCTTGGCAGAAACCTTGGACCCAATCTCAATTTCAATCTCAAACTTGGGCTCGAGGAATGCAAAATCCATATGGAAAATTTTCTCAGTACTATCAATATCCTTCATCATATCCAAACTATCCTCCCCAATAAATTCCTCAACAAAATCAACAACCTCCAATCCAAAACTAGAATCCACAACTAGCACTACCATTCCCTCAGAGACCAAATCAGTTACCTTCTCAACCATTACCAAACCCCAACAATAAAAATCCTCAGAGTACCTATATGATAGAAGGTCAGAAATTTCCAACCTATATGATTACTCCTCTAGAGCTTAATGATGTCCAACTAAGATCTAGTAGGATATTAGAAAAGAGGAAGCCTTCTGTAATCATTCAAGAACAAGAAAATTTAGAGGAAGATTCTCTACATTCCAATAAAATTTTTGAAGAAGAAGTAGCTCTGAAAAACCAAAATTCTGAAATTGAAAAGCAAAAACAACCAATAAATTCAACTCCTGTCATGTAGCAACCATTAGTACCTACTTCTACATGTCCTTTTCCTGAAATATTAAGTATTGATAGAGTAGTAGAAAAGAATTTTTTGTTTCCTAATTATGATTTCCTATATGAATTAAGAAATATTTGCTTCAAAATCCCTATGTTACAAGCCATCAAGGAAATTCCAATTTTTGCTAAAACAATAAAGGAGTTGAGTATGAAGAAACTGGGAAAAAAAATAAAAAGAATAAAAAGAATCCATCTTGTAGGAAAAATAACAGACATAATGATGGGAAAAATTGTCATTTAGATCACAGAAGTCTAGTTGTAAAAACACATATCAATGGAGTTGAAATTCGAAATAAATTAATTGATTTAGGAGAAGAAATAAACATCATGAACAAATAGACAATGGAACAACTTAAGCTTCCTAATCTCCTTTATACACCTACATTACTACAATTAGAAGATAGATCTATAATCAAACCAGATGGTGTTTTAGAAGATATTTCAGTGTCTTTAGATTCTTGGGAGTATCCTGTTGATTTTATGAAATTAACCCCGAAGAACAATCTAGGAGAACACCCACTCATACTAGGAAGACCTTGGTTGGCTACAACTGATGCTTTAATTAGTTGCAGATCTGGTGACATGTATATTTTTGATGGTAATTCAACTAAGAAATTCACTCTATATCATCCAGCAAGAACAATAACAGAGATAGATGACAAGGAATGGATTGATGATGAAGAAGATATACAACCTCTCTTTACTATTTCAAAAATTAGTGAAGACAACCAAATCTTAAATATAATAGAAAGTTATGAATTATCTCGAGAATATGAACATGATCAATTTTAGGAAAGATCCAATGTTGAATACTTATCATCTAGGCAGATGTATCTTTACTCTATGGAAGAATTTGGTAGTTCTACAGTTGAAATATTTCCAAGGAAAACCTTGAACATAAACAATAACTTGGAAAATTTACAACAAGAGAAGATAATCAAAGCATTACAACAACATTCATCTGCATATGCATGGGATTACACTGACATGAAATGAATTAGTCCTAAGACTTGTATACATCACATTTACATTGAGGAAAATTGCAAACCTATCAGACAAATTCAAAGAAGGATGAATCCAAATCTTAGGGAAATTGTGAAAGAAGAGTTTCAAAAGTTGTTAAATGTAAATTTCATCTATCCAATTTCAGATATTCAGTGGGTTTCTCCTTTAGCGGTTTTACCCAAGAATATTGGTAAATGGAGGGTATGCATTGATTATCGAGAATTGAATAAAGCTACACTTAAAGATAATTTTCCTTTTCCTTTTATAGATCAAATGTTAATACATTAGCAGGTAAAAATTATTTCTCATTCCTGGATAGTTTCAGTGGGTACAACCAAATTCATGTTGCACCTGAAGATCAGGGTAAAACCACATTTACCTGTCCATGGGGGACTTATGCCTACCGAGTACTTCCTTTTGGATTTTGCAATGCACCTGCAACATTCCAAAGGGCAGTACTATGAATTCTTTCTGATCTAATACATGATTGTGCAGAAGTGTATATTGATGACTTTACAATTTATGGTAATACATTTGAAGAGGCTTTAGGAAACTTGGAAAGGGTTCTTAAGAGATGTAAGGAAGAAAACCTCTCACTAAGTTATGAAAAATGTTTCATGATTTTTACTGAAGGGATTGTTTTGAGACATCACATTTCAGGAGATGGAATTAAAGTTGATAAATGTAAAGTTGAAGTCATATCCAAGTTATCAATTCCAAGTTGCTAGAGAAAAGGCTTAGACTATTAATAGAGTATTGAAAATTTTCAGTAGTACTTACCAAATGCACCAAAGATTTTGAATTTAGTTGGAATCCTGACTGCCAGTTAGCATTTGAAACCTTAAAAGAAAAAATTTCTGAAGCACCCATCTTAAGAGGGCCTAACTAGAAAGCACCCTTTCACATTTCAATAGATTCTTCAGAAACAGCTCTAGGAGCTGTGTTAGAACAAAAGCACTTGATCCCATATGCCATCTATTATACAAGTAAGAATTTGACTCCCCTAGAGTTAAATTATACTGTAACTAAAAAGGAATTCTTAGTTGTTGTTCATGCTATCAACAAATTCAGACATTACATAGCATGCTATGAAACCTTTTTCCATATAGATCACTCTGCAATTAGGTTCAAGAATAAAGACTTCCATAATGAATCATGGAAGGTGATACTTAAAAACCCTGGTTTGGATGACTCAGTCTTTAGAAAAGGAATCCGAAGTACTGCTCTTAAAATAAAATGTAGAAATATGCTTTTGATTTTGTAGAAATTCATAACTTGTGAAGGAGGATTTGGAACCATGTATTTTTATCATATCCATTTATTAATGAAATCAACCTTCTCTTATTTCTTCTCAATAGTCTAAGAAGAATGGCTTCAAATGTACGCAAGAAAATACAATCCATAGAGACCAATATGCATCATCATGGCTTGGTTAAAATATTGATTGAATATCACTTAAGAAGCATAGGAGGCAATTGGGGGGATTTCCTTGTTACAAATCATTTTCAAGAACAACCAGAATCACCACCCAAGGAAGAAAATGCCAGGAGAAGTAAAAGAAAGAAAAAAGATGTAATTTTTGAAGACAGACCTAAAACTTCACTACAAAGGGACAATGAAAAAATAATTTCTAAAGAACTGATAAAAATTAGAAAACAAATTAAGGCTAGAGGAAAGAAAAAGAAATAGAGTGAGGTTACAAATGAAGGGAATGAAAGTCCTCTAAAACTAACAAGGAGCTCTAGACTCCGAGGCACTATGAAGAAGACATTGTTTAAAGAGACTAAGCTTATAAATATAGAAGAGGAAACCCTAGTTCCATCACCTATTGATAATTCTCCTATGTGTAGTCCTCAAAACTCTACCGTTTATCATTTTGAAGAAGGCCCCAGCAGAAGATCTCCTAGTATAGACCTAGTTCAACAACAAATATATGATTATGTAGAGTCTTTGGAAAGAAGTGCCTCAATGAACCAAGAACCACCTGTCAATCCACAATAACCTCTAATTGATGCTCTTAATCAGGATATTTATGAATTAGAGATATTGAACAGGCACATCAAGCAGGAAAATCAGATTTTGAAGGAACAAAACAAATTGGACAAGGCAATGCATGATAATACTACTTTGCAACTAGGATTATTAAATAAGGAAAATAGAAATTGAAGAAAAAGAACAAGAGGTTGAATAGAGAAATCATAAACCTCAAATTCAAACTTCTCATGAAAAGGCCAAGAATGACATTGACTTCAAAGAGGAACAAAAGAATAAGGTTGGATGTCCTAGCTGAGGTATTTGAGCAAATGCAGTAGGGAAGAAGATCTCATAATTTTGGCAAATTTCATGAGGACATGCAATGATTTTGCAGTGGGGGTATGTTGAACCTCAGGATTACCCTCTCTTTTATAGTTTTTATCATCTCATTCCACCACTTTCCCATAAGATCATAAACCCTAATCAATGAAGAATGCTAAGGTTTTGTCTTAAGAATGCAATTAAATGATTTTTAAATTATATTTTCATGATTTTGTTATTTGGATAGGTTTTTGAAATTTAGCTATAGAATGCAGTCTATTCTATAGCTAACTATGCATTCCGTAGCCACTCTTATGGTTTACTAGGTTCCAGGTGTTAGTTGAGGAATCAGGCCACATGATTGTTTCTATAATCTTGCCTACATGGATTCTATCCTACTCACATGGTCCAGATCGACATAAAAAGGAGCCTAAACTTATGGTCACAGTTACAAGGTAAAGAACGTTACCTAAAGCAATAGGACTCCTGATTTTCTCTTCGAAGCAAATCATTAGTACAATAGTCCTATTTCAATTGCAATTGAATTTAGACACCTATAGATAGTTTAATTCGCAATTAGTTATGTAATTTCTCTTTAAATATTGGTTCTACAGAACCAAGAGACAGTTCAGTAAAATTTAGATTTGTAAGTGAATACTCTATTTTTAAACCTTGTTTTTATCATAAAGAAGTTCAATTTTCCAAATGCTTGCTTGATTGCATCTTTAACAAGATAGGAGTTCAACCACGTCAGTTGCAGTGGGCCCCTGCTTCTGAAGGAGGTTTTTACTGTGTTTCTAGTTAAATTTCCTTTAACTTTGTTTTAGCAATTTTTGTTTCTAAATAGGCTTATGCTTCATTTCCATCTTTCAAAAAATTTAATGATAAAATATAATTATGCAGACTTTCTCTTCCAAAACATTTCATGAAAATAGAAACTCTGTTTCCGAAATTGGATTAAGGATTGAAGTGCTAAGAAACCACAGTTTTTTAGTTTATTGTTATTGTCTTTTATTTCCATTAGAACAGAGTTGATAATTGCTATGTTAATAGATGTTTATGAAATCCATTTTCAATATGCTATTCCTACATTAAATAGTTAAATATCTCACATATACAGTGGTTGAAATTATCTTTTTTATTGTTATTTTCTTGCCAAATACTGAGGCATAATTGGTTTCTCTGAAGGCATATCAAGAAGTTAAACGCTTTACATTTGAATGTGGCAGACAAGTCTATTAAACATTAGTTGAGTTGAGATTAGATCTTACATGCTTTTTACTTACAAGATCCTCATTTAATTGCAAACAATAATATTTCTAAAAATCACTCTAGAAGGAATTGATCTAATCATGTCTTTCAGATGAGATGGTTGAATGATTAATGAAATGCAATTTCTGAGTTATCCATTTGCAGATTTTTCTTAGTTCCTTTGTTCAAACAGGTGTAATTAGTTACTTAACATTAACTCAAGAAGATCACTCTTTATAAATTGAATAATTGGAGTAACTAAACACATCTTAGATATTTTCATTTGCATTTTTTGTTTTCCATTCTAGGATATTAGCAGACTAAAGTACAAGTAGTTGATAAACTCCATCTCAATAGGGTCATACCTAACAAATTGAATGTTGAGGTAACTAAAGGTACAATAGTTTATTCATTTCTCTTTTCTCATTTAAGATAATCACTGTAATTCTCAATCTTAGTTTAGAAATAGATCCATGGATTAGGAATGATAAATAGATAGATGCTTTGATTTCCAAAATAGTTCTTAAAGTAGCCCTCAGTTTTTGGTATGTTTTTATAAAAATTAGATTAGTTTTAGTACACTTCCTTTTATTCCTTCTAGAATACATTTAGATTTACATAAGTCTCTCCATAGCTTTAAATTAACCATCCTTAGATCTCAAAGAACAAAAACCCCCCTAAAAAAAAACATAAAACACAAACCAATGAAGTAAGGAATAGGTTGCTTAAGTGCATATGGTGCACCACACTTCATCAGTTTACTAGCCCTGGTTGATAATTAATGGAAACAATTTAGGACACTAAATTGACTAAACAATGTCTTCATATGGACTTTAAAGGATAACGTCCAACATGAAGTTTGCATTTGGGAACCTGATTCATTGGAAAAGGCATTCAGGTTCGCAAGAAAAATTGAATGTAAAATTATGGAGACAAGGAAGCCTACCACTCACATATATAAAGATGGAAGTGTTGCTACTCCTAGACTTCCAAAACCTACAGGGTTGACACCACAATAATTGGAAGAAAAAAGAGCAAAGGGGATTTGCTACAATTATGATAGAAAATACACTAAAGATCATAAGTGTGTTGAGAAGAAATTATTTTACATAGTTTGTGAAGAGGAAGAAGAAAATGATCAAGAATATTAAAAAGAAGAGGATATACACCAAGAACCAACCGTAGAAGAGGAAGAAATGAGTCCGACCATATCATGTAATGCATTGGCAAGAAAAACCACTCCTCAAACTCGATAGAAGGACATATCAAGAAGAAAAAGGTAATAGTGTTGATTAATTCAGGTAGTACCCATAATTTTATTCATTGTAAGGTAGCTAAGGAATTGAATTGTTTACTATACCCAGCACCATAATGTCAAGTGATGGTTGAAAATGGAGGAACTATAAATTTCTCTGGAAAATTCCATAATATCATGCTAACCATGGGGGAATATGTATTTAATAGTCCAATTCTTTCCATTCCAATGGGAGCTGCTAATGTTGTACTAGGAGTACAATTGTTACAACCTTTGGGGATGGTAGCTTTTAATTTTCAAGAACTTTTCTTGAAATTTTTTTATGAAGGAAAGGAAGTCGAATTACGGGTATCATAGGGAAGCCAGGAAAGATAATAATGTCTAATGCCATGACAAAGATTCTGAAGAAAGAACAACGAGGCATAATTGCACAATTATGCTCACTAGAATTTCCAACATCAAAATAATCTATTTTTGCATATCTCCAAAAAGTCTTGGACAATCATTCCAAGGTGTTTGAAACTCCCAAAGGACTCCCACCTATTCGTGATCATGGTCATGCTATTCATTTGGTTCCAGGAGGTGTTCCTCCAAAGATCAGGCCTTATAGATATCCTTATGTCCAAAAGAGCGAAATTGAACATATGATTGCAAAAATGTTAGAGGCTGGTATAATTCAACCTAATAAAATGCCAAGCCTAAAGAGTATTGGTGCAATGCTAGCAGTTGACTATGGCACATGTATAAACTGATGAGAGCCATAGTCATTCTTTAAATAGAATGCCATTCCTATGATCATGAATTATTGGATGAATTACATGCAGCAATTTATTTTACCAAGTTGGATCTTCATTTTAGATACCATCAAATTTGAATGAAGACTGAAGATATTCCGAAAACAGCATTTCGAACTCAGGAGGGTCATTATGAATTTTTGGTCATGCCTTTGGCCTTACTAATGTATTTCATTTCCAAGGGTTTATGAATTCCATTGCCAAACCTCTTCTTTGTAAATTTGTGCTAGTATTTTTTTGATATATATTTACAATTTTACATGTCTTGGAAGGATCATGTTCAACATGTATGTTGACAGAAGCCTAAAATGTTGGGTAGAAGAAACAATTATATGCAAAAACATCCAAATTTTATTTGTAGTACAAGAGGAGGAATATCTGGGTCATATTGTATCTCACGAGGGTGTTAAGGTAGACCCTAAAAAAATTAAAGCCATTAAGGAATGGAAAGTCCCCACAACCATAAAGAAGTTGTGAGGATTTCTCGAGTTAACAGGGTATTATCGCAAGCTTGTTAAGAATTATGGGAGAATAGTAGAACCTCTAACAACATTATTGAATAAAGATGCATTTTCATGGACTCCTGAAGCAACTAAGGCCTTTGAACATCTTAAAGAGGCAATGTGCCTAGCATCGATCTTAGCTACACTAGACTTCACAAAACCCTTTATTGTGGAATGTGATGCCTCAAGAAATGGAATTGGTGTTGTTTTATTGCAAGAAGGAAGACCCATTGCTTTCAAAATTCATCCAATCAAAGGAAACTATTTACATAAAGATATTTATGAGAAGGAAATGCTAGAAATACTGCATGCACTAAAGAAATGGTGACCTTACCTAAGGGGAAGAAATTTCAAGGTAAAAACTAATCATGATAGTCTTAAATAATTTTTGGAACAAATACTATCTTCAGAAGAGCAGCAAAAATGGGTCACAAAGATGTTGGGTTATGACTTTGAAATAATCTACAAAAAAGGGAAGCTAAATGTTGTTGCAGATGCACTCTCAAGAAAGAATGAAGAGGTGAAAGCATTGCTTTGCGCCATTTCTTTTATCCAACCAGATTGGATAACTGAATCAAGCGATGAATGGAAGAAGGATGAAGAAGTGTGGACACTCATTCAAAAGTTGCAGAAATATCTTAGTACATCAGATACATTTAGTTGGAAAAATGATTCCTTATGGTACAAATATCGCTTATATATTTGTAATAATTTCCATCTAAAGCAAAAGATTCTTTTTGAATTGCACACTTCTCCTTTAGGAGGACACTCAGGATTTTTAAAAACTTACCATAGGGTGAAGAAGTAATTTTTTTAGGATGGCCTTAAATTTGATATTCAAAAGTTTGTGGTAGAATGTTTGGTTTGCCAGCAAAATAAAGTTGAGACAATTAAGACCCTGTGTCTTCTACAACCTTTATCCATTCCAGGTCAACATTGGGAGGAGATTTCAATGGATTTTATCATAGGTTTACCTAAGTTCGAAGGAAAGAGTGTAATAAAGGTGTTGGTTGATAGACCTACCAAGTATGCACACTTTTGTGCATTATCTCATCCATTTAAAGCAAGTATAGTTGCTACTACATTTATGGACACAATTCAGAAGCTACATGAAACCCAAAGATTATTGTAAACAACAGAGATCCCATTTTTACTGAAAATTTTTGGACGGATTTATTTTCTTTTTTGGGTACTCAATTAGCTCATATCTTATCTTATCATCCTCAATCCGGTGGTCAAACTAATATAGTGAATAAATTTTTGGAAGGATATCTTCGTTGTTTGGTATCTGATAAACAAACACAATGGTTCAAGTGGTTACCTCTTGCTGAATGGTAGCATAACACTTCCTTCCATACTGCAGAAAAAATGACCCCATTTATGGCACTTTATGGATATCATCCACCGTCCATCACACCATCTTTAAGAGAAAATTCTAAGGTTCAAGTAGTGGAAGATCACATCGAGCATCAGCAAGAATTTTTCCAACTCTTAAAGGATAACCTAAATTTGGCACAAAATTGAATGTAACAAAAGGTAAATCAAAATCATAGCGAGAGAACTTTTGATGTCGGAGACTAGGTATTTTTATGGCTACAACCATACAAAAAAGTGTCCCTCAAGCAAGCTAAGAAGGATAATAAATTATCTCAAAAGTACTATGGTTCTTACAAGGTGTTGCAAAAGATTGTTACTATGGCATACAAATTTGAGCTTCCTGCTTCTTCGCAAGTGCATCCAGTTTTCCATGTTTCATGCTTAAAGAAGGTTATAGGTGAAAATATTCCAGTTCAAACAATATTTCTAGAACTTGATGAGAAATGAAAAATCATATTGGAACCTAAAGCGGTCACAGAAATAAGAACTTGGTAGCTATGAAATCGATCAATTTCAGATCATCTCATCAAGTGGAAGAACTTACCCACTGAATATTCTACATGGGAGGATGAGAATTTTATACAAAAGCACCCAGAGCTACTCGAGCGTTGAGGACAACAATTTTTTGAAGGATTTGGGCATGTTAGGTCCCTATATTACTAGTTTAGTCCCTTATTATAATTATTGTAGCCCCCTTGTTGTTATTGTTGTACTCCTATAACCCCAATATTGTTATTATTGTGCCCTTACATCATTATTGTTAGGTTGGTTAGAATTATATTGTGGCCCCATGGACTCCTATATATAGAATGAATTTTTGTTCATTTGTATCATCTAAGAATTGTTCATTTATGTAATGTATTGGATGTTTCCCCCTCAAAGTGGTTGATTTCTAAGGCGTTGATCTCTCTTTTATTATATTTTTGGAGCTGGCTTCATAAGAGATGAAGATCATGGAGGACAACATAGTCTTTATGGAGGCTAGTGGCCACATGTGAAGCACAGTTATGAGGTGGGCCAAGGCTAGGGAAGGCTCACCAAAATAAAAGGAAGATGAGGGCATCAAAGGAAAGGGAGTCTGGATTTTTATTGTTGAGTGTCCTAAGACATTTATTTGCACACTTCAGTTGATTAGCTAATTCTGTTGTGTTTTTTAGCATCGGGTGTTCCCAAGGGGGAATCCCACCATTACCTACGGGGGGCATCGAGTGCCTACTCTAGGAAGGTTTCCTTGGGAAAAATTCATCATCTGACAATCAGTGCCACTTTCAGCCACTCAAATCTGCACTTCCAGCTACAGGGATTACACATTCCTGAACTAGCGCTTGAGAGTTGGAAGGTTGTTCTCAGTACATCAGCTGAGAAACCCGTGGAGGAATAAACCCCTCACATTATGGATCCATTTTAGTCTTCTAGGAGTTTCACTCTAATACCTAGAATAAAGCCATCCATCTATTCTCCTATGCAACAACATTTCCTAGATGAATTGCGTAATTCTATTGTGAGGGTCTTAGGAGAAGAGGAAGTTCTAAGAAACTCATATTCGAATAGTGTGAGGGGTTAATCCTTCACTCTAAGGATCACTTCAGTATCCTGCGATCAAAATTGTATTATCTATCAGTAGGATACATCATCATCCCTCCTAGACATCGCAGTATTACACAGCAGTTGTGCATGAAGTAGCTGCATATTTCGTAGAGGAGCTAGATCCTAAGTTTCTTAGCTTGGGATCGGGAGAAGGGAATAACCGTTCACTTATTGAGATGATTGGGTTATATTGCAACAGATAGATCATTCATTCAGCCCCAGATCACCAGTTTTCTCCAGGGAGTGTGTAACTCAGCCAGTAGGTGTGTAGTGTGCAACCCAAAAAAGGCGAGAATTCCAAGCTCAAAATCTAGCCAAACTATTTCTAGGTTTTTATAGGTTTTTTGCGTAGACTCCATGGTTAAAATACTAGATCTTTCTGATCACTCCAATATCCTCTCGCACATAGATATTATTCCCAACAACAACAACTATTTTAACTTTCCAATGCTTCGTTTCAATAGAGTTGTTTGAACCATCTTTGGATGGCTTGAGTACATCCCTTTTTGGTGCACTATGTATATTCATTTTTTTTTATACATAATGATATGGCTCAGCTGTTTTAGCTCATATGTATGATGCTTTGATATATTCCGACATTTTTCTAGTTCTACATGTTTTATTCTAATTTTACTGTAGTTGAAATTGTGCATATGTTATATATTCCTGTCTTTCCCATTTTGGGATATATAGTTGTATCTAAGCATGATCTTTGGCTCATATTGTGGGAATTTCATGACATCAGAGGAATAAGAAGAAGAAGTAGAAAAGGAAGAAATTTCAATGGTGGAAGGATTGAGTTTTTCCACACTTCTCTTTAGATCTATGTAGGATATCACCACGAAGATCAAAGAAATGAGAAGGGAAAGGAAAAAGGAAACCTCAAAAGCATTTCAAAATGGAGAAGATCTGAGAACTTCTTATTAGCAGTATAAGCAACTGACGGTGCAGAAATTTCCACAAAGCCCTACTATGCCCACTTTCCTTGTAGGAGGAAATGAATGGTATGGAGATGGAGGATATTTGGAGCATGAGACTCTTAGTGATTATATTGCAGAGTACATATTTCAATCTGGAGAAATAAAAGAGAATCCGACTTTCAAATAGTTTTGGCAGATTAAAGAGAACTTGAGATCTCGTAGCAACAATAGAAGAAGAGGGCATATGAAGAATATATTATTTCTGCCTACATTCGATGGGTCATACAAGATTCACACAAAGGCTTGGATGGAGAAGCTAGATGATTTCTTCCAGCTATACCCAGTAGCGGAAGCAGAGGCTACTTACATTACAATGCTACACCTTGAGGGTGAAACAAAGGACTGGTGGTTTGAGAGATTAAAACATGCAAGAGTGAATGCATATGCAAATTTCACTCAAATATTGTTAGTGAGGTTTGATAGAAGAAACCTGGAGGCACGTTCTATTGAGACATTCTCTAAGAATAAAGGGAAAGTGTATGAGAAGAAGAAGGGAGATTTCATAGTTGATACACCGGGAGAAGAGAAACCACCACCACCACTAGCTGCAGTAGAGGTATTTTCATCAATGGGAGGAGCACTTGCATCTTTGCAAGATATTCCTGAGGATTCGACATTGAGACTCCTAGGCATTATGAAAGAGGTTATTAAGGAAGAGGAAGCAGATTCCAGGGCTTGTGCAACAATAGAGGAGCAACCATCACCATCACCAGCAGTTGGAAAAGTAATTTCACCAGTTGGATGAACTCTTGTAGCTTTGCAATATGTTCCCAAACATCAGCTAATCCAAGGTATGTAAACATTTCCACCCCATCTCATTTCAGCACATCAGATTGAGATATTTCGTGTCATGCCATCAGGGAAATTGCATGACCTAGGTTAGAGCACATTGTTGATTTAGAGCAACAGACTATCACTGTGCAGAGGACCCATGACTGGTTCAAGGAGAAGATGTATAACTATCCTATTTTGACATTGTTGAGCTGCAAACATAACTTTCTGTTGGAGTGTGGAGTTTCTTAGGATGGGATTAGAATAATCCTAATGTAGGTAAGCTATACAATAAATTTTGAGAACCGGAAGTTACTTTCACATGAGCTGTCGTATTCTATTTACGACAAAGAGATATTGGCCATTATGCATGCATTGGTCAAATTCTAGTAGTTTTTTATTGGCAGTAGATTTCGGGTGAAGACCAACCACCATAGTCTCTGGCATATTTTGGAGGAGTAGGAGCAACTGTAGAAGAGGAAGCAATAATGGATCATTACAATGCAGGACTATGAGTTCAACATGGTGTATGGATATGGCCATGAGACAACAGTTGCACTATCATGGAGATCAGCAATGTTGTCACTGAGGAGCAGTGATGATTTGAGGTCCCAGTTATTATTTGAGTATTTCGATGACTGCTTCACTTATGAAGCAATATATGGGTGGATGGTAGATGGTAGAAATCATGTAATGGATAACATCTTCCATTTTTATGATAGGGCCTTCTTGATGAGTACCTCACAGCTAAAAGAGAAGTTTATGCATGTAGCATATTCAAAAGCTCATTGGTTCTATCGATCCATCAGAGAGAGGTTCTCATGGAGAGACCTTAAGGAGGATGCACTATGACATATCACGGAGTTAAAATATTTTCATCAAATTGTGGAGGATGGTATTGTAGACATTGATTCGCTGTCAAGATATGCACATTGCTTCGACATTTTCACACAGTACATCTCTTCACCCATGACCGGATTATGTTTCTGATATTTCTTCATGCTTCATGGTCTTCCCAAGGCCATAGATAGTGATGGGGACATTTATTGTACGAGTAATTTTTGGCAGGAGCTTCTCTATTAGGTGGATACCTAGCTAGTGCATGATATGAGTCATCACCCACACTTGGATGGATGGATGGAGATGATGAGAAAGTCATTGGAAAACTACTTGAAAATATATGACACACGGTAGCAAGAAGCATGGCTACACTGGCTGCTCTTGGGTGAGTATGGTTACCACCCAGCATTTCATATTGGTATGTTTCATGCCTTGTACAGTACTGGGGTGATGCAGAAGCAGCAAGCATGGCTGTGCTGGCTATTCTAGGGAGAGTATGGCCAAGACATTTCATTTTATATGTCCATTGGTATATCACTATTTCCTACCTTGCACAATAGTGATGAGATGCAACAACTGGAGGGATGGTTGCACTAGTTACTCTTGGGAGAGTATGGCCATCATATGAATTTCCACATGTCAATTGGGATGTCATTTTTTTATACTTGGCATGATGATGTATTGTGGCAACATGAGGAATTTCTCTGTTGCTTTCTCTTGAGGGAGTATGGCTACCAGAATTGTTATAATGATGATATGATGTGGCAACAAGAAGAATTTTTGCGGTGGCTTCTCTTGAGAGAGTATGGCTACCATACTTGGTATGATGATGCTGTGGTATGGCAGAAAGAGGCATTGTTGTGGTGACTGCTATTGGGAGAGTATGGCTCGACAATTCACATGTCAATTGATATGTCTCTATTTCCTACTTTGCATAGTGTTGAGATGATGCTTAGAGAAAGCAAGGCCAATAGGGCCAAGGATTGGATCATGGAGAGACACAACCTACTCCATGTAACATGTCTTGTAGAGATAGTTTATAAGTTGGGACTTTACACTTGGGGAAGGAAACACCACACTTCACATATCTCATGAAGAGAAGAGGCTCTTGTACAATAGATGGTTGCCACTTGGGGACTCATTGATGAAGAGAGGCATCTAGATACACATCTGGAGGCCATTCTGGACATTCTAGAGAGGAAACTATAGAGATAGGCATTCATAAAACATTGGAGCATATGGAGAAAGATTCCATATGAGGATGCCACTTGGGAGGGAGATAGATTTATGAAGCATCCATTTTTGTAGTTGCTTGAGGACAAGCAACATTTTGGTGGGTAGGACTGTAATATTCAAACTTTTCCATTAGCTAATTGGAATATTAGAGTTCTTACTTTTGTTATTTAATTAAGTAAATAAAAGGGTGGAGGGAGCCATAAACCTAATAGATTAATAAAATCCACTTCTATAATGTGAATGTGGGTTAATTGAGTAGTTGAGTAGCATTATGCACTAGTGGAGCAAAATAATAATGAAGAAAGAGTGGAGGTCATAGAGCATTAATGAGGAAGACGATGGAGATAGTGGAGGAATAAATGCAAGATGATGGAGATAGTGGAAAAGAAATCACACAGATGATGGAGGAAGTGGTGGATTAAATTCAAACATGATGGAGGAAGTGGAGAGTAATTGCAGCAGTGATGGAGATCATGGAGGACACCGCAGTCTTTAAGGAGGCTAGTGACCACATGTGTAGCATAGTTATGAGGTGGGCCAAGTCTAGGTAAGGCTCAAAACCATAAAAGGAAGATGATGGCAACAAAGGCAAGGGGGTTTGGATTTTTATTGTTGAGTGTCGTAAGACATTTGTTTACACACTTCATCTCTTTAGCTAAGTCTATTGTGATGTTTAGCACTGGGTGTTATCAAGCGAGAATCCTACCCTTAGCCATGGGGGACTTTGAGTGACTACTCTTGGAAGGTTTTCTTTTGCAGCATCCATCATCTGGCAATCAATGCCACTTCAATCCACTCTCATATTCACTTCCAGCTATAGGAATTACGCATTCATGAACTGGAGCTTGAGAGTTGTTCTTAGTACTTCAGCTAAGAACCCTATGGAGGGATTAGGCCTGCACACTTTGCATCCATTGCAGTATTGCATGAGTTTCATTGTCAGGCCCTGCATAGGGCTATCCATCTATTCTCCTATGCAGCAACATTTCATGCAGGAATTACATCATTCTGCAGTGTAAGTTTGAGGAGAAGAGGAAGTTCCAAGAAACTCAGCTTCGAATCATGTGAGTGGTTAATCCTTCACTCCAGGGATCACTTAAGTGGCCTGGGACCAACATTATATTATCTATCGGTAGGCTACATCATTAGCCCTCCTAGACAGTGTAGTATTACCCAACAATTGTGCATGTAGCAGCTCCATATTTAGTGGAGGAGATAGATCCTAAGTTTCTCAGCTTGGGATCAAGAGAAGGGAAAAACCGTTCTATTATTGAGCTGAGTGGGTACTATTGCAATAGATATATCATTATTTCAGCCCCATATCAGAATATGTCTCCAAAGAGTGCATAACTCAGGTAGCAGGGGTGCAATGTGTAACACAAAAAGGGCTGAAATTTCAAACTCAAGATATCGCCAAACCATTTATGGGGTTTTCTGGGTTTTTTTAGTGCATTCCATAGTTAAAATCCTGGATCTTTCTAAGCACTCCAGTAGCCTCTCACTCATAGACATTCTTCCTAGCAGCAGCATTTTCCTACAGCAACAATATTTTTTACTATCCAGTTCTAGTTTTCAATAGAGTTGTTACAACCATCTTTGGATGGGTTGAGTGCATCCCTTTCTAGAGCACTATGTATATTCATTTTATGTTGATACATAATTATATGGCTTGGTTATTTCTACTAATATGTATGGTGTTTTGATATATTTCGACATTTTTCCAGTTCTACATGTTTTATTCTGACTTTACATAGTTGGAATTGTGCATATGTTCAATATTCCTGTCTTTCCCATTTTGGGATATTACAGCAGTATCCCTCAAGAAGTCGCACGGTCCTAGGTATGGTGGACGGTCACCATCCGGGACCACTTTGCACACTTTAGGAATAAGATTCTCCACTGAAGGCCGCCCAAGGACAACCGCCTAGAGCCACCTTGAGTCCTCAAGTGAGCACACAATGGAATCAACCACCACTCTTGGGTCACTATCCACAATTGTACCAAGAGAGGGAAGAAGATTTTAATTTTTCCTATAAAGACCACCATGAGAAGAACAATTTATAACACATTGTTATTCTGGCCAAATTTCCAATGAGAAAACCAAGAATGTGTTGTCCAAGCAACAATCGAGTGAAGGGATTCGTTTTTTGTCCATCCAACATCTCAATCCCAGCGGAGAAGTGCATTAGTTGTCCATTATCCGAATAGTCATTCAAGGATAAGAGCTTACAAAAAACTTAAGGGTAGAGCCCTCCTTGCTTTGAGCATTAGAGCTACATAGCTCTAAGGACTCACTGCGAATTTTAGCGATCAACCTCTTTTTTACCATCAACAACTAATAAAAGGGGATTCGTTCTCCATTGGTATTATTAGTTTGTTTACTCAATATTGAGCTTGTGTTATATTTTTATTTTTTATTTCTTGTTTCATCCTCTTTTTTAGTATGCTTATTTTTATAACTAGTTTTTCTACATGTTATGATGCTTCACTAACCATCTAACAACCCATTTTATCCCTGTGACATTGCTTGTATGATAAAAATCAGCCTTAACAAGCACCGGTGCATTTTGTACACCCTCATACTAAACACACCAATACAGTCATGGAGGAGTACGGGGACATCTTCACCTCACCTTTAGGGGTTCCTCTACACTGTCAGTTCAAGCACCCCATTGATTTGACCCCAAGTGTGTCGCTTCCCAATGGACCAATCTATTAGCACTGTGTTCTGGGGAATGAGGAGATCAAGAGGCAGATTCAGGATCTACTGCAAAAATGTCACATCTAGCCGATCTCATCACCTTGTGGAAGCTCGATCGTATTGGTGCAGAAGAAGGATGGGAATTGGGGAATATGTATTGACTATCGGTCACTGAACAAGATCACTATCCGGAATAGGTACCTGATCCCATGAATTGATGAACTTATGGACCCACTCAAGGGGGGGAATATTTCAACAATATCAAGTTTAATTCTAGATATCACCAGGTACCAGTAAAACTATCCAATATGTGAAAGACTGCCTTCAAAGAAAATGAGGGCTTATTCAAATGACTAGTCATGGTTTGCAGGTTGACGAATGCTCCTGGAACCTTCATGAGGCTGATGGATGACATATTGTGACCATTCAACAACTCATTTGTAGTAGTGTACATGGATGACGTCCTGATATTCAGCCTGACTTGGGAAGAGAACATCCACCACATGCGACAAGTCCTCCAAATAGTACGGAAACACAAGCTGTGTGCCAATTTGGAGAAGTGCACTTTTGGCATGACCCAGATTTAGTATTTGGGATACATTATTGAGGAGCGAGGGGTGTATGTGGATCCAACCAAGATCCAAGTCATTCATGATGGCCAACCCCAACCACTCTAACAGAGCTCAACATATTTCTCAGTCTTTCTAATTTCTATTGTAGGTTCATGTTGGGATTCTCTCATATCACTTGGCCCTTGAGTCATGTCACCAAGGGAGGAGAGAAAGAAAAATATTTTTTTATGAATCTCAATAGAAACCATTCATATAGCTGAAACATCACCTCTGCTCTGCCCCTTTGCTCACATTACCAAAATTGGAGCAACCTTTTGAGATTGATACAAATGCCTCTAACTATGCTATTGGGGTAGTTCTTACTCAATAGGAGAATCTAGTGGCATATCGTACTGATACACTGTATGACACGGTCCAAAAGTATCGCACTTATCACAAAGATATGTATTCCATTGTTCATGCTTATTGACAATGGAAGCATTACATTTTTGGGAAGGAAACTATCATTCACACATAACACCGACCCCTTCATTTCATATAGACACAAGGGAGTTTTCAAAATGATCGCCATTAGAAGTGGTCAACAAATCTGCAACAGTTTCATTTGAACATCAAGTACAAGAAGGGAAACACTAATAGTGTTACAGATTGTCTTAGCTAACTGCCAATCGTGGTGCTAACCACCGTGCTCAACTCTTGTGGGCGCAAGAATTTTGATGGGCCACTTATCTACAAGAGAGATCTAGAATTTGGCTACACAAATGGGACACTCTTGGAGGATATCCAAGTTGCAATTTTTCACCTCGAGGATGCACTACAATGTCACCAGGGACACCTTTGTGTTCCTTCAAGTGAGTGTGCCAAGATGATTAGTGAAGCGCAGTATAGTTGGGTCGTTGGGAATTTTGGGGTCGAGAAAATAGTGGCAATACTGCAGAAGTAGTTCCATTGGCTGAACCTTCGATAGGATTTCGGGAAGTACATCAGATCGTCCACTGCCTATGCCATTTCCAGACCGACCATCAAGAAGCAAGGCCTATATCCTCTGCTTCCTACCACTAGTCATCCTTGGGAATCCATATCCATGGATTACATGTCGGTTGTTCCTTATACTAAGCATGGAAATGACTCTATTTTCGTGGTTGGTGACAGATTCTCGAAGATGACAATTATGGCAGCCTACAAGAAGAATATCACAACAGAAGCCACTACTAAACTCTCCTTTGAACGAGTATTGGTAGAATTTGGAATCTCACAGTTTATCATATTATATCGGGACTACAGGTTCCTAAGTACATTTTGGTCTTTCCTCTGGTCAATGCTGGACACCAAGCTCACCAATTCCACAACTTTCCATCCCCAAACTGATGGCCAGACAAAGGTCGTCAACAGGAAGATCGTGCATATTCTGTGCATGTACAACTCAAAGCATCCACACACATGAGATGAGAGCCTCCCCTATGTACAAAACATCTATAACAAGGCCCTCCACAACTCAACCGACTACAACCCCATTTCAGGTGGGCTTGGGATTCCACCCATTATGTCCCATTGACATAGTCATTCCATTTACAGCTACTCAGGTCGATTCGGATCATGTCTAATCTGAAGATGATAAGGTGAATAGCTTCATTGAGCACTTTCAACACATATGCCAATAGGTTCATGACATATTGGACATAGCCAATGCGAAGTACAAACAATGACATGATCAACATCAGTTTCCAAACAACTTCCAGTTGGGTGACAAAGTGTGGCTACATTTGTAGGAGCACCTCGCTAGACCCCACCGCAAGCTTCGGCCACTCCGATATGGGCCATACACCATCACCAAGGTTGTAGGGGACAATTACTTTGAGCTCAGTATTCCACCATTCCTTAGTCTACACACACTGTTCAATTTGGACTAGCTTCGACCCTACTTTCCACCTCTACTAGACACATCCGACATGTCAGAACAACTCACACTAGCAGATTAAAACCCAGACCACATGAAACAATCCACAAATGATAGAATCATGGACACATAGATCAAAAATACTCACCAAGAGAGAATCCAACTATATCGAGTTGTCAAAGCATGTCAACTCCTTCACCAAGGAAAGTGGCTCATGAGGAGCAAATTTTAACACAAGTTCCATCATCTCATGGACGAACTCAACGCAATGTGGACCATTTCTTCCTAAGGGGGGAGTAATGATCCAAGTGGATATTGGTGGCCACCCGCCTATTCCACTAGGACCCCCACCATTCTTTCTTTCAGTTTTTCATTTTCCTTAATTGTAGCACAATTTACTATTTTTGGTATTTTTTCGGCTACTAAACTTCCATAGCTGCTTTGAGGCCCTAAATGACATTTTTTGAGAAAATCTCTTCTAGGAAAATATGAGTCAAGTTTCACTACCTTGATGTTTACCATCAACAGTTGTAGTACACCGATAGATATTTCCAATGAGGTATCATGTGCATCAAATGGAGATCGTTTGCCAAAGTTAAGACCCCGGGAAATTGATGTACCAATTTACTCCAATGGGGCTCATAGTTTAGTGTTTCATCTCCTAGGTTTATGTTTTTTGATGTTTAGGGTGTTCCATTGTTTCTCAATAATAAATAGGCCTTCGAGCCTCATTGTAACACAGATCAGAGGCTTGTAGCTACCACATCTCTTCTAAGAAATAAGCTAGCAGCGCCCTAGCTAGTTTATTTCCATTGTGTCTATAAGCATATTTCATTATGTGATATTAATTAAATGAAGTCTTATTTCTACTACATCTTTGCATTTATGTGTATTTCTATATTTTATTGTGTTCCTGTAGAAGTCCGGATCAATAAGCACAAGAAAAAATTAAAATTTTGGAGACATCTAATTCCTAGAAACTCCAACTTACCTACCTGAGTTCTAGAAGATTGCAAATTCCTACACAACTGAAAGCATAGGGAAAAAGTAAAATATTGATCACATTCAATTATCAAAAAATCCCTAGCGGATGTGTGGAAGAATCCAAATTCCTACTAAGTGAAAGCATAGGGAAAATGTTGAAATCCCGAACATATTCAATCTCGGCAAAATCCTACACACCTAATTTTTGAAAG
Organism: Pinus albicaulis; assembly: GCA_034641835.2. Taxonomy (NCBI): domain Eukaryota; kingdom Viridiplantae; phylum Streptophyta; class Pinopsida; order Pinales; family Pinaceae; genus Pinus; species Pinus albicaulis. The sequence continues at coordinate 804,906,534 of CM076574.1, read as the reverse complement.
AGTCGAGAATATTGAAGTAATTTGTATAAGAATGTGAAATTCCCTAATGTTTACATTGCATTCAAATATGCTATTGTTTTAACTCTGAAGCACAACGACAACCATGATATAATGCATCGTACACATTTAGTCATGATCTAAGGAAAAAATTGGAGTGCTGGAGAAATTGGATATGTGAAGGCAGTCTCACAGTCACATGAAATTAGTGGTCAAAGTTTTCTTGGGCTCTAGGCTTAGTTAAGTTGTTTCATACAGTGTAAACACACAGGAAACGATAAGTATTAAACAAGTAGAACTAGGTGATTGTTGATTGGAGAGACCATCAAGTTCCTTCAAGCACTAATTTAAGTGCTCAACCACGCTAGTTGATTTCAGAGTTTTCACTCCAATGCTGTCGAATAAAATCTTAAATGGACTAGCATGGTTGAGCTTCATTCGAGGCTTATTATTTCTAGTGCTTAACTGTGGCGGTGCATTCCAGTGTGTTTTTTCAAGTGCTTGAATGAAGTGGCATTGTCGAGTTTCATTCGCGCCATTAATTCAAATTCTCAACCAGGCTAAATAAATTTGATCAATTTGTTTATTTAGTAATATTTAAAAACATTCCCAACATCTTTTAGGCTATTATTGTTAGTCTTATTACCAAAGTTTATCCATTGTTTTTTATTAATGGTAATTATTATAACTTGTACCAGTTGAGGGAAAAACAATTGCTTAACTTATCACTTTTGAGGAAGGTGAAGGGGATTTGTGAAGCGTTTTCCCACTTCTTCTGCATCTTTCATTCTGTCGTCATCAAAATATTGGGTAGCTTATATACAGGAGGATTTGAAGTGAGCATGCATGGTTATAGTTAAAAATATTAAGCTTATGTAGTTGTATTATCCATAAAACTATTAAGTTTATGTAGTGTTATTATACATATATGTTGTCTTGTTAGTTTTATATTTATTTATGTAGTTTTATTATCCATAAATGTTGTGTTGTTAGTTTTATATTTATTTGCTAAGTTTTCAGTCTTATCTTTGAGTTATTGATAGAAACCTCTATTGCTTTTATAAATTAAGTTCATATACAAAATATTTTATCAAGTAATGAATTAGTTTTTGTTCATTCTGTACTTAGATAAGTGATCTTTGCACAAAAATTTTAAGATTTACAATCTAATCCATGAGTATTTTTATACTCTTACATGATATCACTAGCTTGCAAGCTCCCTTTTAAATCTTTTTTAGGAAATCTATAATAAAATATGCTCATTACCCAATCAAATTATAGTGACGTTTAAGATTTCTATTTGCTACTCATGATTATGAAAGGCATTGGGACAAAATAGTGTGATCAGATCAGATCGAATCTCCAAAATTGGTGGGTGTCATAGTCAGTGGGAAAATTTCCGATTTGTTGTTGGCCGACATGATTTATAAAAGGTCTGAAAATTATGAGGAGGTTGATTACTTTTTTTTTTTATATATTAATGAGATGTCAGCTATATGCATTTAGTAGGACTGAAAGCTCCAAAAACAAGAAATCTCTATCTGTAGGACCGAGTAACAAGAGCTTAAAATCTGTTGACTAGGCATCCCAGGTCATTGTGAATAACTGGTGGGCAAGCATAGTTATGAAGATCTACTCTTGATCGTATTGTCGATATCTTGGATTTGTTGCTTAGTGTTCAAATTCTGACGTGTGCGGCTAGTGTATCGATAAACAAATTTCACACGACTTTGGCCTCACAAATTTTCATCGATAAACAAATTTCACACGACTTTGGCCTCACAATTTTTCTCAAAGGATGTGGAATAGTTGATCCTCGAGTCATTAACCATACCTTTTCTTTCTTTTTCTCTCGTCCTCAGATCCATGAATGCTCTCTTGGGTGCTTCTTGGTGTTTTAATCCATGTCGTCATACTTTTCGTACATTAACTTTGGGCAGACAATTTTTTTTTTTTGCTTTTAGAAAGCCAATTTTATGATTAAAATATTATTAAGGTTTTAAGGTTTAAAAAAAATAATAATAAATAAATAAAAGTTAGACTCTTATGAAAAGGATTTTTATTGGAGAATGACTATATGTTTATTTGGTTGACATTGCAATGTATTTGGTGTTCTTATGCATAGTGGCTATGAAAGGCCATTTTGTTGGCAAGCCATGAAAATCTATGTGGTTTATTCAGAGTTGTGTTAAAATTAGAAACATAATGTTGTTGTTATCATCAACTTCTTTTTTATGAATTTTACTTCTATGGCTAGCGAAAACACATTTTACAACTTGATGTTGTCAATATGGGTAAATATTGAAGGATCTTCATGAGAAGAAGGAAATGGATCAACATTGGAATGGATTCCTTCAGTTGTAATCAGTCATAGCTATTTTGTAAGTAAAGAATCCAACACTTAAAAACCAGTCCCAAACTACAATAGCTGGGAAAATTAGAAAGGTTTACCACCTACATTCAACCATGGGAACATATTTCCAAATGATATTAGATGAATTTTAGGGGAATATTGACATCCTTGACAAATTGAAAGAGGAAGTTGAGTCCTTTTCTCACTTACACATTGATATTTTAAGGAATAATCTTCGCGAGTTAAAGGAGAAAAATAATCAATGGGTTATGGGGGTTAGCTGTTTAGAAGCCTCAATGTTGGAAGAATACCATATTTTGAAACAAGATTATCATGCCTTTTCATAACAATTGATTGAGAAGGATGAGGTTATTCAAAAGTTTCAAGGGTCTAAGAAACACCTTGAATTAGATTTTAGTTTCCTTTAGAATGTTGAGATGGAGATAGTTAATGTTGAGCTACTAGGCTCACCTTCCAGCACACTTCATCACATTCTTTTTTGCACCAAGGTTTGAAAAATATACTATTGGTATTCAATCTTGATTGCTAAGCAGAGTAGAAATACTCGAGGAGGACTTGTCAAGAATAGACAAGGAATCATTGTTCCTATTAACTGTGAAGTGCAAACATAAAGATAAAGTATTGTATATGATATTGGCGTTGCGTCATCACCTACATCTATATCTATTGATACTTGAGAGGTGTCATTTGATGTCAGATAAATTTAGAGTAAGACACTTGAAGAAAATTCTCCTGTTGATTGTAGAAATAGATTGACGACATGGTTACTAATGTCATTTGAGATGACATTGTTGTTGCATCTAGCTTTGATTCTGCAAAACTAAAAAATGAGCCATGCCAACACCCTCATAAGGATAAGAGGAAAGTACCGAAGAATCAACATTCTTGGTTAGATAGTAGCCCTAAATTCAGTTCATTATAGAAGAGACATGAAATAGTGAATTATGGAATAGTTTCGACCATCAAGATAAGATGTAGTTGGATCAATTTATGGTCATGGCATCATTTCAACAAACATTTTCATTATTCATATCATTTTATCTCATCATTTGTGCAATTGTATAGATATCCTCTTGTTATTTGTTGATTTATACTACCTTATTTGTGTTTTAGGGGTGGGGTAGTAAGACGATGATAGATAATTTTATCATTACTTTGTTTACTATTGTCATTTCTTATGTTTGATCAATGTGATGTAGACAATGTTTAGACAACTTCATGAGTGCTGGTGTACCATGGCTGAGTTGAGTTTGCCATATTTATAAGCATATTTTTTTTTTGTTCGTTCATGGTGTTGTCTCTGTTTAAAGCCTTTGTCTTCATTCTTTACTGACAGTTTCTTTCTCCTGAGCTTATTTGGGAAGTTCATAATGTTTTCGACACTTGTGCCTCTGTAACATTTCTATTTCAAATATAGACCAACCTCATTGATGTTTCATGGCTTTCATATGCAGAGTTTTGGTACTTCAACATTTCATACTTCTTGATTGGAGTAAACCTTTATTGCATCCATCCACACTAGTTTCAGTACTTTCATCTTTATCTCTATTGGGGGGAAGATTTTTCCTATGGTTTTTTCTCCATTTTTCTACTTATGAGAGGTTCTCTATTGGTACCTAAGTAGGTATTGTTGTTGGGACCCATTCCTTGTTTTCTTTCTTCTTTATTTTCTCCCTATGTTTGAGGGGTGTTAGATTTCCAATAGGAAAAACCTTAAAACTAGTAAGTGTATGTAGCCTTCTTATCCTTATTTACTCTATTCTTAGTCTTATCCTTATCTATTGAGTTGTCATTATAATATTCTAGCTATCACTAGAAGCCTCTATTTCTCTTAAAGTTAAGTTCATGTATAACATATTTTCACAACTAATTAATTATTTTCTCACTATTCTATATTACGATTGATCTCTTTGTAGAAGTTTTGTTAGGCTTTCCAATCTGATCCATGGGTATTTTAATACTCTTACATGCATATCTTTACTTTTCTATTTCACTTGTTTTATTGTTATGGGATGAATGATAGATGACACTACTCCAAGATTGGGATTCTAAACCAAAAATGATTTAGGAGCGAAAAGAAGATAAAGGGAAGCATCCCAAAGTTGTCCATGATGTTTTGTTCATAAAACATTTGAAAGGAGACTCTATTTCAGAAGAAGGGATAACATATTTTATATTATTCTTTCTCTCTAGTGATCATGATAGTTCATTCATATGCATGTCATTCGCTATCAATTTTCTTAATGAGTGTCTGAATGCATTGCAGGGATTGAGCATGTGCTATTATATAGCATCCAACTCAAATAATGCTAGGGATCGATGATTATCTAGTATATATGATGTTATTTGCAAAGAAAAAAATTGTGAATTATTGATGAAAGTAAATAAAAGATATATGTAAACATTAACATTTACAGGGAGAAAAATACCATTTGAAAAATACAAAATATTTTGAACATACCCATAAAATTTCAGAATTTGAATCACACAATGTTCTCAATGCTTTTATCTATATGATTCTTTTATTTATTGGTAGAAAATAATGACGAGGTAAATACTAGAAGCCCACTATTGAAAATGCTTGAAAACTTAGAACAAATTTTCAATATTTTTGAGATATTTGTGAGATTAAAGAATGCAATCTGTTTTTCTTTTTAAGGAAATAATTGTTTTTCAAAATATGTGAACCTTTCTCAAAATGTCACTTCACCTTTGTTTAAGTAAATTAAATAATATTTTTTTAAATTAGATGGTGTAAGATAGTTACTTCATCAAGAGTATATTCAACAACATGTAAGTCAAATACACCAAAATTTATGACTTAGCAAGGGAGCCTATTCCTTGATTCTTATCACAATGGGCCAAATTTGTCCCCATGAGATTTGAAATGGGGTAGAGGAGATAATTTCCTGCTGTTCCAACGATTCTGTCATCTCACAAGAGACAATCATGACACTTAAAAGTAGATTATGGTCATACATTACAATGGGCCAAAGATGTCCCCATGAGATTTGAAATGGGGTAGAGGAGATAATATCCGACTGTTCCAACCACTTTGTCATCTCACAAGAGATAATCATGGCACTTAAAAGTTAGAATGGAAAGACAAACCAAGATGGTCTTTCAAACGAGCTAGAGGAGATAATATGTTATTGTTTATCCAACCACTCTATCATCACACCAAAGACAATAATGATACTTAAAGGTAGTAATGGAAAGACAAATCAAAATAATCAATTGTAATAGAAGCATCTTCATTTTCTAAATATCAATCTATAAAAAAGTGACAATTACTCGTAAAAAAAAGTCATAATCATATATCACAATAAACTAAAAATATTTCACAAAATTTAAAATCATATAAAAGAGATAATATCCCATTATTGCAACTACTTTGTCATCTCGCACAAAAATTTAAAATCTATGATTAAAATCATTGAGAAAAGATAATATCCCATTATTCCAACTACTCTATCATCTCGCAAAAAATAATCATGGCACTAAAAAGTTGAAATGAAAAGACAAACCACGCCACTACGAACTCACTCATTTAATATGTCATGACTCTTATCATTGTCATAACATACTCACGAAAATGTCATTGTCATACATGTACGCAAGCCAGTGCCTCACATCAAGGCTACTTGGAAATCAACTACTTTAATTTATGGTCATACATGTACGCAGCGAGTGGCCTCACAAAAAGGTTGGATATTATTATTAGATAGTTCATGAGGTTGGATATTATTATTAGGTAGTTTACTTTATGAAGTAAAGTAGAAATTTTTGTTATAATATTTTTGAATAATGTTCATGGTTTGAGACGATTTAATGGTGAACCTTGGAATAAGGGAATAATTTTATGTCAACCTTGGAAGAAGTGTGAATAAGTTCAAATAAAAAAATAATGGATAGAAGTTCGTAATATTACAATTTTTTTGGGATGAGGTTACTATGTAGGTTTATGCTGGGAAAGAGCGGCCAAAACTTGGTTTATTAGGCTACTATGGCCTCAGACGTAAGGATTTTGGAAAATCGTAACACGCGTCAATATTATAAGTTTGATATCAAAATAAAAGTAAGTATACTTACTTACTTTTATTTATATATATATATTATTAAAAGAATAATATTCACTTAACTAAAATTTTAGTTTTTATTACTTAGTATGATTGGTATAATTATAAATATATTAAGTAATTAAGATAACATTATACATTTTCATAGTATTCCATATCAATTTATTGTAGAAGTCCTAATAAAAGAGAGTGGTTTTCACTAAACCTCTCTTACATAATATGAAAAATTTTAATGCAATAATTTACTTTAAAAATAATAAAAGGATGTTTGTTTTGGCTATTTGATTTTAAAATAATAAAAAAGAGAGATACTATATGTATATCCATTATATTTATTAATATTTTTGAATAATAAATTATTTTTTTTAAGTTAATTTATATTGCTTGCAAAAATCTTATTACATTATTGGCTCTTGTCATAACCTTACCAGTCTCACTCTATGATATTCAAAATGAGAGATGAAGACTGGTAGAAAACAAGTCTATCAGACTACAAAATACAAAATAAACATCATCTATATAGGAGAAATCATTAAGAAAAAAAAATGTAAAAAAATTCATTGCATAACAATCAGTTCAAGAGTCTAAAGAAGACTAAGGCAGGGTCCACCCGCCTTCAAACTAGAAAGCTCTCTAAGCTTGAACTCACACTGACCATGTTTTTCCATGTAAGTTAGATGAGCATCCAGTTTGTCCAAATTGTTCTGCATCTTCCACTGATTCCTCTAGATTTTGTTTAAGGAGATGGTATAACTTTGTCTTGATATTTTTCTCTGAGGAAACAACCCAACGACATCTTAAGTTGTGCATCGAGAATGACTTATTGTACGAATTGGTTCCTTCTTCCACCGGTATAGATAGGGTCAGGAAGCCAATGGGATACCTCATGTAACAATTCAATATCTGAATGAGTAAGATATTCCTTAGTGACCTATGCTTCCCACTTATAGATATGTTTTTGCATGATAGGGTGAGTAGCTGTATGGAAGGTTGTAGAAATTTCATTGCCCTACACCTCTACACGTGGCCTATGCGGCTAACTCATACCTCCTTCACCTTGGTGCCCTCTTGCTTGAAGGTGGGCCATGTTTCCAATTAACGAAAGGAGGCCAAAACAAAAGAGTAGTAACACACACCTGTGACCCCACAAATAGAGAAAATACAAAACCTCCTCCTCCATAGGAAAATAAACCAAAAAAAAAAAAAAAACTACATCACTGCTACCACCAGCCAAAATCAACATAGCCTAACTCCTCGCAAAATCTATAGAACATGAACATAAGCTCCAAGAAATTATAATACTCCCCAACAAGTGAGTAGTCCATCAACTATACAGAGATAACCTCAAGGCATCGCCAAAATGTAACACCTATAAACCCAAGCAACACGAAACAACTCGGGAGACGACAAGGCTCTTTCTTGATGCAACTACCAATCCATAAAGCATCGGGACCATAATATAAATCGACATGGGAAAAAGAAGGATACAAAGATGATGAGAGGTGATTTCCCAATAAGAAAATGGCATGTGCGGAAGAAGCTCGAAGGACTAATACCATCATCCTATCATCTATGTCATTGAGCCCTGATAAATACTTAAAAGGCGTTCAATGAACTCTAAACCAATTTTCCAATACCCATGTTGTTCATTGTCTTCACTAGGGGAAAAGGTACCACCTAATAAATTCCAAAATAAATACAAGGGGAATTTTTAGGGAAGAGGGAAAGAAATGGTTCCCACTCCATGTTGGTGATAAGCCCAAGCTATACTAAATATAATTTTTCCATACCATCCATTAGAAACCAACCCAACTGAACTTCAAAACATGGTTACTTTCACACACCTTCCTTGACTTGCTAAAATATCACTAACTTAAATAGGCACATGTCTCCTTAAGCATCATTAGCAAAGGAATGTCATGATGTGAGAGAGAATATCTTGCATGTAATAATCTTTGAAGGGGCTAGACATTATACCCCCCTCCATTAATACCCTCAAAAGGTGATGGGATGGACAAGACCACTATTGATATCTCATTTTGTCAGACATATCACTACAACTATTTGCATTAAAAATTATTTAAAATTTTAACATTTATGTTTGGAAAGAGGGGCACTGTAAGGACTTTAGCACATGGCATGAGTGGCATGGAGACATGATTTAGAATGCATGCTCGTTACGGTGTGCTCATTGGAATGAATAAAAAGTGGTGGTATGCTTTACTATGGGATGACTAGGAGCACCTTGGTTATGATCGAATAGTGCTAGCCAATAAGATTCATGCCCAAGATGATATGCTAACTTAGTAGGAAAGAGTTACTTGTAGACCCAATGGCAGGGCCAACTTGTGCATGTGTGACTTAGGGATGATCAACCCAATGGAACAACATGACGGTGGACATGATCAAGTACTTGACATGGAAAAATGAGTTGATAGAATGACCGAAATGAGAAAAATGAGTGAATGGAATGACAATAATTATATGCCAACTCGATCCATGCCCAAATAATTTTCTCATTTGTATGATGAAGTGCCATATATAAGTAGTGGCATGATCCAGTGAGCCATGATTTTATTATGTCATCACAACGCATGTTCAAAGGAGACAAGACAAAGATAGAATTGAAACAACTCATCTTGTGGTTGATTTTATAGGGTTTTTGGCAATAAAAGTTGGACAAAGCATTGGTGCCATGCTTGGTGATGAAGTATGGTTTTAAAAAAGTATTAATGCAAGGGAGGATAATAAGTTGAGTCACTGAGATGACTTGACTAAATTTTTGGTTGGATATGTAAGCACCGCACCTCCCTTTTAAACCAATGTAATATAATATCTTGTATCATATTTATAAAATCGATGTTATGTAATACTTGTGAAATCAAACACATATATTTGTATCATTCCATCTGGATAAACGTTTTTGTTTATACTTTTTAGGCTTAACATGAAATTCTAAAGTGTTAATACATATAAGTGTTTAGTATGCCACATGATAATTCATAATTGTGCATGCACCTATCTATTTCATACAAAATTGGATCATTGTAGATCAAGACTGGTTATGAACACACTTTAAGTGAATAGGCATAATCCAAAGAAAATATAATTAGTTTGGTCTAACCACCATAACCAAAATATTGTAATGTAACACCACCAAAAAAAAAAAAAACTCAAATAAATTATTTAGTTGCAAAACACCTAAATTTATGACAAGACATACCAAAGTACAATATAATTAGAAAAATAATTTTAAAAATTTAATTTCAACTTTATATTGAATACATCTCATCTTAACAATATCACAGAAAAATATATATAACAAATTTATAAAATTTATAAAACTTTTAATTCATTAAAATTAATAAATAACCTAAAATTTATATATATACAATGTAGCTCAAGGTAATGCGAAACGTGGGAAATAAAAAAAAAAAAAGCCAAAATCATTGATTAGTTATTCATTTTTATCATCATGAATATCTAACATTTCTCATTATGAGAGCCTCCTACTTACTCCGAAATAATGAACGCAAAATTACCATATATATATATATCGATTCGCTTCTAATATTTGGAAATAAACTGGAGTTTTGGGTCATGTGAACTATTAAGGTTACAGAATGATCAAAATAGTTGTAAGTTGTAATTGATTTAACCTATCTAATACTTTTAGAGCCCCCAACACTTCACATAAACGGAGATTCTACTTTGCTTTGAAATGTTGGAGTCCTTGATTAAAGCCCCAACCCTTCACATTAACGGAGATTCTACTTTTCTTTGAAATGTTAAAGTCCCTGATTAAAGTGAAAAATAAAATGTTAAAAGTATTGATTAAAGTGTAATGCAAAATTTTTATATTTTAATATCAATTTAAAACTATTGATAATATTATTAATATATATATATATATTTATCTGTTTAGAGTTTCTAATTACACTAATAGAAACGAAGATTCTCTCTTTCTTTGAAATGTTAATGTCCTTCATTAAAGTGAAAAGAAAAATGTAGAGTTCTTGATTAAAGTTTTTAATCCATAATTTTGATATTCTAAGATGAATTTAAAATTATTGAGAATATTAATAAGATATATTTATTTGACTCGAGTTCCTAATAGTGTATTGTAATGTAAAATATTAATTTTAAAATGATCAGAATTGTTGAGGATATGACAAACAATTATATAAAATTTTATTTTGAAAATTAAATAAATATGACAAAGATAGGTAATTATTTTGGTGCTCAATTTTAACCAATGTCACTCTTAAAAATAAAATAAAAATGTTTTTTTAAATATATTTGGGTAATTTTAATTAGAAGTATTATAAAACATAATAATGTGTAGTTGCTAGGTTAATTATTGATATCACAATCCAACATAATGGAGATATCTTAAAAGAAATTTCCTTTCACTTTCATCTATAAATAAATATTCACATGTCTATGTGACATAATATTATATCAACATTAAAAAATAAAATAAAAAATAAAACCTCTTATTTCAATACAAAAGACATATAAATTATTTGAATATCTTGTTAAATAATTTATTTTAATATCAATTTCTTATTTATCTATATAAATTGAAAAAAAAAAAATTGATTACTTTGTAGCAAATTAATAAGAGAGATGCTAAACTCATTCAATTTTTAGTATATATTAATATCTAATATTTCAATATGTAGATTAAGTAATATTGACATACATTTTTTTTTGTCGGTCAAAGTCTAGTTTATATTATCATATCAATATTTACAGTAGAGAACAACATAGCTGTGTTACATTTAGACAACTGAGAAGGCATGAAGTGCCTAGAATGACTTTGCTGCTCACCAAGGCATACGATGCTCTTGGTTATTGTCTGCACAAAATTACAAAACAACCAAAACAACATTATCATTATGGAGGAGGGTGCAGAGGACCTGCCAAAGGAGCCGCGAAGATGTGTCCCTCATTCTGCATATGGTAGTCAATATGGTCCACTTGCGGCTCTAAAGCTTGGAGGTGGTCATGAGAGCGCTCTAGAAGATGACATAAATTATCTAGAGTTTCAAGGGTCTCATTCTGTTAGTCTTGAATATAATTAATGTAGGCCACAAGTTCATTATGATCTTAATACCTTTGTTGGCACAAATTTTCCAGGTTGAGTTGCATATGCTAGAGTTGGGTGGAAATATATTCAAGGGTGACTAGAGCCTCAACCTATCCCAGTTCTTGGGTCGGAGATACTGCCATGGCTGCCATCGAATGTTGACTCTCAGTGGATTCCGAGTGTGAACTTGAGTCCCCAGATACTTGGCGATTCTCCAAGCTGCGTAAAAGACCTCTACACTGAGCCTAATATCTCTCTCTCTCTCTCTCTTCATTCACTTGTCTAGCACCGCCCACCCTTTGCTGCGCTGCAACACCAAGTCACCCCGGGCCCAACAACCCCTAAAACCATTGCATCGTCCCCACAACCTTGGCCAATTTTATCGTTGAAAACCTCCCGAGTGTCATGGAGTAGAGTCACTATACTGCCACCAGTCACAACGCTACCCTCATATGAGGTGCAAATTCACCACCTTCCATAAATGCTAAACGCAGGAGAGCTAGAGTGTTGAGTGAGCCCAAGGCCAAACCAACCTGGGCCTACCTAGGGTAGCACCTTTCTTGTGCAATCCACTGACGTGCTTTTGTCGCCTGGGTGGAGCACCATAACCACCCATCAATAGGCGCTCCCTCCACTGAGAAATAGCCCTAACCACCTTTGCCCATCTCCTGGTGCAGCATGCTATTGTCATGGCCAGGATTCCTCTCAAAGTTTAGACGCTGACCACAACTACCCATCTGCACTTGCACCCACCTCGTCTCTTGATGGAAAATCTCAAGCCAAGGCTTGAAAACCAGCTTCTGCTTGTCTATGAATACCGGATCACCAATGCCCACGAATGTTGAATGAGTTGTCTTTCGTCTGCTACATGCTTATTCGCTACCTCTTCTACCCTCTCGAGCATGGGAAGTTAATGAGTCGGTGGGCGCATGGCTGGGGACTGGTTTGACCATAACTGTCAGTTGCCCACCTGTCTCATTGATTGGACACCCCGAGAGTATTGATAGATATTTAATACTATATTAATAATTAAAAATATAGTTAAAATAGACAATGTAGTATATAGATACAATATTTCAATGCTTATGTTAGATAAAATATTTTAATGTCAACTATGTATATTTTATGTATGATTTAAAAAAAAAATGTATATATTATAAAAATAAGTGGAGAAAATAAATTCTTATGGTTAAAAGGTTTTAAGTAATCTTACTATCTTACATTATAGTCCTTTTTTATGAGTCAATTATGAATCCATCAAATGTTTGTTGGAATGGATTGTTTAAGTTATGTAACATAAAACAGTCCAAATATTTAAGCTGATTTTTAAGGCATTGGAACCATTTATAGATTCCAAAATTATAATTATAATTATATATATATATATATATAAAAGAGAGATTAATTGTTTCATTGTATAAAACTTTCCTGCTTTTACATTTTAAAAGTGCTTTAAACTTCAAAAGATTTTATCACTCTCATTGTTAGTCTTTTTGTTAAGATAGATTTATATTGGTTTTATAAAAAAATCGTAATATACATATTTCATCAAAATAAATATGTAAATAACAATAATTTATATCAATAACTATGATATTTCAAAATATATATCAACATGTCTTCTTCCATTCAAAAAGTAATGTACATATTAAAAAATTTAAATTTGATCCATATAAATATTGAGATAAATTCTATAGTGAATTTAAAATTTATATTCCTTTCTAATTATAATGAAAGAAACATATTGTTTTATTTATAATGATAATTAAAGAAACATGTTGTTTTATAAAATAAAGGAAAGCAACCGATATACCCAATCACCTAAACTACCAACCCAGAACTATTTTCAAATTTAGAGGTATATGATAATCAGTAAAAAAACAAAAGAGCAGATACTCATTAAATTTAACCTGGATTGGAATCATGACACAATTTAGTGGCCGCAGATTCCTACCCATTTCGTGCAAGGTCGTGAGTAACCTTGTATTGGGATATTTTATGCTGGAAAGCAAAACATCAACCATGATATTTTGTGTCCATATAACATTTCGCGTTCCAGACTTTTCACATGTGAATGCAGATGGGAAAAACCATAACCACCACGATATTTTATTCACAGAATTTTTACAAGTGAAAGCATAGGCGAAAATCAAAATCAAAATTCTAGACACATTCGCGTAAAATCCTGCTTACCTACCTGAGTTGTGGAAGAAGCAAATTTCTACACGGGTGAAAGCACGGAGAAAAATCTAGAAACCTGACCTTGTACACAAGTGAAAGCACGGGGAAAAATCTAAAAACCTGACAACATTCAATTGGCGACAAATTCCTAGCTGATACGTGGAAGAATCAGAAGCACATTCAATCCCCCCAAATTCCCGATTTGTGAAGAAGAGTTCAAAATCTTACTTTGATTATTTAACAAAAATTAATTAAGAAAATAATAACATAGAATTTTTATTTAGAAGAGAGATATTTTTGTTTTTATTTCAAATTTATCTTAATTATTCAACAAAATTTCATTAGAAAAAAATTAACTTAGAAATTTTATTACAACATAGTGTTATTTTATTTTGATTTAGTCAAAATGTTTACATAACATAGGACATGACAACATCTGCTCTCTTACATACTCTGTTCCAGAAACCCTTTCAAAGTAATTAACAAGATTGAATACATAGTATTTGAACCTTTTAAAAAATAAATAAATAAACTTATAATATAGTGTTATTTTTATTTTATTTTATTTTGACTTAGTCAAAATGTTTACATAACATAGGACATGACAACATCTTGTCTCTTACATACTGTGTTCAAGAAACCCTCTCAAAATAATTAACAAGATTGAATACATAGTATTTGAACCTTTTAAAAAATAAATAAATAAACATATAATAAATGATCATTATATATTATAGGATTATGTTATAATTTCCTCTTTCATTATTAAAAACAAATATTTCTAAATATTAAATATTGTAAAAGCATATAATGATCCAATCCTACTTTCTATTTATAACCAAATATAAAAAAAATATTACAAACCAATGATTTGCATTATTTTCTATAGAAAATATGACAAATAATGACAAATACTAAACAATCTTATTGCATTAAAAACATGAAAATCTAAAAATATTAAATTGAAACTCTCACTCAATATTTGGACATAATTTTTGGTTTGCACCTAACAAAATTTCTGATAAGTTGTTTGCTGCTATCAAGAGATCCATCCATACAAGCTGCTATTGACTATGACCATTGTTCATAATAAGATATAAAAATTTAAAGTGCATAATTTCATTACTGTAAAAATTCTTTACAAAGAAACTAAAAATTTCTACAATTTAAACACTTACGAAAATTAAAACTACTAAAGTGAAATAAGATTAAAGCTACGATACAGATTTAAATGGCATAAATTAGATGCGTTAGGGATTTTTTAAAGCAAGGTTTAGATAAACAAGTCATAGCAAATATCTTTTTTAATCCGTTGACATGCATAAGATTGACATTACTAAAAGGAGTTAAGCCACATATTTTATATTAAGAAATTCCCAAATTTTTTTATGATGATATGAATAATTAATCCGTCCCCACTTCAATATGGGACTGCCATGTAAGTACACCCTCACTTGATCAAAGATGAGCAATAGGATAAAGTCTGCGGTCTAATGACGAGGCATAAAACCTGAGTCTACCCCATTCATCCGGTCACCACTCCTTTGATGGTTGAAAGATAATTCTTATAAGTTGTCCTATATGCAGGAACTATTTCTAAATCAATGCGTTCAAAATTTAATTAATTGTTATAAATTTTAATTTATTATAATTAATTATATAATAGTAATAATATAAAATTATAATATATATATATATATATATTTAATAATTAATCATAGTTTTTACTAAAAATATCAATTACTATATGCCTATTATTATCATTATTATTAAAACACACTAAAACTTTTGTTCAAGTATACTGTGTAAATGTTTTTTTTTTTTGCCAAACTTGCAATTGACTCTTTTGAACCAAGAATATGGAATAGCTAAATCCATATAAACAAATGATAAAATAATTTTAATGTTCCTCATTATCCCAGTGCTTCAGAATTATTTTGGGAGAGAGGAAAACAATATTGTAGTTTTCAAAATAACATTTTTTTGAAATATTGGTTGAATATATGTTTCCTACCGATTACATCTACAAGATATACTAGAAATACTATGCAACTTTAACAATAGAACTAGAAAATCTAATAGACAAATTTCATAACTTGTGGAGGAATAGAAAATGCAAAAAATGCCCAATGAATTAGAGAATAAAGGAGATGCACAGGAATAAACCATTTCTAATTGATCAAATTACTTGGACAACCAGTACATTACATAGGCACACATAAAATACCTCTAGGAAAATCTAGATTCAAATAACTCAGATCACCAATTGACAACACAAACTACAAAGACCCAATTCATGACATATAGACTTAAACACTAACTACGAGGACACAACTCATTAACTCTATCTAGACTCATCATTTCAACATTATTCCAACATCCTCCTTTAATGGAGAAATGGATTTTCAACAATTCTTAGTTGTTTTCTTCATATTTCTAATTTCATCTTTCCAACAATCTTGGTAAAGATGTCAGCTACATTCTCACTTGTATTACAATAAACTGAATGAAATGGGTTTTCATTCTCACTTGTATTCCAACATCCCCCCTTAATGGAGAAATGGATTTTCAACAATTATTAGTTGTTTTCTTCATGTTTCTAATTTCATCTTTCCAACAACCTTGGTAAAGATGTCAGCTACATTCTCACTTGTATTACAATAAATTGAATGAATCTTATTTGATTTTATCTTTTCCCTTACAAAATCATGCTTGACTTCAATATGTTTAGTTCTGGCATTGTAAATGGATTATTTGCCACCTTGATGGAACTCTGTCTGTCGCATTTGATGCTTGTTGGTCCTCTTTGTTTTTCTCCAACTCATCAAGAATCGTCGTTAACCAAATAGCTTCACAAGTTGCATTGGTCCAGTATTTTTATTCGGCTTATGTGGATGACAAAGAGAAAGTTGGTTATTTATTACTGCTCCATGATATGATCCCTGATCCAACATTGAATACATATCTAGAGCTTGATCTTTTGTCATCAGGGTTTCTAGCCCAATGTGAATAAGGAAAACCTGGAAACTCAACATTAGATTCATTAGTATAAGAAATACCAAAATAAAGTGTTCCATTCAAATATCGAAGCACTTTATTTACTTTTTTCAAATGGTCTTCACACGGCTTAGCCATAAACTAACTAAGGATGCTCACAGAATATCTTATATCTGCCCTATTACTGGTGAGGTAGTTCAAACTTCTCACCAGTTCATGATACAATGTTCCATTCACCTCTTTAGATCCATCATCATTGTACAAATTGGCATCATGTTCCAAAGGAGTAGACACTGGTTTGCATTCAAACATATGGAATCTTCCAAGGATTATAATTTTCATATTTTCGTTGTGTGATGATTGTCTTAGCAAATTCCCTCCAAATTTCAAGACCCAAACTGTAATGCAATTCACCAATATCCTTCATCTCAAATACGTGTGACAACTGAATTTCAATTTCTTCAATCAACCTGAATGCACTATCTATTATGATAATCTCATAAACATATAAATATATCAAGTAAATATTCCCATTTTCATATTTCTTGATGTACAAGTTAGGATCAATTTTTCTTCTCACAAAACCTTTTTCATAAAAGAATGAATTTATTTTCACATACCAATATCTTGGTGCTTATTTCAAACCATATAAATCATTCTTTAACCTAAAAATAAGATGCTCATGTCCTTTCTTGAGAAACCCTTTAGGCTGAAACAAGTAAACTTCCTCTTTTAATTCACCATTCAAGAGAGAATATTTGACATCTAACTGATGAATTTCAACCTTTTTTTTTTGTAACAAATGCAATCATGATTCTAATTGTATTAAGTTTATCTACAGATGAAAAAGTATCTTCATAATCAATGCCTTCTTCTTGTGAATAACATTTTGGAACAAATCTAGTTTTATAATTATAAATACTTCCATCAACATTAAACTTAGGTTTGAACAATGATTTGCATCCTATGGGACCTTTTTTAGGAAATTCTATTAATTCCCATGTGTCATTCTTCATTATAGATTTATATTATTCATTCATTTCATCACTCCATTTTTTATATTCTTTAGCTTCTTCATAACTTGAAGGTTCTACAACATTCTTTACATGAGACATCAATTCATAGTCTTTATACCTTATAGGTGGCTGAATTTTATGTGATTTCCTCCTTGAATTTTTACTATTTTCATCCTTATTTCTACTTTTTGGAGTCTCTTGTCCTCTTCTTAGAGTGTCATGACTGTTAGATTCTTCCCGCTCTTGAACCTGTACATGCTCTTGTACATGTTGTTGTACCTATACATGTTCCTATTCAACACTTGCTTCTATTTTGAGATAATTATCAATATTGTGCCATACACATGCATTATTCATTTAATTACCTTCATCGACATTTTCATGAAACACCACATCCCTACTTGCAAGAAATATATGTGAATTAGGATCAAACAAATTGTAAGCCTTTTGATGATCACAATAACCAATGAATGTGCACTTAATTGAATTTGCATCAAGTTTTCTTCATTCATATTTTGTAATATGAACAAATGTCTTGCATCCAAAATTTTTTAGATGATTCAATTTTGGTTTATATCCATAAAATGCTTCAAAAGTTTTTTCAGATATATTATGTTAGTTGGACCCTTATTTTTCAAATAAATAGTAGTATTAATGGCTTCAGCCCAAAAACCATTATATATATTTTTAACTTGAAGCATGCTTCGAAAAAATTCCACTAGTGTTTGGGCTTTCATTCTCGGAACTCCATTTTTATGAGGTGTATGAGGCGCTATAAATTATTGTATAATTCCATGAATTTTTAAATATTGATTAAATTATGTTGATTTTTATTCTTCCCCCTGGTGAGATATGATAATTTTTATGTATTTTCTAGTTTTTTTCTCCACATATTTTTTAATTCCTTAAAGTACTCAAAAAATTCTTCCTTATGAAATAGATCCAAGTATATCAAGATCTATTATCAAAAAAACTAATAAAATACAATGCTCCTCTAAGAGATCTAGTTTGCACAGGTATGCATACATCAGTATGAATTAATTCAAGTATTTCTCTTTGTCTTTTTTCTTCATGTACATGAAATTCCCCTCTATGTTGTTTTCCAAGTGCACCTGCTTCGCATTCAACATGATTTTTATTCATAGAAAGAAGCCCTTCAACCATTGTTTTACTTTGAAGTAACATTAAATCATTCTGATTTAAATGCCCATACATTTAATGCCATAAGTCTTTTGTTGACATTGTTGTAGATGCCAATGCTTGATGCCCTGTCCTTGTCACATTCATCTTATACAAGCCTGCAACTCTAGCACTTATGGAAAGAACATTGTAGTGATAATGGATGTGTTTAACAACACACCGTGATTTGACAAATTCCACCTTTGCATATTGATAATAAATAGTAGAAACAAAAATTAAGTTCTTTTTTATACCAGGTACATACATCACATCTTGGATCTATCTCTCTTGTACATTTAGAAAAATCACACCTATTATTCCATAACCTTGAAGTTTAAGGGATATTTTATCTCCTAGATAAACACATGTTCCATCAATTTTCTCATGATATTGATAAAAACAATACTTATTACAAGACATATGGAGTGATGCACTAGAATCAATGAACCAAACATTCAGATCATCAGTCTCAGCAGATAGTCCAACATCAGAAACAAACAATCTAATATCTTTAAATCCATCATAGATTGATGTGTATTTATCCACAAAATTTCCATTATTCCTTTTGTTTCTCTACTTAGGCTCATTATATTTTATTTTATAGCAATATTTAAGATGATGTCCATATTTTCTACAATAATAACAATTACCATGTATCTTATCATGAGTTGGAAATTTAGATTGTGTCATACCTTTCTGCTTTGCTTGAAACTTGCCTCCTTTGTTTTTGCCACATGAATTGCCTTTTTGTGTGGTTTCTTACCCTTTTCTACCAATGCCAAATATGAAATGTTTGAGCCCAAATTGTATTTTTTCATCCTCTCCTCCTCTGGTAGAAGAATACCTCTCAATTCATCAAAAGTGGGAAGCTTTTCTCTAGTTGAAAGACTTGAAACAAAAATTTGATAATCTTGCACTAATCCAGTCAATGTGATGGTGACCAAGTCACTCTTGGAAAGCTTGTCACCAATTTATCTTAACTTATCACTTAGCTCTTTAACACAAAAAATGAAATTGTTTATAATTTCATTGGCTTCCGTTTTAATTGATAAAATATTGGTTTTTAAGGACAAAATCCGGTTGGTATTATATGTCTCATAAAATTTTTTGAGAACATCCCATGTTTCTTTGGATGTTTTACAATCCCTAATAAAATGAATGATGTTGTCCTTAACTAACATTATTAGAAACACCTTTGCTTTTGTTCCTCGTCATTCCCAATTTTAAATGGCTGCAACAAAAGTGGGTTTGGGCTATGCGCCACTTACTATGGGCCACAAATTATTTCCCACTAATATTGTTTATACCTTTCATTTCAAATTTGCATAGTTTCCTCCTTCAAGTCTTGTGGACTCATTCAAGTAAGTTTCAAGAAAAAAATTTGACATGATGACACAAAAAATTCTCCAAAAAAAAGGCAACCTAATCCACAAGATCTGAAGTCAAAATGCACCTGAATTCACTAGATCCAAAATGAAATATACTAGATCTAAAACAAATCAAGACTCAATATCGCTTCAAAATAGTTGCTGCGTATTCCTAGCCAAAACTATTTCTAAATTTAGTTGTGTATGATCATTAGTAAGGAAAATCACATATTAGTTAAATATAACCTTGCATGGAATCTTGACAAAATTTAGTGGTCGCAAATTCCTACCCATTTTCTACAATGTTCTGAGTAACCTTGTATGGTGATATTCTACCATGGAAAGAAAACCATCAAGCACTGTATTTTTTTTCCCCATAATATTTCGTGTTCCACACTTTTCACAAGTGAATGCAGAGGAAAAAAACCATAACAACCATGATATTTTATTCTTAGAATTTTTACAAATGAAAGCATAGGCAAAAATTAAAATTCTAGACATATTCCCATAAAATCCTACTTACCTACCTCATTTGTGGAAGAAAGAAAATTTATACACAAGTGAAAGAACATGGAAATAATTAAAATACTTACCACATTCATTTCTCGACAAATTCATAGCTGATTGTAAAATTATTACAGCACAAATACCTATATAGTTGAAGAATAATTGCACAAACTTGCTAGAGTTGAAAAGGAAAAATTAGAATTGAGAATGACTTTGATTTATCAATATTAGGTTGATAATCAATATATAAATCAACTAAGTTAAGCTTAGTTGTACATCCAATAATAATGGATAGTTAAAGCTAACTGAAGCTAAGTGTGCTTTATGTTCTGTTAAGTGTAGATGCACCACATGCAGACACTAGAGTTAACTAACTAAAGCCAATTGCACAACAAATGTAAGCACTAGATTTAACTAGCTAAAGACAAGTGCACATCACATGCAATAACTAGAGTTGAACTAAAGCTAATTAACGCTATATATGTGCATGTACACCAACACCCCCCCCTAAGTATAAATTAGGTGAGTATGATGCAAAATGAATGATTCTCGGCAACAAGACCATTTTAGGTACTCATCTACGATGCATAAAAAGAGGAAAGAGGGAAAACCTAGTGGGAGGGAAACCCCCACCCCCATAAAATATAATGAGAAAATTAGAGAATATACAACTGCTAGGCAGTTGTGTCCTTCAGCTGGAGATGATCTCATAAAAATATAAAATTCTGCTCAGTGAAAGTCTTGGTGAAGATATCAATAATCTTCTTAGAACTAGGACAGTACTGAAGATCAATGATCCCATCATGAATGAGTTATATAATGAAGTGCATGTGGACCTCATTGTATTTGGTCCGTTACCACTGCACATGATCTCTGCAAAACTTTAGCATACTTTGATTATCACAAAATATGACAGTCGGTTGATGGACATTGATCCCAAGCCCAGATAGGAAATTTTGTAGCTAAATGTCCTGAATAGTGGCATTGGTTGATCCTATGTACTCAACCTCTGCTGATGATAAATAAATGGAAGCTTGCTTCTTGCCTGAACAAAAAATTGGGCCGGATCCCAAACTAAGTACATAACCAGAGGTAGACTTGCAATCAATGTTGTCACAAACCTAACCTAAATTTGTGAACCTAATGAGATCCAAAAAAAAATTTGCAGCATAATGAATCCCATAGGTGATTGTCGGCTGGACCTATCGAAGGATGTGCTTTGGAGCTTTCTAGTGTAACTCATGTGGCTCTTGCATGTATCTGGGAACTGATCCTATGGCATATAAGAGATCAAGACGTGAGTGAATGAGATAAATAAGACTTCCCACAAGATGACAGTACAATGTGCAATCAACCAATGGTGTGTATTTTCCATTCTTAAGATTTATCCCTGATAAGAAAGGTGTGGCTGCTAGCTTGCATTCACTCATGTGAAATCATGCCAAAATATCTCTAGCATACCTTGGTTGAGAAACGGTAATCCCAGAACCACTCCGATTGATCTCTAGTCCAAGGAAGAAATTTAGCAAGCCCATGTCTAACCTAGAAAACTACTTATACAATGCAGTTTTAATCTTAGTAATGATAGACGTTGAAGTACCTGTTATCAAAAGATCATCTACGTAGTGTAATATGATCAACACAGAGTCAATTTTATTTAAAATATAAACATTGGAATCATATTTTCATCGTACAAAATTTTGAGATAAAAAATATGAATCCATATTTTCATACCATGCTCTAGGTGCCTGCTTGAGGCCATAGAGAGACTTCTTTAGTTTGTATACCAGAGATGAATTTTTCATGTATCCCTATGGCTGATCGATGTATATTTCCTTCTTGATATCACTATGAAGAAAGGAATTCTTCACATCCATATGATGCACCTCCCATCCTCTTGTTGCTGCAATGGAGAGAGCTAGCCTAATGGAATGCATTTTTTCCATTGGAGCAAAGGTACCATCATAGTCAACACCACGTACCTGCTGAAAACCTTTTTCTACCAACTGCGCTTTATATCGACTAACTTGGCCATTTTCTACTTTCTTGGTCTGGTAAACCCACTTGCACCTCACAAGTTTATAATTTGAAAGTAGTGGAACCAAATTCGAAGTCTCGTTCTCAATAAGAGAGTTGTATTCCTTATCCATTGCTACTCCCCATTTAGGATGCCCACCTACTTCTACATAAGTCTGTGGATCATATGCATGCATCATATAAGCATTCATGGGAATTCATGGCTTCATAGCTAAGAGTTCTTGTGGATCTTCCTCAAACTTAGGTATAGAGGCAAGATCATCAAGGAGATCACTCATGCTACACTATTTTTGTGTTGAAGGTTGTCAGGAATTTTCTGAACTACATGAGGAAGTATGATCTCAGTGTTCAACAAGTGGAGATCCAACATGTGTCACAGGTAAAGGCTCATCTTCATCAAAATTTTGATCTGAAGCTGCATCTGTATACTCATCAATGAGTGGTGATGGAAACTTGGTAACAAGTTCATATGCTGGTGCATGCAAAATATCTTCATCAAACTTTACACTCCTTTCAATAAAGATCTCTTCAGTGTTAATATCAAGTAATTTGTACCCTTTGACTTCATAAGAATATCCAAAAAATATTCACGCTTTGCTCTGAGGCTCCAAATCCTTTCTCTTCTCTATAGGAATGTGGGCCCATGCTTGAGATCCAAAAATGAAGAAATGACTGACTTCAGGTTTGATGCCTGTCCAAGCCTAAAAAGGTGTTTTTTGAGTAAAATATTTATGAGGAGATCTATTTTGGATGTATGAGGCACAATTGATAGCTTCAGCCCACAATTTTTATTTAAGAGATATTGCATGCAACATGCAATTGGCCATCTCTTTCAAAGATCAATTCTTCTTTTCGGCCACCCCATTTTGATGTGGTCTAGTGTAAGTAGCTATATGCTACAACTATATGCCTGATTTATTACAAAGACTCTTGATATCTTTGTTCAAATACTTCATCCCATTATCTGTGCGAAGTATCTTGATGTGTTTTCAACTGATTTTATGCATGCGCATTCAAAATATTAGGTGTTTAAAAACTTTACACTTGGGTTTCATGAAGTAAACCTAAGTGAATCTCATGAAATCATCTATAAATGACAACAAATATCTTTCTTTTCTCATTGAAAGCATTGGAAATGGACCCATTAGATTACTATGTACAAGTTCCGAAGGTCAAGAGGCTCTCCATGCATGCCCCTTCGCGAACTTGTTTTGTCGATGCTTTCCAAGTGCACATCCATTACAAACATCATTTTAAAACTCAATGGCCATCAATCATTTGACCATCCCTTCCCTTCTAATTTGCTGAATATATCTGAAATTTATGTGCCCAAATATATCGTGCGAAAAATCCTACTTTTTTCATTTGTATGCGTAAGTAAAAATTAAAATCTGATTGAGGAACAAAATCAGAAAAGGTTACATACGAGATTGAGGAACTTTGAAGAAAAAGAAAACAATAATGTAATGTGTCCTTGACTTTTGACAATGAAGCCAAAAGAAAACATTGTAGTGCTAGACAAATTTAATCTTTAAAGGTGATGTCGAGCTTATGAAAATGAAATTCGTGGGAGGAAGTCGATAGATGAAATGAGCGGGAAAAGTATTCTTGGGCTCTGGGGTTGATTTTCTTCTATGGGGAAAACATAGAGGAAACTGGAAAAATTAAAAAAGTAGAGCCGTTTATCAGAGAGAGGATAAGCTTCATTGGAGCATAAATTCTAGTGCTAAATTGACAACAGCTCATTTGAGAGTTACCATTCATTACAGTGTTGTTGAATGAACTCTTGAATGAACTGGTGTGGTTGTGCATGAGCATGGTTGAGCTTCATTCAAGGTTTATTAATTCCAGTGCTTAACTGAGCCAATGCATTCCAGTGTTTGAATGAAGTGGCATTGTTGAGTTTCATTCGAGGGGTCTTTTATTTATTTGGTAGAAAATAATGATTAGGTTAATAGTAAAAATACCACTATGGAATATTATTGGAAAACATTAGAAAAATTATCATTATTTTTGAGATATTTTTAGGATTAAAGAATGGAATCTTTGTTGTTTTTAAGGAAATAGTTGTTTTTCAAAATATCTGATGATGGAACGAATGACGGGAGGTCGGTGCCAGTGCCACGTGGGGGCATGCACCTGACCATCCATCATAGTTAATAAATGAGTTGTAGCAGGTAAGTTACTTGGCATGCTTCAATATAATGGCAGTTAAGGAATCAAAAAATGGCCAACAATGCATGTTAGAAAGGATTGGGGAACCACACCGGGAGCAGAGAAGGATAATGCATAAAACTCGAAGGCATAGAAGGAAGGTAAAAAGTCACCAGTTTGAATATTTTCCAGATGAAGCGGAGGAAGTTGTGGAGAAACGCGGTCATACGGATAAGTGGTATGTAATGGCCTTCGTTAAATTTGTATATCAATTCTATTCCCTAACCATTGAAGACGTAGTTCATGGTAACATTGAATGTAGTAAACCAATTTGTTTTGATAATGGATTATGGGTCGACTCCTTAGTTCTTCTGGTTTAAAAGGAAATGAAGGGTTGAGAATTGTACATGATAAGTAAATTGAACCTTGTTTTTGCATTCCCTCCATAGGAAACTACCCTCTGTTCTGTTCTAAGTCGAAATTTGAAGTTCTAATTGGTTTCCATCTTTGCAAAGGGTTTAAATTCGGCAATGCGGTAAATTTGTATGGTCTGAGTATGGGAAAATCTCTATCTTGATTTAAGTTCAACTTAGTAACCCTCTGCAATATTATTAAGAAGTGTTATGTGGAAATTCTTTGTAAAAGTTCTAAGACAGGCTCTGTGGTCAAGTCGCAAGGTTTGAGTATAATTTTCCTCTATTTAAACTGTATGAAAACACATC
This sequence comes from Pinus albicaulis, assembly GCA_034641835.2. NCBI lineage: Eukaryota > Viridiplantae > Streptophyta > Pinopsida > Pinales > Pinaceae > Pinus > Pinus albicaulis. The sequence continues at coordinate 804,880,832 of CM076574.1, read as the reverse complement.
TCATGTGGTCAGAAACCTGTGACACCATCACTGTTAAGCGTAAATTGAACCTCTTCTCTCACTTTCAAAATAGGTCCACCTGTAATTTGGGATGTCGTTGTCGACTCTTTCTTCGCTTGAAGTATTGTGGTAGTTGTAATTGGTATTTAATAACAGGCTTTTTCTATAATGGAAAACTGTAATTTCTTTTTTGTAAAAAGGTCTTTGTCAAAGACTCTGTAATCGCCACTCTAACCAAATACCATTCTGGTAGCTTAGCAAAGAATGGGTCTCCACCAGTCACTATTGGAGTAGAGGACTCCAAAATTGATTGCCAGAACTATCGTATTAATTTTATTCTTCCATATACATGACTATCTTACATTCTTACAGGGAGATCATTCTATCAAGTAATCATGGCAAGAGGTCAGCCTGGGAAACGGAAAGGAGCAAATAGAGGCAAGCAGAAACAAATAATCCACTATGAGGTCCCAAGTATGTGAGGTAGGAATACCCATAAAGAAGTTCTTGAAAATATTTCTCATCTCTATGAAGCTGGAAACTCGGCTCAAATCTGTAATACCATTCATGAATGGTAAAGGGAAAATTCCTATGATGATGAAGACGTCAAACAACAGGAGGCCACCATGGACTTCCTTTGTGACCTAGGGAGTACTAGAGGAAGGGTATCTCTATTCCATCAATCTGTGAACACTTACTGGAAACTCAAATGTGTCTTGGGAAAGGCCATGGCAGGCATGCATGAAACTGGAGGTAACCAATCATTGGTGTCACAATTTCAGCAAATTAAGAAGGATATTCGAGAAACTACTATGTCTCAATATCAAATTGTAGCAAGGATTAGGAGGATCAAACATCAACTTCAAGGGATGCAGCAAGTCGAGATGTCCGGATCCACGGCAAAGGACCTAGCTCCAATAGATTCTTTAGATGGGTGAAATTTATGTTTACTAGTTTTAAATGATTTTTGTGGAAAGGTTTAATAAATTTTGCTTAAAATTTAGTTATTATGGACATAGTAAAGTAGTTCTAGCAGCAAGTAGAAGGAAAAAAAATACCAATACTGGTTGGCATTTAATTCTCTCAGGTGGCCAACAAACCTGGTTTCCTTCGGGCAGATTGAGGCTATTTCAAGAATAACTGACTATATAACAACTTGCTTTTTGACTAATAGAAAATAGAAAGGATCTACAAGATTCACAAAAAAAATAAAATATCTGACCCTTTTTCAAAACGTTGCTTCACCTTCATTCAACTAAAGTAAACACATTTTGTTCATTTCTTCTCAATAACATGGTGCAAGATATTTACTTCAGCAGATAGATTTCACAGACAACTATGTCTTGAAAAAATTTCTAGCATGTCCTAGTCAAACAATGATGACTCAACATGGCATATTGAAGACCATTACTCTTAAAAATGTTGAATGGAAGGATGAAGAAAGGTGGTCATTGATTGTGTTTAAATGTATATTCAAATTTCAATATTATTATACTCATAGTCATGATTCCTATCATTGTCGACACGGTCGTGTAATCATCTTGATTTTTTAAATATCATATGCTTTTAATCTCAGTCGTGTAATCATATTTATTCTTTAAATATGATATGCTCTTAATCTCGGAAGGGGTGACAACAAGGTTGGAATTTGAATTTTTCGTATTATTTTTCATACAATTTTTTTTGATGTTTAGGATTTTTATGCTACTAGTTAACAAACAAATATTATGTTTAAAATTTTTCCCTTCAAAATGATGTTCTTGGAATAAATTAAATTAATTACAAAATTTCCATTCAATAATATAATTATGTTAAAAAAATTCACATATTTATTTTAAGGAAAAAAAAACAAAATGACCATAACAAACAAATGACTTATTAAATCTTAAATCTTGGTTTGGGATTGCATGGAACACTCACAATAAAATCTTAGGATCTTGAAACCAATTTTCCTTTAAGCGGACATTCCATAGCATTTGTATATATGAGATATGACTAAGGAGATATTATGGGACATATAAGATGACCAACATAGTAAAAATTATTAATAAAAACTCAAAAATAGAGTAATTAGCATGGTTTATGGTATGATTTACATAATATAATATATGATATTCGATCTAAAGATAAAGTATACATTTCACCATATATATTTTAGCATTGCTTTGGATCATTAAAAATCTATTAATACATCAATATGCAGGAATATTTGATCCCTCTCTGTTTGGTAGATTCAGAGTTAAGATGAATCTAGGCTCATTTAATTTCTCCCTTTAAATAACCTATATTCCACATAAATACTATGAGAAATACCTTAGATTCTCATAAACCTTGAGTTTGAAAACCACCAGTAACTTGACCAAGTCAATTTTACCTTAACTACTAAACAAAAATTAATTAAAAAAATAATAAAATAGAATTTTTATTTTAACATAGGGTTATTTTTATTTTTATTTCAAATTTATCTTAACTACCCAACAAAAAAATGATTAAAAAAAAATTAACTTCTAATTTTTATTACAACATAGTGTTATTTTTATTTTATTTTATTTTGACTGAGTCAAAATGTTTACATAACATAGGACAAGAAAACATCTCTTACATAGCCAGAGAGTGCTTCTCAAACTCAATTACCAAGATTCAATACATAGTGTTTGAACCTTCTAAAAAACAAAAGAATAAACTTATAATAAATGCACATTGCAAATATCTTAACATCATGTTATACGTTATAAGATTATGTTATGATTTACTCCTTACAGAGAAAATACTTATAAGTATTAAATGTTGTAAAAACAGGTTATGTTCAAATACTTCCTTCTATTTATAGCCAAATGTAAAAAAAAAATATTTTAAACCAATACTTTGCATTATTTTTTGTAGATAAAAATCTCACTGATAATGAAAAGGACTAAACAACCTTGTTGAATTAAAAATATGAAGATTTAAGATCTTGATTTAAAACTCTCAATTAATAATTGGATATAACTTTTGGTAAATTGTTTGGAGCTATCAAAATAGATCCATAAATACAAAATTCTATTGATTGTGACAATTATTCATCATGGAATATAATAATTTAAAGTGCATAATTTCATTACAGTATATATTATTTATAAAGCAACTAAAAACTTCTACAATTTGAAAACTTATATATATATATATATATATATATATATATATATTTTGATGATATGCATAACTAATCCATTCCCACTTCCATGTGGGACCTCCATATAGGTACACCTCGACTTGATCAAAGATGACCAATGGGATAAAGTCTGCCTCGAATGACAAGGCATCTAAACCCAAGTCCATCTCGCCACCACTCCTTTGATGGGTCGATAGGAGAAATATAATGGTTAAAAGTTGTCTTACATGCAGGAACTATTTTTAAACCAGCCTAGATTTATCTTAACTTTGGATCTATCAAGCGCCGAGAGGGATCAAATCTCTCGAGGTGCAAACCTCTTTTTTGAGTGCAAAACTTGAGGAAATGTTTTCACCTCGAGAGATTTAATCCCTCTAGGCGCTTGATAGATCTGAAGTTAAGATGGATCTAGGCTGGTTTCAGTGGTGTGCTGCCAAGGAAAAGCTATCGAAGATATGATTAATTTTATCAATAATATGTAAATATATCAAATATTAATATAATCATTTTAAATATGCTAAATATTTGTGAGATTAACTTGGTTATTTTAATTTTAAATTTTCTTAGTTATCTCAGTTTGTTGAGATGATAAATATTGTTAATAAATTTAATGATGAAAAATGATGAAATAATTTTTTTGAATGCATAGTGACAATAATAATGTTGAAATATATAAAATGTGAATAATAAGAATTTACTCATGTTACAAATAGTCTTCATTGTGATCAATCTCAAACTATTCTCTTCTACTATTCTTATTATCAGCCTTGTTAGTTTTGTCATATTTTCATATTGATTATATGAAAAAGAAATTTTAAATCGTAAATAATTTGAATCTTTAGCTCGAGCTATTGTAGTAAACATGATACTTGTCTCTCTTGCTCTCCAATATTAATAGGTTAAACTACTATAACACAAAACTCAATTTGCATTGTCAATACCGTTTTGTGCTTACACTAAAATCAATGCATATTGTTAATCCAATCACTTTAAAATTAATGTACCATCATATATCTAATTACATCAAATAAGAAATCAACATATACAATGAAATCAATGCATTTAATGCAAGCAATCAAATAATATTAGAAAATATATTCTACACTGAAATAAATGCATTTAGTGCAAACAACGAAATAGGATTAGGAATCATCTACATTGAAATCAATGCATCTAGTGCAAGAAATCAAATATAATTATAAATCAACATCTACATTGAAATCAACCCATCCAGTGCAAGAAATCAAATAGTATTAGAAATCACCACCTACACTTAAATCAATGAATCTAGTGCAAACAACCAAATAGGATTAGAAATCACCATTTCCACTTAAATCAGTCCATCTAGTGCAAGAAATATTCTTCCCTCTCTCCACTCTCCATCCATATCTATATCCCCCTACATCTCTTCTTTTTTGTCTCTCTATCTCACCCCTCTAAACACACATTCTCTCGCACTCCATATCTATCAATCTCTTTGTCACTCCCTCCCTCTCCCCATCTCTCTCTTATTCCCTCTCTTCACCTTCCATCTATATCTCTATCTTCCCCTTCTCTCCCTCTTCCCCACTAATATCTCTCTTTCCTCCTTCTGTCCTCTCTCCCTCTCTCTCCATCTTCCTTATCTCTCCCTATCTCTCTCCACCTTTATTTCTCTATGTATTTATTCTTACCTCCCTCTCTCGCCCCCTCCAAGTCCATATCTCTTTCCCCCCCTCTCTCTACTCTCTCACATCCTCTCTCTTCCTTCCTCTCTTTCTCTTTCTCTGCATCTTCCTTCTCTGTCTCTCTCTCTCTCTCTATCTCTCTCTCTCACTTCACCCATAAACTATGTTACTATATCCCTCCCTCTCTCATTATCTCTCATTCTCTTCCCCCTTATCTCCATCTCTCCTTATTTGTCTCTTTATCTCACCCCCAAACATACACCCTCTCTCTCTGTCACTCCCTTTTCACTTCTTCTCTCTCTCCACTTCTCACTCTATATATTTCTTATTTCCCACCCCTCTCCCCCTCCAACTCCATCTCTCTATCGATCCCTCTCTCCTCCTCTCTCTAAAGTCCTCTCTCTCGTCCTTCCTCTCTCTCCCTTTCTCTTCTACCTCCCTCTCTCTTCCTTGATCTCTCTCTCTCTCTCTCTCTCTCTCTCTCTCTCTCTATTTTCCCTCCAATACTCTCTCTTCCCCAATCATTCTCCTCCTCTCTCTCATCCTTCCCCTCTCTCACTTTCTTTCCTACCTCCCTCTCTCTCTCTCTCTCTCTCTCTCTCTCACACACTCTCCAACTACATTGCTATTTCCATCCCTCTCTCCTTCTCTCCCCCCTTCTCTCCATACATCCTACTTTGTATCTTTTCTCACCCCTAAACATACACACTCTCTCTCCATCTCTCCCTTGCCACTCCCTCGCTCTCTTTCCACTTCTCTCTCTCTATATATTTCTTCTTCCCTCCCTCTCTCCCCTTCCAACTTCTCTCTATCCCTCCCCCTCTCAAGTCCTCTCTCTGGTCCTTCCTATCTCTCCCTTTCTCTCTTACCTCCCTTTCTCTCCCTTTATCTCTAACCCCCCTCTCTCTTCTTCCATATCGTCTCCTCTAATCCTATCACTATCTCCCTCTCGCTCTCCTTCTCTCTCTCCCTCCTCCATATTTTTGTCTCCCTCTCTCACTCTTCATTTCTCCTCTCCCCTTTCATTTATTTCATCTCCATCTCTCCATTGTCAATCCCCCTATATCTCCACCTCTATCACTCTACATCTTTGTTCTTCCCTCCCATATATATCTAGAGTTAATATATATCATGATACATTTATATGTATTATAATATAATAAATTTAATATTGTATTAATCGAAAGTTATTAAATTTAATAATATTAATATTATAATATATTAATATGAGTATTAGATTTAATAATAATAATAATAATCTTTTAATATTATATTAGGGTTAATAATGTTTTTTTTGCATGGTATTAATAATAATTTAGCCCATGGTATTTGGACCATAGGTTTCACCCCAAATAAAACCTATTTTTTGAGTGTTCATAAATATAAAGCAAATTATGGAGTAAATATGAAAAGAGGTTTTATTTACTTACCATACCTATGGTTTATTTATATTTTTATTTATTTACCATACCTTTTTTATTTACTATGGTATTTGGCCCATGGTATTTAGCCCACGGTATCAATATTAATTTGTCCCATGCTATTTGTCCCATAGGCTTCATGAATAAAACCTAGCTTTTTCAGTTTTTTAAAATATAAAAAAGTTTATGGATTAAATATAAAAAAAAGTTTTTATTTTTTTACCATACCTCTGGTTTATTTAGATTTTTATTTATTTAAATTTTGAATATTCCAATTTTGATGGGGAAATATTTATATCTTTAAATATTTTAATTTATCCATAGAACATGTGTTTTTTTTTTTAAAGATTCATTTTACAAATATTTAATTAAAAGAAATATTAAAATATTTTGGATTTTGATTGTTTGTGTTGAATTAACTCTTTTCCTTTTATTTAGGAAATGGTATTAACTTTAGTAAAGAGTAAATATGTTTAAAATTTTACTTACTTTGGAAATTCAATGTGCTAATTTTTTGTTAAAGGTAAATTTATGATCCATTCAAATTCACATATATAATAAAGAAATTATTAAATGGGCAGGATAATCCACTATCCATTCAAATTATATAAATAATACATAGTTGTATTTTAGTAATTAATCTTAGCCCATTAATAAGTTAAAAAAGTTATATATAATCTAAATATTCAAGTTATATAAAATTAAAAATTAGGTTAATGCTCTGGCCTAGCGATTTTTTTTTTCTTTTTTTCTTTTAAGGACGTGACATACTTGACATGCGGGTCATACCTCTCTGTTGCGCAACGTTCAAAATTTAAACTAAAATGTTTAGTTAATTATAATAAATTTTAATTAATGGTAATAAATTATAATTAATTATAATTTAAAAATCTTTAATAATAATTAATCATAATTTTATTGAAAATATCAATTACTATATGTTAAGATTTTTTTTTTAAATCAATTTCTCCAGTTGTCATTATGCCTTGTTTGAGCCATTGAATTAAATGTTTTAGGTAATTAGATCCACTTCCTCCTTCATTTATACCAAATAACTAAGTAAGTAACACATTAAACATTACTAATGTCTCCCCAAACAAGATACTCCATTTTTCTTACCCAACACTGATAATATGCCTCTTTCTAAATCTGTTACTTAGTAAAATGGGTGTCAAATTAAGAAATATTTTAATTATTTTGACAGATATAAGAGATATTTGGATTGAAATATTGATTAAAGCACATGATATAATGGTGATGGCAAGCACAATTAATGGCTCTCATGGCATAGCCTACTCTGCACCGAGGCACATGGACATGACTCCGATCAGTCCCTCCTCATCAACTGTAACCATCCTCAGCTCGACCCAATCAGTTGATACAATAAAACCTGGTAAGAAGACCTGTGACCAACTAGTCACGACTTTTAATCTGGTAACTAAAGATGCCGTGAATAGGTCCCTGTATTAGGGTATACAGAAATTTTATTTTTTTAAATAAAAAATAAAGATGATTTAGATTTAATAATTACAAAAATATCTCTGTCATACAAATCATTCAACTAATGAAATGAAAATTCCCAAGTTTTTTTAATTCTCCATTCTTGTAGTAAGTCTCATCTTATCAAATCCCCATTCTTATAAGTCTCCTAAGTCTCTTAATTGTTATAGACATTTATCTTATCGTAAATATTTTGATTACTCTAGACATTTATAAGCATCTAAGTTGTAGCAAAAACCATTTAATTTATATTTTTATAGACATTTATAGAGAATTTCTTAGAAATAGATACAAGACATATGAGGTTAATTGTAACCACTTTCTTAGCCACTAACAAATGGTTAAGATTTATTGGTTAAGAACTTTTGTGTTTACTGTTATTTTAAAAGAAGTATCTGAACAAGATTAATTTTTGGTTTGTTTTAATAAAGAAAGATTTAATTGTGAAAATTATTTCATGAGTAAAAATAATTGATGGTAAAAGTAAATCTGGGTTGGTTGAACAGAATGAAACAGTTACTACAGTTACCCCAAGAAAACTCTGGAATAAAGGGGAAATTCCAAGAAGGGTTAGGGGTTCTGTGAGAAGGAAAAGAATTAGGAATCTGTGTAAGCTGGAAAAGTTTTCCAGAACAGATGAATGCTGGGTTGGAGAAGCGGACCGGACTGTCTTGAGAACTCCCCGGACAATTCTATTTCCGCTGGAGTCGGAGAGTAGGACCGGACTGTCCCGAAAACTCTCCTCCAGAAATTGTGTTCAACCAGACCCAGGCTTGGAGCTCGGGGGAGAACTGGGAGACGTGATTGCCCAGTTCGTGGACGGGAGGTAACGAGTACCATCAATTGGATTCGGACACAGATAAGTAAAATGCAAGTAGTTTTCTGGATTTCATGGAAGTAAAAAGATTTGGCCTGCTATAGGAGGTGCTGTCAATAATTAATTATTCTTTCTTCTATTTAATATTCAGTGGAAATGTAGAAATAGCTACTGATCTTTATTACCAGAATTTTTTTTTGTAATATCTCTTTTAACTAGATATTTTGGAACCACAGATAATTATAGAAGGTTACTTGTTGTTTCTGTAGAAGTAAAGTAAGAAAGAAAGCACTGTAGTAGCATTTATCTATATACAAATAACTGTGTAAATAAGACAGGGCCGTATGGCATTTACTTAGTTTCTCTGTTATAAAACAAATAAATACAATAGCCACAGACAGTGTGAAAACAATAAACTATTATACCCAGGAGAGCTGTGAATCTGGACGCCTGAACAAACTCAGGAATCTAGATAGGTTGCCTCCGGCCTATGATAAGCTCGGACGAGACAGGTGGTCCCTACATTGACCATTTCTTGAAAGACAAAAAGATTAATTCAGAGAATAGAGATGCAGTTTGTTAAAAAGATTAACTCCGTAGAATCTTTAAAATTTCCCCGAAACCCCGTTTTGTAGCCGTACATGCATTATTGGAAAATTCATAGGAGATAAGCAATATATATACACCCTAGCTACACATAACTTGAACAATTGTGTAAGCCTTGTGACTAGAATAACAAGCATGTGCAACTATACGGGGATGAAAACGATTGAAACATATTTCCAGAAAACAAGAACTATAACTTAGTGCAATTGGAATATATAGCATTTAGTTAAGCAAAAAACCCCAAAACGATTCATGCTAACCATAGACAAGTTCTTTCGAAATAGCCGAAAGGCGCTATACATGCGATACTTCTTTTTAGAAATCATAATAACAAACTGTAGAATTAGAGAAACTTCACATTGCCGAGTAAAAGGAAAAAGTGGGTCTGCAAGCGCGGGTTGGGAACCCGACCTTATAACTGAAGAATCCAAAGTTCCATTAGGGACTGAGAAAAGAAAACTTGAAAAACTGAATACAACCCTCCGAGTACAGATTGAGCAACCGAAACCCTAAGTTATACTCCGCTTTTAAACAAGAGTCGTTCCCCAAGACTGACAGAAGAAAAAATGTACAGGTGCTCAGACCCTAGTCTGTTTTCCATCTATTTCTTTCCAAGCGTAGGGATGCCGGCAGGCCAGGAACAAAGAAGTCTCAATTCAAGAGAGAAAGTACCTGTGGTAGAGAGAAGATTTAAACCCTTACGCGACCACAATACCTCCAAGCGGGCCCAGTAAACGAAGAGGGGTAGGGTGTTACCTACAAATTTAAATGCAAGAAGTCTGTTAGAAATAAAAATGAACAGATTGTAGCAAATGCAAACGACCATGTTATTTAAATAAGAGATTTGGCTATACCTGTAGAACGCGAGCAGGAGGAAGATGCCAAACCCTGCCGCCATAACAAAAGTAGAGAAGAAATCAGCTAAAAGGAATAATGTGAATGCCAAAAGTAAAAACAAACTAAATACTGTGTTAAATCGAATGCCCTCAACAGGAATAGGGGCGTACATTCGAAGATAGAAGAATGAGTTAACTACAGGTTGGCGCAATGGCAGCTACCTGACAGAGTGAGGCGTTGTGCCGGGTTGAATGTCTTCCGCCATGGGCCGCCATGGAAAATTACCACCGGAACCTCCAAACCCTCGCAGAGCCTCCAGAACCCTCCAGCGAAATGAACGAATGAGCGGGGAAGCGGTTATTCGATAAGGTCATTGCAAACTGAGATCGCCACAGCCGTTGGATGTAAACCTTATCAACGACGTAGAGTTATCCATGCGGAAGGCGAAGTACCATGGATCAAAACAATAATCCGTCGCAGATCTGAATTTAATCAAGAGCTGACAGACCATGTGATGGGGCGCAAACGTTGAAAAGATAAATCCATAATAATTCCACCATCATAACTATACTTTAATAATTGTAAAAGGCGCAAAGGTATTCAAAAAGGGGTTTAACCATGATAACTATGCAATATTTAATTGTGTTGAATATATAATATGTTAAATGATAAACAACACGAACATCATAGTACTCAGCTTAAGCTTTATAGTGATAGATCTTCGAAGTAAGTACAGGTAGATTGACATTATAACCATAGCACATGTTAATTTGACTGCATATCATAGATAGTGTTATGAATTAGTTTTGAGTTATAATGACTGCGTGAATTTTTTTTTTGATGGTAAGTAAAGGTGGTGTAGTTGGTTTTTACAAGTGGTATCAGAGTGGCGTTACAACGCTGGGCCCTACTGGGCCAACTAACGTTAAAACTGTGTGTTATATATGCACAGTCCGATAATTAAATGGAAAGACAAGTGAGACGGACACCTTCACAACAGTCACATCGAAATGCCGGAGAAATGCAATCTTCGCCAGGGGGCAACCCCGAGATGTGGGTTCAGTTGGGGATTGAACAACACCAGCGTTCAAATCGACTGATTGAAGAACAACAACAGCAGACCCGCATCTTATTGCATCCAATACAAAAGTTGTAGGAAGAAATGGAGAGGGTACGACAGGAAAACGCCAGAATGATGCAGGAACAGGAAAGGATCCTAAAAAGCCTGACCGATAAACAAAATCAAAGGAATGAAAATCCCAGTACTGATAGGGAAAACCAAGGGGGAAACGAACATCAAAATGATGAACAAGATATGAGTCAAAAAGAAAGAAGTCTGTCCCAGCGCGGTAATGCGAACAGAAACCTCAATGAAGCTGAATCTGAAAATGGAACTGAACGGAGGGTAGGAAAAAGGCAGAAGGTGGGTTTACATGGAGAATTCAGAAAGATTAAGCCACCTACCTTCGATGGAGAAAAAGAAGAAGTAGCAGAGGCCTGGCTAATTAATATGAACAAGTACTTCCAGGTGTATGATTATGACAATGGTCTTAAGGCACGATTAGCTATTTATCAGCTAAAAGATAAAGCCACCCTATGGTGGGAAGAAGTGAAGAACGTGAAGGGAATAGAGGATCAGGATGTAACATGGGATAAATTCCAGCAATATTTCAAGGATAAGTACTTGACGGAGCGTTTCTACGATGAAAAAGCTCGAGAATTTCATGATTTAAGGCTAGGCCAATTGACTATGGATGAGTTCATCACCAAGTTTACATCGTTATTGCGCTATGTGCCATATCTGAGAGATGAGAAGGCCAAGGTTCAAAGATTTCTGAGCAGCTTACCCGCCCATATGAAGGAGCGAATTGAGTTTGTTAATCCTAGGACAATGGATGAAGCTATCAGGAAGGCAAGGCTGTGTTATCAGCAAGCGAAAAACAAGGTGGAACAAGGAAAAGGATGGCAAACCAAGAAAGAAAATAGGAACAGTGCTGGTTTTAAGAAAGGCAAAACCAGTAACTTCAGAAGTTCAGCCAGTAATTCCATTAATAAACAGTTTGGTATAAACCACCAGAGAATTCGATGGCCAGGGGAAGATAAAACAGTGGAAGCTTCAAATAAACCTGAGCAACCTCAAACTCAAAGGCCACCTCTGCAATGTTGGGGCTGCGGGGCAGCACACTATTATCGAGATTTCCCTCAGCGGGGCAAAACTGAAACAGTGAACAATTTACAGGAGGCCTCTACAGTGGGAGATATTGCCAGAAGCATACCCAGAATTCACGCTGCATTGGAGGACCGACGAGCTGATTTTCAACCCACCATGATAGAACTGGAAGGTAAATTGTCTTCCCAAACTATTTATGTTTTGGTAGATCCAGGCGCAAGTTTGAGTTATATAAGTCCTAAATTAGTGGAACTCTGTAAACTGCCAAGTCAAAAATTTAAGAAGACCTGGTTGGTTCAGTTAGCTACAGGAGCTAAAAGTAGAGTTAGTGCCAAAATATCAGATTGTGCATTGCAAGTCGGCGGACAACAGTTAAAAGTGGATTTAAATATTCTGCCCTTGGGTTCTTATGATGTTTTGTTGGGAATGGACTAGTTAGAGAAACATTGGACTCTCATAGATTGCAAGGAAAAGGTAGTTTATTACAGAGATCAGGAGGGTAATCGCCAAGAGATTCAGGGCTTAAAGAAGCCTGTACATTTGCGACCAGTCACCGCTTCTCAGTTGGAAAAATGTATAAGAAAGGGATGCCAAATGTACGCCATACAAGTGGGACTAACTGAATCCAAGAACAAGGCTGCTGTGTTGGAAAATATACCGGTAGTACAGGAATTTAAGGACGTATTTCCTGAAGAAATACCGGGACTACCACCTAGAAGAGAGGTGGATTTTACAATAGAACTGCTGCCAGGAGCTTCACCAATTTCACGAGCTCCCTACCGTATGAGTGTGCCGGAGTTGACTAAACTGAAAATGCAGTTACAGGAATTACTAGACAAAGGGTATATCAGACCTAGTGTGTCACCCTGGGGAGCACCTGTGTTGTTCGTCAGGAAGAAGGATGGAACCATGCGCATGTGCATGGATTACCGACAGTTAAATAAGTTGACTGTCAAGAACAGATACCCCTTACCCCGTATTGATGACCTGTTTGACCAGGTGAGGGGAGCTACTGTGTTTTCAAAGATTGATTTGCGGTCCGGCTACCACCAGATCCAAATAAAGGATGAAGATATACACAAAACTGCTTTTCGTACCAGGTACGGCCACTATGAATTCGTGGTATTACATTTTGGATTAACTAATGCACCAGCCACTTTTATGAGGCTGATGCATAGTACTTTCCACCCTTACTTGGACAATTTCGTGTTAATCTTCATTGATGACATACTGATTTATTCTAAGAATGTGGATGAACACGAAAACCACTTACGGATGGTGCTGGAGATGCTAAGGAAACATCAGCTGTATGCAAAGTTCAGTAAATGTGATTTCTTCAAGAAAGAGATACAGTATCTTGGGCATGTAATATCTAAAGATGGTATAGCTGTGGACCCGGAGAAAGTTAAAACTATGATGGAATGGAAGGTGCCACAGAATGTGGCAGATATAAGATCTTTTATGGGTCTTGCCGGGTACTACCGGCGATTTATAAAGGGTTTTTCAAAGATAGCTTTTCCCATTACTTCCTTGCAAAGGAAAGGGAAAATCTTTAAATGGACAAAAGAATGCCAGGATAGTTTTGAAAGATTAAAGCAGTTATTGACAACAGCACCAGTGTTAAGTGTAGCAGACCCAAACAAGGAATTCGAGGTTTGTACTGATGCCAGCAAGGAAGGAGTTGGGGCTGTTTTGTCACAGGAAGGGAAGGTAATTGCATATGAATCTCGCAAGTTAAAAGAGTATGAGCAGCGATATTCAGCTTATGATTTGGAACTGACTGCGGTGGTGCACGCTCTCCGAGTGTGGAGGCATTACTTACTCGGGAAAAAGTTTGTATTAAAGACTGATCACAGTAGTCTAACCAGCTACTTTAAGCAAGCTGATTTAAACTCCCGACAAGCAAGATGGAATGCTTTCTTGAGTGAGTTTGACATTGATCTACAGCATGTAAAGGGAAAAGAGAATAAGGTTGCGGATGCATTAAGCAGGAAACTGCATAACATTTATGAGTTATATGTTAACCAAATTGAAACCAGATTTGTAGAACAAATCAGAAAAGAAGCAGACAAAGATCCTGAGTATAGATACCTGTGCCAGCAGACACAAGAATCAGAAGGACAGGATGGTCATGGAGACTATGAGATGAGCCCGGATGGGTTGCTGATTTTCAGAAAGAGGATAGTGATTCCAAACAGAATAGAATTAAAGAATATGATACTGGATGAATATCATAGAAGTAATTATGCAGGGCACCCAGGATATCAAAAAATGCTGACATCTATCAGAAAAGACTACTGTTGGCCTGGCATGAGAAAAGATATAGCAGATTATTTAACCAAGTGTTTGGAGTGCCAGCAGGTGAAAGTAGAGCACAGGCATCCAGCGGGATTAATGCAGCCTATACCGATTCCTGAATGGAAGTGGGAGGTGATTTCATTAGATTTCATCACCGGATTACCAAAAACCAAATGAGGTAATGACTCCATAATGGTGGTTGTGGATCGGTTAAGTAAGTCGGCACATTTCCTACCTGTCCAATCCACCTATAAGACAGTACAGATCACGGATTTATTTATGCGTGAGATTTTCAGACTGCATGGCATTCCTAAAACAGTTATCTCGGATAGGGATGTAAAGTTCACATCAGCTTTTTGGAAGGCACTGTTTACTGGATTGGGAACTCAAGTACATTTTAGTACTGCATACCACCCGCAAACAGACGGTCAGACTGAGCGAGTAAATCAGGTGTTGGAAGATATGCTAAGAATGTATGTCATGCAGCAACCAATTAAGTGGGAGGAGTATTTACACTTGATAGAGTTTGCTTACAACAATGGTTACCAGGAATCATTGAAGATGAGTCCGTTTGAGGCGCTGTATGGGCGGCAGTGCAGAACTCCCATTAACTGGAGCAGCCCCGAGAATAGACTCATGCTAGGACCAGATATGCTAGCAGAAATGGAAGCGGAGGTTAAGAAAATTCGACAGAATTTGAAGGCAGCGCAAGACAGACAAAAAGTGTATGCAGATAAAAGGAGATCATACCGAGAGTATGAGGTTGGAGATCACGTATATGTCAGAATTAAACCAAAGAAAAGTACACTAAGATGGGCATCTTGTGCAAAATTAGCACCCCGTTTCTGTGGCCCTTTCCAAATACTGGAAAGGGTGGGACCGGTAGCCTATCGCTTGGCCCTTCCTAGCCACATTCGGGTGCACAATGTCTTCCATGTATCGTTATTAAAACGATATGTTCATGACCCAAGACACATAATTCACTGACAGAACATACAGGTAGTGAATGAGCATTAGTGCTAACTCATCATGTGATATTAAAGGCTTATTTAATTAATATAAGTTTATTTTGTGCAGGTAGAACCAGACGGGGAATTTCTGGTAGAGCCCCACAGTATAATCGACCGGAGGGAACTCATGCTCCGGAAACGAGCCATCGCCCAGGTTAAAGTGCAATGGAAGCACTTTGGACCCGAGGAGGCTACTTGGGAAGACGAAAGTTTTGTTCGGGAAGCTTATCCTGAACTTTTTACTGGACTAGAATAATAACACCGGGGACGGTGTTCTCTTCCAGAGGGGGGAAACTGTAACCACCTTCTTAGCCACTAACAAATGGTTAAGATTTATTGGTTAAGAAATTTTGTGTTTAGTGTTATTTTAAAAGAAGTATCTGAACAAGATTAATTTTTGGTTTGTTTTAATAAAGAAAGATTTAATTGTGAAAATTATTTCATGAGTAAAATAATTGATGGTAAAAGTGAATCTGGGTTGGTTGAACAGAATAAAACAGTTACTACAGTTACCCCAAGAAAACTCTGGAATAAAGGGAAAATTCCAAGAAGGGTTAGGGGTTCTGTGTGAGAAGGAAAGGGATGGAAAATCTGTGTTGACTGGGAAAAGTTTTCCAGAACAGATGAATGCTGGGTTGGAGAAGCGGACCAGAATGTCCTGAGAAGTCCCCAGACCAATCTCTTTTCCGCTGGAGTCAGAGAGTAGGACCGGACTGTCCTGAAAACTCTTCTCCAGTATAGTGTTCAACCACACCCAGGCTTGGAGCTTGGGTGAGAACTGGAAGATGTGAATGCCCAGTTCATGGACGGGAGGTAACGAGTACCATCATTTGGAATTGGACACAGATAAGTAAAGATCTGGCCTGTTACGGAAGGTGCTGCTAACAAATAAATTATTTTTCTTCTGTTTACTATTCTGTGGAAATGTGGAAAAGCTACTAAACTTATTATTATCCGCATTTTGTTTTTTTTGTAATATCTCTGTTAATTAGATATTTTGGAGCCACAAATATTCATAGAATGTTACTGATTGTTTTTTCTGTAGAAGTAAAGTAAGGAAGAAAACACTGTAGTAGCATTCATATTTATGTAAGTAACTATGAAAATAAGACAGGGCCGTATGGCTATCACATAGTTTTCTCTGCTATAAAACAAATATAAGAGAAACAATAGCCACAGACAGTGCGAAAATAGGAAACTAGAAATAAACAGGAAAGCTGTGAATCTGAACGCCTGAGCAAACTCAGGAATCGAGATAATTTGCTTCCGGCCTATGATAAGCACGGACGAGACAGGTGGTCCGGACACCGACCATTTCTTAAAGACAAAAAGATTAATCTCAGAGAATAGAGATGCAGTTGTTAAAAAGATTAACCTGTAGAATCTTTAAAATTTCCTGAAAACCCTGTTCTGTGTAGCCGCATGCATTATTGGAAAATTCACAGGAGATAAGCAATATATATACAATCCTAGCCAGCGGCCATGGAACTCGAACACCAGGTAAGCCCTGTGACTAGATTAACATGCATGTGCAAACTATAAAGGAAGGAAAACGATTAAAACATATTTCCAGAAAAACAAGAACCATAACATAGAGCAATTGAAGTATATAGCATTTAGATAAGCAAAACCCCAAAACGTTCATGCTAACCATAGACAAGCTCTTTCGAAAACGCCGAAAGGCGCTATACATGCAATTCTTTTAGAAATCATAATAAAAACTATAGAACTAGAGAAACTTCACATTACTGAGTAAAAGGAAAAAAATAATGTTCCAGAGTTCTTGGTCGGTAAGCGCGGGGTTGTGAACCCGGCTTCCTAACTGAAGAATACCAAGTTCCATTAGGGACTGAGAAAAGTAGACTTGACAAAATTACAACCCTCCGAGTACAGATTGAATAACCCAAACCCTAGTATATTCCGGTCTTTAACAAGAGCCGTTTCTCAAGACTGACATCAGAAATTGTACAGGTGCAAAGTCCCTAGTCTGTTCCCTTTTAATTCTGTCCAGGCGTAGAGATGCCGACAGGTCAGGAACAAACGAGTCTCAAAGCATGTGAGAAAGTACCTGTGGCAGAGGGAGAGAAAACTTTAAACCCTTCGCGAACACAATTTCTTCAACGGGCCAAGCAAACAAAGAGGAGAGGGGCGTTACCTACAAAGTTTAAACGCAAAGCGACTGTTAGAAATAGAAAACCCAACAGAATTATTAGCATACGGAGCGTTCCTATTATTAAAATGAGAGAGTTGACAATACCTGTAGAACGCAAGTAGGAGAAAGACACCGAACCCTGTCGCCATAACATCAGCAGAGAAGAAATCAGCTATGAAGACTGAGGTAAAGCCAAAGTAAAGAGGAAACTAAACAAACTTCATACTGTGTAAAAATTCGTATGCCTCGACAGGAATAAGGGCGCACATTCTAGGACAGAAGAGTGAGTTACAGCAGGCTGGCGCAATGGTAGCTACCTGACGGAGTGAGGCGCTACGCCGGGTTGAACGTCTTCCGCCGTGGGCCACCATGAACTTTGCCCTCCGGAACTCCAAACCCTCGCAGAGCTCCAGAACCCTCCAGCGAAATGAACGAATGAGCGGGAAAGCGGTTAATCGATAAGGTCATTGCAAATCGAGAACGCCTCAGCCGTCCGATGCAAACCCTATCAACGGCATAGTATTAACCACGTGGAAGGCATAGTACCTTGGATCGAAACACAATCCATCGTATATCCGAATTTAATCCAGGGCTGACAGACCATGTGAATTGAGCGCAAACATTGAAAACATTAAAACATAATAATCCGCCCATCATAACCATACTTTAATAATTGTCAAGGGCGCAAAGGTGTTAAAAAGGGGTTTTTAACCATGATCATTCTTTTTACCGTATTTAATTATGTTGTGTATATTTTATGTGTTAAAAAAAAAACAACACGGATAGCATAGTACTCCAACTAAACCCTTCAGTGATAAATCCTCGCAGTAATTGCAGGTAGATTGACTGTATAATTATAGTACGTGATAAAAATCGACTGCATACCCTTGATTGATGTTAAGTATTAGTTCTGAGTTATTATTGACTGCGTAAATTTTTTTTATTATGAAGTAAATGTGATGTAGTTGCTTGTTACATTAATCAACAATTTGTGTTGCAGTGGGCCTTCAAACCATGCTGGGAATTTCTGTTATGAGGTTTTTAAAGAAGACGAGGTCTTTACCCTCGCCGTGCTGGAAAGAAATAAGTAACATAGTTACAGGCCATTATATTGCCAACATCTCAAGCTTCCTAGAAATCCATGGATTTGTCTATACTTGTAAATCGAATTTATGAATAGTTTCCTCCCACTTTAATCCAGTTTCTAAATTTAATTTAAAATGAAGATTTTTCTTTTCTGGTTGGACGGTGTGTTAATAAGATAAATCAATGTCACTAGAAGATGGAAAAAGTGGTTTTAATTTTAGATTATTATTGTTAACTTATTTTAGATTTTATTTGTGAATGACGATAGTAAATAGATTAATTAAATAAATATTATATTATTGAAATAATATTAATTTTAAATCAAATTATAATTTAATTAATATTTATGATTTTTTTAATTTTAGTAATATAGAACGTATAATGAATTAAGTCCTCATTCCTGGGCTCAGATGTTTGTGGGCAGAAAATATCAACAAAAGAGTCTCAAATATCAACAAATGGGTCTTTCTCTTTACTACCATCTGCTCCAGCGTTGGTCTAACTGGACTGTTTTTTCGCCCTGAAAATTATGGACATTTTGGTAAGATTTTAAGAAAATCTGGCAACGATTTTTGTAAATCCACATTATAACAATCAAACTTTAATATTTTGGGTGCTTTAGAGGTTTTTGATGGTGTTGAATCCATTTCCACCATAAAAATCATGATTCAAACATTGTTACTGTAAAAAATTTTAAATTTTTTTGACCAAAATTCCCTGCAATTTTAGCTATCCAAACAATTCCTCCATCTCATTAAACAACTTCCATAAAAACTAACTCTTCATCTGATACTGTCTCCTTGACAACATGTGTGCAATCCAATCTTGGCTGCGTAAACCCTTTTTTATGAGTTGTTGCATAGTTATGAAGATCTACTCTTGATCGTATTGTCAATATCTTGGATTTGTTGCTAAGTTTTCAAATTCTGACTTGTGCGGTTAGTGTATCGATAAACCAACTTCACACGACTTTGGCCTCACATTTTTTCTCAAAGGATGTGGAATAGTTGATCCTCGAGTCATTAGCCATACCTTTTCTTCCTTTTTCTCTCCTCCTCAGATCCATGAATGCTCTCTTGGGTGCTTCTTAGTGTTTTAATCGATGTCATCATACTTTTCGTACATTAACTTTGGGCCACGACATTTTTTTTTTTGCGTTTAGAAAGCCAATTTTATGATTAAAATATGATTAAGGTTTTACAGTTTAAAAATAAATAAATAAAAGTTAAAATCTTATGAAAAGGATTTTTATTGGAGAATGATTATATGTTTATTTGGTTGACATTGCAATGTATTTGGTGTTCTTATGCATAGTGGCTATGAAAGGCCATTTTGTTCGCAAGCCATGAAAATTTATGTGGTTTATTCAAAGTTGTGTCGAAATTAGAAACATAACGCTGTTGTTATCATCAACTTTTTTTTTTATGAATTTTACTTCTATGGCTAGCGAAAACACATTTTACAACTTGATGTTATCAATATGGGTAAATATTGAAGGATCTTCATGAGAAGAAGGCAATGGATCAACATTGGAATGGATTCCTTCAGTTGTAATGAGTCATAACTATTTTGTAAGTAAAGAGTCCAACACTTAAAAACCAGTCCCAAACTACAATAGCTGAGAAAATTAGAAGGGTTTACCACCTACATTCAACCATGGGAACATATTTCCAAATGATATTAGATGAATTCCAGGGGAATATTGACGTCCTTGACAAATTGAAAGAGGAAGTTGAGTCCTTTTCTCACTTACACATTCAGATTTTAAGGAAGAATATTCGCGAGTTAGAGGAAAAAAATAATCGACGGGTTATGGGGGATAGTTGTTTAGAAGCCTCAATGTTGGAACAATATCATATTTTGAAACAAGATTATCATGCCTTTTCATAACAATTGATTGAGAAGGATGAGGTTATTCAAAAGTTTCAAGGGTCTAAGAAACACCTTGAATTAGAAGTTAGTTGCCTTTAGAATGTTGAGACAGAGATAGTTGATGTTGAGCTACTAGGCTTACCTTCCAGCACACTTCATCACATTCTTTTTTTGCACTGAGGTTTGAAAAATATAATATTGGTATTCGGTCTTGATTTCTAAGCAAAGTAGAAATACTCGAGGAGGACTTCTCAAGAATAGACAAGGAATCATTGTTCCTATTAACCCTGTAGTGCAAACATAAAGAGAAAGTATTGGATACGGTATTGGCATTGCGTCATCACCTACAACTATATCTATTGATACTTGAGAGGTGTCATTTGATGTCAAATAAATTTAGAGTAAGACACTTGAAGAAAATTCTCCTGTTAATTTTATAAATAGATTGACGACATGGTTACTAATGTCATTTGAGATGACATTGTTGTTGCATCTAGCTGTGAGTCTGCAAAACTAAAAAATGAGTCATGCCAACACCCTCATAAGGATAAGAGGAAAGTACCAAAGCATCAACATTCTTGGTGAGAAGTAGCCCTAAATTCAGTTCATTATAGAAGAGACATGAAATAATGAATTGTGGAATAGTTCCGACCATCAAGATAAAATGTAGTCGGATTAATTTATGGTCATGGCATCATTTGAACAAACATTTTCATTATTCATATCATTGTATCTCATCATTTGTGCAATTGTATAGAGATCCTCTTGTTATTTGTTGATTGCTACTACCTTAGTTGTGTTTTAGGGGTGGGGTAGTAAGACGATGATAGATACTTTTATCATTACTTTGTTTACTATTATCATTTCTTATGTTTGATCAATGTGATGTAGACAATGTTCAAACAACTTCATGAGTGCTGGTGTACCATGGCTGAGTTGAGTTTTCCATATTTATAAGCATAGTTTGTTTTTTGTTGGTTCATGGTGTTGCCTCTATTTAAAGCCTTTGTCTTGGTTCTTTATTGACAGTTTCTTTCTCCTGATCTTATTTGGGAAGTTCATAATGTTTTCCACCCTTGTGCCTCTGTAACATTTCTATTTCAAATATAGACCAACCTCATTGATGTTTCATGGCTTTCATATGCAGAGTTTTGGTACTTCAACATTTCATACTTCTTGATTGGAGTAAACCTTTATTGTATCCAGCCACACTAGTTTGAGCACTTTCATCTTTCTCTCTTTTGGGGAGAAGATTTTTCCTATGGTTTTTTCTCCATTTCTTTACTTATGAGAGGTTATCTATTGGTACCTAAGTAGGTATTTTTGTTGGGACTCATTCTTTGTTTTCTTTCTTCTTTATTTTCTCCCTATGTTTGAGGGGTGTTAGATTTCCAATAGGAAAAACCTTAAAACTAGTAAGCGTATGTAGCATTAATATCCTTATTTACTCTATTCTCAGTCTTATCCTTATATATCGAGTTGTCATTATAATATTCTAGCTATCGCTAGAATCCTCTATTTCTCTTATAAATTAAGTTCATGTATAACATATTTTCACAACTAATTAATTATTTCCTCACTATTCTATATTTCGATTGATCTCTTTGTAGAAGGTTTGTTAGGCTTTCCAATCTGATCCAGGGGTATTTTAATACTCTTACATGCATATCTTTATTTTTCTATTTCACTTGTTTTATTGTTATGGGATGAATGATCGATGACACTACTCCAAGATTGGGATTATCAACCAAAAATGATTTAGGAGCCAAAAGAAGATAAAGGGAAGCATCCCAAAGTTGTCCATGATGTTTTGTTCGTAAAAAAATTGAAAGGAGACTTTATTCCAGAAGAAGCGATAACATATTTTATATTATTCTTTCTCTCTAGTGATCATGATAATTCTATCATATGCAAGTCATTCGCTATCAATTTTCTTAATGTGTGTCCCCAAGCATTGCCGTGATTAAGCATGTGCTAGTATATAGCATCCAACTCAAATAATTCCAGGGATTAATGATTATCTAGTATATATCATGTTATTTGCAAAAAAAAAAATTGTGAATTATTGATGAAAGTAGATAAAAGATATATGTAAATATTAACAATTACAGGGAAAAAAATACCATTTGAAAAATACAAAATATTTTGAATATACCCATAAAATTTCAGAATTTGAATCACACAATGTTCTCAATGCTTTTATCTATATGGTTCTTTTATTTATTGGTAGAAAATAATGACGAGGTAAATACTAGAAGCCCACTATTGAAAATGCTTGAAAACTTAGAAAAAAATTTCATTATTTTTGAGATATTTGTGAGATTAAAGAATGAAATCTCTTTTTCTTTTTAAGGAAAGAATTGTTTTTCAAAATATCTGAACCTTTCTCAAAATGTCACTTCACCTTTGTTTAAGTAAATTTAATAATATTTTTTTCAATTAGATGGTGTAAGATAGTTCTGTCATCTCACAAGAGACAATCATGACACTTAAAAGTAGATTATGGTCATACATTACAATGGGCCAAAGATGTCCCCATGAGATTTGAAATGGGGTAGAGGAGATAATATCCGACTATTCCAACCACTTTATCATCTCAGAAGAGACAATCATGGCACTTAAAGGTTAGAATGGAAAGACAAACCAAGATGGTCTTTCAAATGAGTTGGAGGAGATAATATCTCATTGTTAATCCAACCACTCTATCATCACACCAAAGAAAATGGTGACACTTAAAGGTAGTAATGGAAAGACAAATCAAAATAATCAATTGTAATAGAAGCATCTTCATTTTCTAAATATCAATCTAAAAAAATTGACAATTACTCTTACAAAAATGTCATAATAATATATCACAATAAACTAAAAATATTTCACAAAATTTAAAATCATATAAAAGAGATAATATCCCATTATTGCAACTACTTTATCATCTCACAACAAAATTTAAAATCTATGATTAAAATCACGAGAAAAGACAATATCCCATTATTCCAACTACTCTTATCATGTCACAAAAAATAATCATGGCACTAAAAACTTGAAATGAAAAGACAAACCAAGCTACTACCAACTTGGTCTGCTCATTTAATATGTCATGACTCTTATCATTGTCATAACATACTCTCACGAAAATGTCATTGTCATACATGTACGCAAGCGAGTGCCTCACATCAAGGCTACTTGGATACTAACTACTTTAATTTATGGTCATACATGTACGCAGCGAGTGGCCTCACAAAAAGGTTGGATATTATTATTAGATAGTTCATGAGGTTGGATATTATTATTAGATAGTTTACTTTATGAAGTAAAGTAGAAGTTTTTGTTATAATATTTTTTAATAATGTTCATGGTTTGAGACGATTTAATCGTGAGCCTTCGAATAAGGGAATAATTTTATGTCAACCTTGGAAGAAGTGATAATAAGTTCAAATAAAAAAATAATGGATAGAAGTTCGTAATATTACATTTTTTTTTGGGATGAGGTTACTATGTCGGTTTATGCTGGGAAAGAGCGGCGAAAGCTGGGTTTATTAGGTTACTATGGCCTCACGCGTAAGGATTTTGGAAAATCGTAACACGCGTCAATATTATAAGTTAGATATCAAAATAAAAGTAAGTATACTTAAATATATATATTATTATTAAAAGAATAATATTCACTTAAGTAAAATTTTAGTTTTTATTATTTAGTATGATTAGTATCATTATAAATATATGAAGTAATTAAGATAACCATACACAGTTTCATAGTATTCCATATCAATTTACTGTAGAAGTCCTTAATAAAAGAGAGTGGTTTTCACTAAACCTCTCATACATAAGTGAAAGTTTTGTTTAATAAAATAATAATATTAGATAAAAATATGAAAAATTTTAATGCAACAATTTGTATTAAAAATAATAAAAAGATGTTTGTTTTGGCTATTTGACTTTAAATAATAAAAAAGAGAGATACTATATGTATATCTATTATTTATTAATATTTTTGAATAATAAATGATTTTTTTAAAGTTAATTTATATTGCTTGCAAAAATCTCATTATATCATTGGTTCTTGTGATAACCTTACTAGTCTCACTCTGTGATATTCAAAATGAGAGATGAAGACTAGTAGAAAACAAGTCTATCAGACTACAAAAGACAAAATAAACATCATCTATATAGGAGAAACCATTAAGAAAAAAACATGTAAAAAAATTCATTGCATAACAATCAGTTCAAGAGTCTAAAGAAGACTAAGGCAGGGTCCACCCGCCTTCAAACTAGAAGGCTCTCTAAGCTTGAACTCACATTGACCATGTTTTTCCATGTCAGTTAGATGAGCATCCATTTTGTCCAAATTGTTCTGCATCTTCCATTGATTCCTCTAGATTTTGTTTAAGGAGATGGTACAACTTTGTCTTCATATTTTTCTCTGAGGAAACAACCCAACAACATCTTAAGTTGTGCATCGAGAATGACTTATTGTACGAATTGGTTCCTTCTTCCACCGATATAGATAGGGTCAGGAAGCCAATGGGATACGTCATGTAACAATTCAATATCTAAATGAGTAAGATATTCCATAGTGACCTATGCTTCCCACTTCTAGATATGTTTTTGCATGATAGGGTGAGTAGCTGCATGGAAGGTTGTAGCAATTTTGTTGCCCTACACCTCTACACATGGCCTATGGGGCTAACTCATACCTCCTTCACCTTGGTGCCCTCTTGCTCGAAGGCAGGCCATGTTTCCAATTAAGGAAAGGAGGCCAAAAAAAAAGAGTACTAACACACACCTGTGACCCCACAAATAGATAAAATACAAAATCTCCTCCTCCATAGGAAAATAAACCAACAAAATAAAAAAAACTACATCACTGCTACCACCAGCCAACATCAACATAGGCTAACTCCCTGCAAAATCTATAGAACATGAACATAAGCTCCAAGAAATTATAATACTCCCCAACAAGTGAGTAGTCCATCAACTATATAGAGATAACCTCAAGGCATCGCCAAAATATAACACCTATAAACACAAGCAACATGAAACCACTTGAGAGACAACAAGGCTCTTTCTTGATGCAACTACCAATCCATAAAGCATCGGGACCATAATATAAATCGACATGGGAAAAAGAAGGATACAAAGATGATGAGAGGTGATTTCCCAATAATAAAATGGCATGCACGGAAGAAGCTCAAAGGACTAATACCATCATCCTATCCTCTCTATCATTGAGCCCTGATAAATACTTAAAAGGTGTTCAGTGAACTCTAAACCAATTTTCCAATACCCATGTTGTTCAGTGTCTTCACTAGGGGAAAAGGTCCCACCTAATAAATTCCAAAATAAATACATGGGGAATTTTTAGGGAAGATGGAAAGAAATGGTTCCCCCTCCATGTTGGTGATAAGCCCAAGCTATAATAAATAGAATGTTTGCATACCTTCCATTAGAAATCGACCCAACTGAACTTCAAAATATGGTTACTTTCACACACCTTCCTCGACTTGCTAAAATCTCACTAACTTAAATAGGCACATGTCTCCTTAAGCATCATTAGCAAAGGAATGTTATGATGTGAGAGAGATTATCTTGCATGTAATAATCTTTGAAGGGGCAGGACATGATACCCCTCTCCATTAATACCCTCAAAAGGTGACGGGATGGACAAGACCACTACTGATATCTCATTTTGTCAAACATATCACTACAACTATTTCCATTAAAATTAATTAAAATTTTAACATTTATGTTTGGAAAGAGGGGCACTGTAAGGACTTTAGCACATGGCATGACTAGCATGGAGACATGGTTTAGAATGCATGTTCGTTATGGTGTGCTCATTGGAATGAATAAAAGGTGGTGGTATGCTTTACTATGGGATGACTAGGAGCACCTTGGTTATGATCCAATATTGCTAGCCAATAAGATTCATGCCCAACATGATATGCTAACTTAGTAGGAAAGAGTTACTTGTAGACCCAATGGTAGGGACAACTTGTGCATGTGTGACATAGGAATGATCAACCCAATGGAACAACATGATGGTGGACATGATCGAGTACTTGACATGGAAAAATGAGTTGATAGAATGATCGAAATGAGAAAAATGAGTGAATGGAATGACAATAATTATATGCCAACTCGATCCATGCCCAAATAATTTTCTCATTTGTATGATGGAGTGCCATATATAAGTAGTGGCATGATCTAGTGAGCCACGATTTTATTATGTTATCACAATGCATGTTCAAAGGAGACAAGACAAAGACAGAATTGAAACAACTCATCTTGTGGTTGATTTTATAGGGTTCTAGGCAATAAAAGTTGGACAAAGCATTGGTGCCATGCTTGGTGACGAAGTATGGTTGCAAAAAAGTATTAATGCAAGGGAGGATAATAAGTTGAGTCACTGAGATAACTTGACTGAATTTTTGGTCGGATATGTAAGCACCGCACCTCCCTTTTAAACCAATGTAATATAATATCTTGTATCATATTTATAAAATTGATGTTATGTAGTACTTGTGAAATTGAACACATATATTTGTATCATTCTATCTAGATAAACGTTTTTTTTTATACTTGTTAGGCTTAACATGAAATTCTAAAGTGTTAATACATATAAGTGTTTAGTATGCCACATGATAACTCATAATTGTGCATGCACCTATCTATTTCATACAAAATTGGATCGTTGTAGATCAAGGCCGGTTATAAGCACACTTTAAGTGAATAGGCATAGTCCAAAGAAAATATAATTAGTTTAGTCTAACAACCATAACCAAAATATTGTAATATAACACTACCAAAAAAAAATAACTCAAATGAATTATTTAATTGCAAAACACCTAAATTTATGACAAGACATACAAAAGTACAATATAATTAGAAAAATAATTTTAAAAAATTAATTTCAACTTTATATTGAATACATCTCATCTCAACAAAGTCACACAACAATATATATAACAAACTTATTAAAATTTATAGAGCTTATAATTTATTAAAATTAATAAATAACTGAAAATTTATATATCTAAAATGCAGCTCAAGGTAATGCGAAACGTGGGAAATAAAAAAAAAGCCAAAATCATTGATTAGTTATTCATTTTTATCATAATGAATATCTAACATTTCTCATTATGAGAGCCTCCTACTTACTCCGAAATAATGAACGCAAAATTACCATATATATATATATATATAACGATTCCTCTGTAATATTTGGAAATAAGCTGGAGTTTTGGGTCATGTGAACTGTTAAAGTTACAGAATGATCAAAATAGTTGTAAGTTGTAATTGATTTAACCAATCTAATACTTTTAGAGCCCCCAACACTTCACATCAACGGAGATTCTACTTTGCTTTGAAATGTTGGAGTCCTTGATTAAAGCCCCAACCCTTCACATTAACGGAGATTCTACTTTTCTTTGAAAGGTTAAAGTCCGTGATTAAAGTGAAAAATAAAATGTTATAAGTATTGATTAAAGTGTAATGCAAAATGTTTAAATTTTAATATCAATTTAAAATTATTGATAATATTATTAATATATATATTTATCTGTTTAGAGTTACTAATTACACTAATAGAAACGAAGATTCTACCTTTCTTTGAAATGTTAATGTCCTTCATTAAAGTGAAAAGAAAAATGGTAGAGTTCTTTATTAAAGTTTTTAATCCACAATTTTGATATTCTAAGATGAATTTAAAATTATTGAGAATATTATTAAGATATATTTATTTGACTAGAGTTACTAATTATATTATTATTAGTGTAGTGTAATGTAAAATATTAATTTTAAAATGATCAGAATTATTGAGGATATGATAAATAATTATATAAAATTTTATTTCGAAAATTAAATAAATATGACAAAGATATGTAATTATTTTAGTGCTCAATTTTAACCAATGTCATTTTTAAAAACTAAAATATGATTTTTTAAATATATTTGGGTAATTTTAATTACAAGTATTATAAAACATAATAATGTGTAGTTGCTAGGTTAATTATTGATATTACATTTCAACATAATGGAGATATCTTTAAAAAAAACTCCTTTCACTTTCATTTATAAATAAATATTCGGATGTCTATGTGACATAATATTATACCAACATTAAAAAATAAAATAAAAAATAAAACCTCCTATTTCAATACAAAAGGCATAAAAATTATTTGAATATCTTGTTAAATAATTTATTTTAATATCAATTTCTTATTTATCTATATAAATTGAAAAAAAAAAATTGATTACTTTGTAACAAATTAATAAGAGAGATGCTAAACTCATTCAATTTTTAATATATATTAGTATCTAATATTTAAATATGTAGATTAAGTAATATTGATAGACATTTTTTTTTGTCCGTCAAAGTCTAGTTTATATTATCATATCAATATTTACAGTAGAGAACAACATAGCTGTGTTACATTTAGACAACTAAGAAGGCATGAAGTGCCTAGAAAGATTTTGCTGCTCGTCAAGGCATACGATGCTCTTGGTTATTGTCTGCACAAAATTACAAAACAACCAAAACAACATTATCATTATGGAGGAGGGTGCAGAGGACCTGCGAAAGGAGCCGCGAAGATGTGTCCCTGGTTCTGCATATGGTAGTCAATATGGTCCACTTGCGGCTCTAAAGCTTGGAGGTGGTCATGAGAGCACTCTAGAAGACGACATAAACTATCTAGAGCTTCGAGGGTCTCATTCTGTTGGTCTTGAATAGAATTAATGTAGGCCACGAGTTCATTACGATCTTAATATCATTGTTGGCACAAAGTGTCCAGGTTAAGCTGCATATGCTAGAGTTGGGTGGAAATATATTCAAGGGTGACTACAGCCTCAACCTATCCTTGTTCCTGGGTCAGAGATACTGCCATGGCTACCATCGAATGTTGACTCTCGGTGGATTCCGAGTGTGAACTTGAGTCCCCAGATACCTGGCGATTCTCCAAGTTGCGCCAAAGACCTCTGTACTGAGCCTAATATCTATCTCTCTCTCTCTCTCTCTCTTCATTCACTTGTCTAGCACCTCCCAACCCTTTTTTGGGCTGCAACGCCAAGTCACCCTGGGCCCAACAACCCCTAAAAACATTGCATCATCCCTGCAAACTTGGCCAATTTTATCGTTGAACACCTCCCGAGTGTCGTGGAGTAGAGTCACTATACCGCCACCAGTCGCAACGCTGCCCTCCTATGAGGTGCAAATTCGCCACCTTCCATAAATGCTTAACGCAGGAGAGCCAGAGTGCTGAGTGAGCCCAAGGCCAAACCAACCCGGGCCTACTCGGGGTAGCACCCTTCTTGCGCAATCCATTGACGTGCTTCTGTCGCCTGGGTGGAGCACCAGAACCACCCATCAATAGGCGCTCACTCTGCTAAGAAATAGCCCTAACCACCTTTGCCCATCTCCCGGTGCAGCATGTTATTGTTGTGGCCAGGATTCCTCTCGAAGTTTAGATGCCGACCACAACTACACATCTGCACTTGCACCCACTTCGTCTCTTGATCGCGAATCTCAAGCCAAGGCTTGAGAACCAGCTTCTGCTTGTCTATGAATACCGGATCACCAACGCCCACAAATGTTGAATGATTTGTCTCTCATCCACTACATGCTTATCCGCTACCTCTTCTTCCTTCTCCAGCATGGGAAGTTAATGAGTCGACGTGCGCGTGGCTGGGGACTGGTTTGACCATAACTGTCTGTTGCCCACCTGTCTCATTGATTGGACACCCCGGGAGTATTGATAGATATTTAATAATATAGTAATAATTAAAAAATATAGTTAAAACAGAAAATGTAATATATAGATACAATATTTCAATGCTTATATTAGATAAAATATTTTAATGTCAACTATGTATATTTTATTTATGGTTTCAAAAAAAAATGTATATATTATAGAAATAAGTGGAGAAAATAAATTCTTATGGTTAAAAGGTTTTAAGTAATCTTACTATCTTACATTATAGTCCTTTTTGATGAGTCAATTATGAATCCATCAAATGTTTGTTGGAATGACTTGTTGAAGTTATGTAACCTAAAACATTCCAAATATTTAAGCTGATTTTTAAGGCATTGAAACCATTTATAGATTGAAAAATTATATATATATATATATATATATATATATATATATATATATATGAGAGATTAATTGTTTCAATGTATAAAACTTTTATGTTTTAACATTTTAAAAGTGCTTTAAACTTCAAAATAGTTTATCACTCTCACAATTTGTTAGTCTTTTTGTTAAGATAGATTTATATTGGTTTTATAAAAAAATCGTAATATACATATTTCATCAAAATAAATATGTAAATAACAATAATTTATATCAATAACTATGATATTTGAAAACATATATTAACATGTCTTCTTCAAAGGATGTTTGTTTTGACTAATATAATTTATATTAAAAATAATAAAAGGATGTTTGTTTTGGCTATTTGATTTTAGAATAATAAAAAAGAGAGATACTATATGTATATCCATTATATTTATTAATATTTTTGAATAATAAATTATTTTTTTTAAGTTCATTTATATTGCTTGCAAAAATCTCATTACGTTATTGGTTCTTGTCATAACCTTACCAGTCTCACTCTGTGATATTCAAAATGAGAGATGAAGACTGGTAGAAAACAAGTCTATCAGACTACACAAGACAAAATAAACATCATCAATATAGGAGAAACCATTAAGAAAAAAAAATGTAAAAAAATTAATTGCATAACAATCAGTTCAAGAGTCTAAAGAAGACCAAGGTAGGGTCCACCCGCCTTCACACTAGAAAGCTCTCTAAGCTTGAACTCACACTGACCATGTTTTTCCATGTCAGTTAGATGAGAATCCAGTTTGTCCAAATTGTTCTGCATCTTCCATTGATTCCTCTAGATTTTATTTAAGGAGATGGTATAACTTTGTCTTGATATTTTTCTCTGAGGAAAAAACCCAACGACATCTTAAGTTGTGCATCGAGAATGACTTATTGTACGAATTGGTTCCTTCTTCCATCGGTATAGATAGGGTCAGGAAGCCAATGGGACACCTCATGTAACAATTCAATATCTGAATGAGTAAGATATTCCTTAGTGACCTATGCTTCCCACTTATAGATATGTTTTTGCATGATAGGGTGAGTAGCTGTATGGAAGGTTGTAGCAATTTCATTGCCCTACACCTCTACACGTGGCCTATGGGGCTAAATCATACCTCCTTCACCTTGCTGCCCTCTTGCTCGAAGGTGGGCCATGTTTCCAATTAAAAAAAGGAGGCCAAAACAAAAGAGTAGTAACACACACATGTGATCCCACAAATAGAGAAAATACAAAACCTCCTCCTCCATAGGAAAATAAACCAAAAAAAAAAAAAAAAAACTACATCACTGCTACCACGAGCCAAAATCAACATAGCCTAACTCCCCACAAAATCTATAGAACTTGAACATAAGCTCCAAGAAATTATAATACTCCCCAACAGGTGAGTAGTCCATCAACTATACAGGGATAACCTCAAGGCATCGCCAAAATGTAACACCTATAAACCCAAGCAACACGAAACAACTCGAGAGACAACAAGGCTCTTTCTTGATGCAACTACCAATCCATAAAGCATCGGGACCATAATATAAATCGACATGGGAAAAAGAAGGATACAAAGATGATGAGAGGTGATTTCCCAATAAGAAAATGGCAAGTGAGGAAGAAGCTCGAAGGACTAATACCATCATCCTATCGTCTCTATCATTGAGCCCTGATAAATACTTAAAAGGCATTCAGTGAACTCTAAACCAATTTTCCAATACCCATGTTGTTCAGTGTCTTCACTAGGGGAAAAGGTACCACCTAATAAATTCCAAAATAAATACATGGGGAATTTTTAGGGAAGAGGGAAAGAAATGGTTCCCACTCCATGTTGGTGATAAGCCCAAGCTATACTAAATAGAATGTTTCCATACCATCCATTAGAAATCAACCCAACTGAACTTCAAAACATGGTTACTTTCACACACCTTCCTCGACTTGCTAAAATCTCACTAACTTAAATAGGCACATGTCTCCTTAAGCATCATTAGCAAAGGAATGTCATGATGTGAGAGAGAATATCTTGCATGTAATAATCTTTGAAGGGGCAGGACATGATACCCCCCTCCATTAATACCCTCAAAAGGTGATGGGATGGACAAGACCACTACTGATATCTCATTTTGTCAGACATATCACTACAACTATTTCCATTAAAAAATATTTAAAATTTTAACATTTATGTTTGGAAAAAGGGGCACTATAAGGACTTTAGCACATGGCATGAGTGGCATGGAGACATGGTTTAGAATGCATGTTCGTTACGGTGTGCTCATTGGAATGAATAAAAAGTGGTGGTATGCTTTACTACGCGATGACTAGGAGCACCTTGGTTATGATCCAATAGTGCTAGCCAATAAGATTCATGCGCAAGATGATATGCTAACTTAGTAGGAAAGAGTTACTTGTA
Source organism: Pinus albicaulis (assembly GCA_034641835.2). Taxonomy (NCBI): domain Eukaryota; kingdom Viridiplantae; phylum Streptophyta; class Pinopsida; order Pinales; family Pinaceae; genus Pinus; species Pinus albicaulis. Next base: position 804,847,743 of record CM076574.1, on the reverse strand, counting down.
GACCCAATGGCAGGGCCAACTTGTGCATGTGTGAATTAGGGATGATCAACCCAATGGAACAACGTGATGGTGGACATGGTCGAGTACTTGACATGGAAAAATGAGTTGATAGAATGACCAAAATGAGAAAAATGAGTGAATGGAATGACAATAATTATATGCCAACTCGATCCATGCCCAAATAATTTTCTCATTTGTATGATGGAGTGCCATATATAAGTAGTGGTATGATCCAGTGAGCCATGATTTTATTATGTCATCACAACGGATGTTCAAAGGAGACAAGACAAAGATAGAATTGAAACAACTCATCTTGTGGTTGATTCTATAGGGTTTTGGGCAATAAAAGTTGGACAAAGTATTGGTGCCACGCTTGGTGATGAAGTATGGTTACAAGAAAGTATTAATGCAATGGAGGATAACAAGTTGAGTCACTCAGATGACTTGACTGAATTTTGGTTGGATATGTAAGCACCGCACCTCCATTTTAAACCTATGTAATATAATATCTTGTATCATATTTATAAAATCGATGTTATGTAGTACTTGTGAAATCAAACACATATATTTGTATCATTCCATCTGGACAAACATTTTTGTTTATACTTGTTAGGCTTAACATGAAATGCTAAAGTGTTAATACATATAAGTGTTTAGTATGCGACATGATAATGCATAATTGTGCATGCACCTATCTATTTCATACAAAATTGGATCGTTGTACATCAAGACCAGTTATGAGCACACTTTAAGTGAATAGGCATAGTCCAAAGAAAATATAATTAGTTTGGTCTAACCACCATAATCAAAATATTGTAATGTAACACCCCAAAAAAAAAAAAAAACCTCAAATGAATTATTTAATTGCAAAACACCTAAATTTATGACAAGACATACCAAAGTACAGTGTAATTAGAAAAATAATTTTAAAAAATTAATTTCAACTTTATATTGAATACATCTCATCTCAACAAAATCACATAACAATATATATAACAAACTTATTAAAATTGATAAAACTTATAATTTATTAAAATTAATAAATAACTTAAAATTTATTACGCTGTAAGGCGTATTTATTTGAAAACAACTTTCCTAAATGCCTTTCTATCTTAATATTTGCCATCCAATCTCTTGTTAGACGATTGAGACAATATGAATCGTTCATTGAAATATAACTGTAACAGTGACAATTACGACAGTTACTAACTACTCTGCTCTAGAAGATTTGAAACTAGCATAGACATGGCATGGCTTCCGTGCGTCCTGCAGCACTGGGCTCGACTCTAGTAGATGCATGCCATGGATTGAGAAAATAACCAACCACTATTTAGACCAGCTTCATTGAAATAGAAAGGAACTCGAGAGGGTTTCACTGACAGTTTCAATTTCAGGCGTTTATTGGTTCAATTGCAGAGAAACATTGGGGAGATACGCAGAAGCTCGACTGTGCAAAATTTAAATTTTAAATTGGAAAGATATCAGTAAATTTTAAACTTAACAACATACTGTCTGCCACAGAGGTAACAGCATACTGTCCGCCACAGAGGTAACAGTAGTCTATCCGCGTTATAATCGTTCTTAGAATATAACTTTGATCGGAAGCACTGGAAACTTTGATCGGAAGGACATGCTTGGCAAAGGAGGATTCGGTGAAGTTTATAAGGTATAATATCAAAGGTGATTTTGATGGTTTTTTCCATTATATGGTTTGTTCATATGTTAATTGTATTGAATCCAGTGATCTGCAGGGAAGACTTCCTGATGGTAGGGACGTCGCCATTAAGAAACTGAATGGAAAGCAGACTACTCAAGCTTCTGCAGAATTTTTGACGGAAGTGAAGCTCATTTAGATTTATAATTGCTGTAATCTGGTTTGTTTACTCGGATGTTGCAAGCGAGGGCAGAAATGCTTGCTGGTTTACGAATTCATGTCAAATAATAATCTTGACCTATATTTTTCCCAGAAATCCAAACACATATTTCTAGCAAGCAGATGGTGAGTAGGAGAAAGTGCGTCGACTCAAGGAGTCATCTTTGAATAGGCCACGCCTCTTGCTTGAATTTCTACTTTTGAAAAGCATGCAATATCTCTTTTTAATGCTTTTTTGAACATGGCTTTGCCATCACACAAGAGTACTGTATTTTTAAAATCTCTGATCGTGGTTATTTTATGTAAATAGGCATACCCAATTTGCAATTTATTAGCACTTAAAGCATTTATGCAATAATGTGATTTAGCCACAAACACTACAGTTAATTGAAGAATTTTTCATTGGAGTATGCAATGGTTATATGGTGCCAGAGTATGATCAGTGAAAGCAGGGGTGATTATCAGTGAAAGCTGATGTAGTAGAAGAAAATGCAGTGATAAAGAAAAACTTATTTTTTTTTTCTAAGTATGACTAATTTCTATTATGTATAAAAGTATTGATACAAAACTGCACCAGCCTCAGCTTGGTAAGCCTGAGCGCTGGGCTTGATAGTCAAGCAAGGCAAGCAAAGTCTGGACTGCCCAGAATGGGAAACCAGTCCTTTAAACCATAAAATCTGAACCGCCCATGAGAGGGAAACCGGTTTTAAGTTTACAAAAAACAAAATGACACCATAGCTAAAGAAAGTGAACTGCCTGTTCAGCAAAGCAGTATAGCGAAGAAGCTTATGATTTCTACATAAACAGAACAAAAAAACCTGAGTGACGATGCAGCTGCTATCCATGAGTAGGAGAGGGAGTCTCTTCGGTAATTTTGCAAGCATACATATTTCTTCGTTCCGCCTGGCTTTCGCTGGGAGCACGTCCTCCATCTGTGTGCTCTCTCTCCATGCTGGACTCGTGCTTCGGAAAGAAGGAGGCTGGAGCGGCTCGAGGGGAGCTGGAGCTGAGAGGGGGAGCTGGCGAAGTCGAGGAGCTGGGCGGAGCTATGTTGGGGACTTCTTCCCGAAGAGTGACAGTAATAAAAGATGTAAGGGTGGCATTGCAGGAAGTGCAGTCAAATCGTAGCTCAGCATGCTGAGAGGTTTGACGTATGGAGGGCCGAAGGGGACGAGGAGCAACGTGGGAAAACTCATGAGTGGAGGGTGGAGGGGCAGAGAAGGCGACAGGAGGCAAGACAGGGTCGACCTCAAACGCAGTAGCAGGAATAGGAGGCGGGCGCCGTTGATTAGACTGCCCACAGCTTGTGCCTCTTCTGCTTCTCATGCGCTCGCGGAGGCGAGGCATGGTGACCGGTTCAGGGCTAGGCTCTGCAAAACACACAAAACTGACCGGGGAAGAATGAGAATTCTGGGCGCCACTGGGCAGAGCAAAAGAAGCAGGAGCAAGACCACTGTGATCACTGAGCAGAGCAGAAGAGGCTGGAGCGAGACCACTGGGTGGAACAGAAGAAGCAGGATCAAAACCACGTCGATTTCTCCACGGACTCTTGGAGAAGTGGTAGTTCGGGTCTGGCTCGAAACAAGCCTCGATCGAACAGCGCCTCCCCGTAATTGTTTTAACACTGGCCTCAACGCATCCGGGCGAGCAATTCGCATGCAAAGGAGGAGGAAAACTGCAGCCGCCCTCCAAACCATTCAAGCTTCTGCAAATACAATCCATGTCGGGAATGACCGCCACAACCAGGAGCTGGTTGAGCCGACCGAGATAATGAAACTTCGCGCAGGGTGGTGAGTAATTGCCATAGTTATTATCTGTACCGGGAGCCACATGGGCTACCCAGGCCGAATCCATCGGGAAGTGCACGATGTGCCACGTTCCCAGATGGTCATAAATCACCTGCATCCGGTGATAAAGAAAAACTTATTAGAATGAGTAAGATTTTAATTTATAAATTTTAATTTTTATTTTCTAATCGATATTTGTTTGAATAATCTCCTAGAATCCAATTCTAATCTATTTAAATCAATATTCGTTTAAATATTTCCATACAACCCAATTCTAACAGCGATCTATTTAAATCAATATTTGTTTTAATATTCCTCTGTAACTCAATTCTAATCTCTTTAAATTAATACATGTTTGAATATTGCCATGCAACCCATTTCTAATAGGTTGTGAAGAAAAAAAAAATGAGTTTAATTGGTCACCTGCAATTACTAAGTACTACCAGAAATATCGCAGTAACAACGTGAGAGGTAAGCCCTAGACACCAGTGCATTCAGTTGTAGCATAGTCTATGTAATTAGAATTAGATACTCACATCCTCTTATATAATTTAAATTTAAAATTAAACAAAAATTATTTAGGAAAAGTTTGATTTATACTTAAATTTATATTTAATTTTTCTAATGTATATTTAAATATAAATCTAAATTTTAGATTATGAATCAACTTGGGAAAATGTTATATACGTGGAAAAATGGATTTAAATATCTGACTCACTCCTGGAAAACATATCCACGCCGAATTTGAATATTTTATTTCCATTTACTCAGGAACTTGGTTTAAGTTTGGCTTTGTTTCAACAACATAATACAAGTCTGTTGATTTGACAGTGTCCTAATTGTGAACGTAAATCTCCATGAAATGACCACGTATGGGAGACAAAGAAGAACGGCGTTGAGTTTCCGTTTTTGCATTGTTCGAATAGCGCTTTATTAATATGCACTTAATTAATAAATTAATTAATATCATATAGGGTGTTATATAATGGCTAAATGTTTATAATTGTATTGGATTTATATTATCCTCTACTTTCCAATGCTAATGTCAATGGGAGATGATTGGAATTTTTTTTAAGCTTATTGTCATCACTAATATGATGATTTGTGGAAAAAGACTCGATTGTACCATTTAAAAGTAATATAGGAAGGTTTTATTTATAAAATCTACATGGTTAAAAACAAGTAAAAAATAAAGTTTATATATGAATAACTCATGCCAAATAGAAATAATAAATAAAAGATGTATTACATGTCTTTATTTTTATGTTTTAATTTAAGATTTAAGTTTAAAATTTATGTTCAATTTAGGATTTAAGTTGAAATTTTTAAGAATAAATGTACATTTATTTTAATTTTGCAAAGATTTGATTATTAAAAATTAGTGAACTGTACATATTTTATTTTATTGTAGATTTAAATTTATAATTTTTTTAAGATAAAATCCATGCTCTTAACCATTAGACTCACTAAAAATAAAATTAATATATAATTATTTTATTTAAAGTAAATATTGAAATATTTTATTCAATCTTAGAATTCTTTAACTTTTGTGTTAACTTCAAATTGAGTACAATTTTTTACACATTTTCTTAGCCACAACCAAGCTCTTTCAAAAAGCTATTAAATTCATGACACACTGATAAGAAAAATACTGAAAATTCTCTTAAATAAAATTTTAGGACTTGAGATCTTAATCTAGTAAGTATAGCATATTATTTTTTTATGTTTAATTTTGTAAGTTAGTGTCATGCAGAAGTCAGACTCTAGGTTGAGTATAAAATTGTTTTTTTTTAATGTTTTGACCTATGAAAATTTAAATTTTGAATCTCATAATTTAGATAATACTTCATAATCGAGTGATTAACTATTGAGTTGTCCAAAATAATAAAACACTATAAAAAATTATAACCTAAAAAACCACCTAATTTATAAATTATATATATTTTTAGGTAGACAAAAATGACAAAAAAAAAAAAAAATATATATATATATATATATATATATATATATATATATATTACAATTCATAGCATTAATTACTTACCCTATAAATTATATATTATGTATAACATTAAATAAAATATCCTCAAATTAAATAAAATAAGACCCAACAATTTCACAATGTTTCTCGAATTTATATGTTAGAATGCATCTCGAATTATAAAAAAATATAACCTACACAAACCACCTAATTTATAAATTATATATATTTTTAGATAGACAAAAATGGCACCAAAAATATATATATATTACAACTTCTAAAATTAATTACTTACTCAATGAATTATATATGATGCATAACATTAAATAAAATATCCTCAAATTAAATAAAATAGGACCCACCAGTTTCACAATGTTTCTCGAATCTATATGTCACAATGCATCTCGAATTTATGCATTACGGCGTTTCCTTTGCAACTTCTAATGCAATTGCTAGTATATATACAATGCAGGTCAAGGTAATGCGAAACGTGGGAAATTAAAAAAAACCAAAATCATTGATTAGTTATTCATTTTTATCATTATGAATATCTAACATTTGTCATTATGAGAGCCTCCTACTTACTCCAAAATAATGAACGCAAAATTACCATATATATATAACGATTCCTCTCTAATATTTGGAAATAAACTGGAGTTTTGGGTCATGTGAACTGTTAAGGTTACAGAATGATCAAAATAGTTGTAAGTTGTAATTGATTTAACCTATCTAATACTTTTAGAGCCCCCAACATTTCACATCAACGGAGATTCTACTTTGCTTTGAAATGTCGGAGTCCTTGATTAAAGCCCCAACCATTCACATTAACGGAGATTCTACTTTTCTTTGAAAGGTTAAAGTCCCTGATTAAAGTGAAAAATAAAATGTTAAAAGTATTGATTAAAGTGTAATGCAAAATGTTTATATTTTAATATCAATTTAAAATTATTGATAATATTATTAATATATATATTTATCTGTTTAGAGTTACTAATTACACTAATAGAAACGAAGATTCTACCTTTCTTTGAAATGTTAATGTCCTTCATTAAAGTGAAAAGAAAAATGGTAAAGCTCTTGATTAAAGTTTTTAATCCACAATTTTGTTATTCTAAGATGAATTTAAAATTATTGAAAATATTATTTAGATATATTTATTTGACTAGAGTTACTAATTATATTATTATTAGTGTAGTGTGTGTTGGAATTATTGCAGCGGAAAACATTTAGACAATTAACACACACAGCAGAAAACACACATAAAGAACACAGGGTTTAACATGGTTCACCCAACCAATTTGGGCTACGTCCACACAACATAGGCATCGGCAATCTTTATTTATCAAACAAGAGATTACAAACTCTCACACACTCTCCAAACAATCCGTATGGATACCTGTTATATAGCAAAGAGAATCTAACTGCCTCATAAATCCTCTCACATCAAATTTAGGATGCATTAACTCTCTCCCAACAACCTGGAGCTAATCTAGCAACAAATTCCTATTGTTGTCACACACTGACATTTTTTCCTATTTTATTTAAAACAGAAAATCTCAACAATCTCCACCTTGACAACAATTAGCCTGATGCCCTGTTTGTTTATTATTTATTTCTTTTCTGCAAGCCAAGAGAAGCCAAACACCAACGCAGCTTCTCCAACAAAACTGGTTTCGTGAACATGTCTGCACAATTTTCCTTTGTATGCACCTTTTCAAGAGAGACTCCCCTTTCAGTAATAACCTGTCTTATAAAATGGTACTTAATTGGAATATGCTTTGATTTACTATGATAGGCCGGATTCCTAGCCAAATGTATTGCACTTTGACTATCACAAAGTAACCTGATGTTGTCCTGTAACCTACCAAACTCACCAAGAAAACCTTTCAACCAAATCGCTTCTTTGCAAGCATGAGAAGCAGCAATGTATTCTGCTTCAATAGTGGATAAAGCAACAATGTTCTGTAGCTTTGACATCCCGCTGATAGCTCCACCTGCAAGAGTAAAGACGTACCCTGAAGTTGACCTTCTCTTATCCAAATCACCTGCAAAATCGGAATCAACATACCCGCAAACAGATTCATTGCTCTTATTGTAAGTAATACAATAACTACTTGTGCCTCTCAAATATCGAAGCACCCATTTCACTGCTGACCAGTGTTCTTTACCCGGATTTGCCATATACCTGCTGACAACCCCAACTGCATGTGAAATATCTGGTCGAGTACAAACCATCGCATACATCAAACATCGTACTACATTCGCATATGGAATTCGAGAGATATAATCCTTTGCTTCATCTGTATTAGGACATAAATTGGAAGAAAGTTTAAAATGGGAAGCTAAAGGGACTGACACAGGCTTCACATTGTTCATACCAAACCTCACAAGTATTTTCTCAATATACTTCTGTTGTGATAGCCACAGCTTACCATTGCTCTTGTCTCTGAAAATCTCCATGCCCAAAATCTATCTTGTTGCTCCTAGATCTTTCATATCAAACGTCCTTGCCATCTGAGTCTTCAACCTGTTGATTTCTTCAATTCTTTTGCTTTCTAAAAGCATATCGTCAACATACAACACTAAGATAATGAACATGCCATTACTTAACCGCTTAAAGTAAACACAATGATCATATTCACTTCTTATATATTTTTGACTCAACATGAAAGAATCAAATTTCTTGTACCACTGTCGAGGCGACTGCTTCAGACCATACAATGACTTCTTGAGCCTGCAGACAAATTTCTTATTGCGATGCTGAACAAACCTTCCGGTTGTTCCATATAAATTTCCTCATCTAAGTCTCCATGTAGAAATGCAGTCTTAACATCTAATTGCTGCAACTCTAAATCAAGCAAAGCCACTAATGCTAACACAATTCTAATTGAAACAATTTTAACCACTGGTGAAAAAATCTCATGAAAGTCAATACCAGCTTTCTGAGAAAACCCTTTTGCAACCAGTCGCGCTTTGTACCTGTCCTTCGTATCATTCACACCCCGTTTCAGCTTGAAAACCCATTTACACCCCACAGTTTTCCTGTCTTTCGGAAGCTCAACCAGATCCCATGTGCCGTTCTTACTTAAGGCCATCATTTCTTCCTTCATAGCTGCTTTCCATTTGTCACTTTTCGAACCTTCGATAGCTTCCTGATAGCACAGAGGTTCATCATCGTTAGCTGTCAAAGCAACTAAAGTAACATAATCATCATACCTTCTCGGAGGGCGTTTGATTCTTGTAGACCTCCTTACGGATGTTTCTGGTGCTTCCGCAATTTCTTGCCGATCAGTATCTGAGACCTGTTCATGATCTAAACCTGAACCCTGTTCATGTTCTGATTCTGAAACCTGTTCATGACTAGTATCTGAACTATGGTCATCATGACTATCATTAGAAATGCTATCAAACTGAATGTGCTGAAAATCAAATACATCATCCTGTTTCAATTTACTATCTACATCTAACTGTACAAGAGAGGATTCATTAAACTTTACATCTCTGTTGATGATGATTTTGCGGGTAGTAGGATCCCACAATCTATATCCTTTGTTCCAACACCATACCCAACAAAGATATACCTTTTAGTTCGCTGATGTTTAGGCACTAGAGCATATGCATCACAACCAAACACTCTGAGTTTAGAATAGTCACAAGGGTGTCCTTTCCATACCTCTTGCGGAATCTTGCAGTCTATTGCCGTCGATGGAGATCGGTTTATCACATAACAAGTTGTTGCCACCGCTTCCGTCCACAACTCCTTCTGCAAACCAGCGTTACTCAGCATACTCCTTGCTCTCTCTAGAAGAGTCATGTTCATGCGTTCAGCAACTCCATTTTGCTGAGGAGTATAAACCGTGGTCTTATGTCTCTTGATCCCTGCATCCTTGCAATAGCTGTCAAACTCCTTGGAAGTAAACTCACCACCATTGTCAGTTCTTAAACATTTTATAGTTCTACCAGTGATGTTTTCAACCAATGCTCTAAACTGTTTGAAAATTGTAAAAACATCAGACTTCTTTTTCATCATGTAGACCCACACTTTCCTAGAAAAGTCATCAATAAACGATACAAAATATGACGAGCCACCATATGAAGTTGTAGGGGCTGGTCCCCAAACATCTGAATGAATATAATCAAGTATCCCTTTACTAGTATGTTTGCCTGTTTTAAACTTTTGTTTACTTTGTTTGCCAAACAGACAATGTTTACAGAAATCTAACTTTCCAGACTTTAGATTAGGAAGTAATTTGCGATCAGCCAAAATCTTTAACCCTCTTTCACTCATATGCCCCAATCTTTGATGCCATAAGTGAATGGAACTACTGTCATGTTCAGACACAGTAGACACAAAATCTGACCCTGTACCTCCTTCTAACTGAAATATATTTCCTACTTTCTTAGCTTTCATTACTAGTAAGATACCTTTATAGATTTTCATAACTCCACCTTGAATTACAGTTTTATATCCATTCATATCCAATGCTCCTAAAGAAATTAGATTTTTTCTGAAGTCTGGAACATGTCTCACATCTGTTAACAATTTAGTTGTGCCATCAAACATTTGCAGTTGTATACTTCCTGTCCCAACAATATTGCAAGTAAAATCATTACCCATGTACACGACGCCATCATCAACAAATCTATACGTCTTAAACCAGTCTTTATGGATACACATGTGGTTAGATGCCCCGGAATCTAACAACCAATGTTGATCGTGTTTTGACATATTAACAGACAACACTTCGTCGCTCATACCTGAACCAGATGCCGAACCTGTATCTGTCGTGTTTGCTTCCTTCTTCTCTGTCGATGAAGCTTCTTTAGAAGATTGTTGTCGCTTCTAGCAATCCTTCTTCAGGTGTCCAGTTTTCCCACAATGCTAGCACTTCACCTTTGTCTTCTTTCCTTTAGACTTTGAACGAGAGTTGCTATGCTTACCCCCGGAGTGTCTCTCTCTTGAGCGACCTCTGGCCATCATTGCCTCTGATGTAGAGGTGTCTGCATTCGACCTCTTCCTCGTCTCCTCAGACAACAAGGCTCCAACCACATCGTCAAACTCAAGGATGTCTTCCTTCATCCGCAAACCATAAAGCTGTCGCTTCAGGAGAATCCGATTTGTCAAAGATTTCGTCATGTAGAGCTTTTCAAGCTTCATCCACAAGCCTGCGGCGGTCTTCTCTGACACAATGTTGAACAGAACGTCATCCGCTAGACATAACCGAATTGCGCTCAGAGCTCTGTCATCCAACTCATCCCATTCATCCTCCGTCAAGGAAGAAGGCTTTTTGCTTTTCCCCAACAGCGCTTTCACCACGCCTTGTTGAATCAGCAGATCGTGCATCTTAACCTTCCAGATCTCGAAGTTGTTTTTGCCATTGAACTTCTCGATCTCAAAACGGGCACTTTGTGTTTTTGCCATATCGAGTCACAAAAAAAAAATTAACAACCTCCAATTGCAACTTTTAAATAAAGAATGCCATTTTTAAAAGAATGCCCTTTTTAAAAGAATGCCCTTTTAAAAAAAAATATATTTCCTTTCACTTTTAAAATGCCTTTCATTTGATACCATATGCAAATGGCAATATTCAAAACAATTTTTAAATGCCACCCTTCACCTTATAAAAAAGGCCTTTCACTTAAAAACCAAATGTAAATGGCATTTACATTTTTAAACATTATAAAAAAGGACTTTTTAATAAAATCGATTTATTTAAAAAACACATACCATATGTGACCTTTTCAAAAAACTCCAAATCGATTTCATAAACTCCAAATCGACTTCATAAACTCCAAATCGACTTTTTTTAAATCAAAAACTTAAATCGCTGCGTTTCTGATTATTGGCGCTACTGTGTTATAATCGTTACTGCAATGCCTCCGCATCACCAGCACGCAACTCCTTAACACGCACCAGCTGCCCGCCTTTCTATTGACTTTGAGCTACTCGCTGTTTCGATATCCGGAACTCCACACAGGTAAGAAAAAAGGCTCCAGCACGTTGCTACGCCATCATAAATAAGTTTGAAAATACCTCCACGCAGCAAGTGCAATCGTTTTTTGGTGGCAACTTTGCAGGTTAATGCACTACGCACTCCACTGTAATATGCCAGCAGTTTCCACAACGCAACACCGCTGTAATACAACAGCAGTCTCCACAATGCACTCCGCTGTAATACAACAGCAGCGTTACGGGCAGAAAACACAAATAAAGAACACATGGTTTAACGTAGTTCACCCAACCAATCTGGGCTACGTCCACACAACATAGGCATCGGCAATCTTTATTTATCAAACAGGAGATTACAAACTCTCACACACTCTCCAAACAATCCGTATGGATACCTGTTATATAGCAAAGAGAATCTAACTGCCTCATAAATCCTCTCACATCAAATTTAGGATGCATTAACTCTCTCCCAACAACCTGGAGCTAATCTAGCAACAAATTCCTATTGTTGTCACACACTGAGATTTTTGCCTATTTTATTTAAAACAGAAAATCTCAACAGTGTGATGTAAAATATTAATTTTAAAATGATCAGAATTATTGAGGATATGATAAATAATTATATAAAATTTTATTTTGAAAATTAAATAAATATGAGAAAGATATGTAATTATTTTAGTGCTCAATTTTAACCAATATCACTTTTAAAAAATAAAATAAAAATAGTTTTTTAAATATATTTGGGTAATTTTAATTAGAAGTATTATAAAACATAATAATGTGTAGTTGTTAGGTTAATTATTGATATCATAATCGAACATAATGGAGATATCTTAAAAAAATATTCCTTTCACTTTCATTTATAAATAAATATTCAGATGTCTATGTGACATAATATTATATCAACATTAAAAAATAAAATAAAAAATTAAACCTCCTATTTCAATACAAAAGACATATAAATTATTTGAATATCTTGTTAAGTAATTTATTTTAATATCAATTTCTTGTTTATCTATATAAATTGAAAAAAAAAATTTGATTACTTTGTAGCAAATTAATAAGAGAGATGCTAAACTCATTCAATTTTTAATATATATTAATATCTAATATTTCAATATGTAGATTAAGTAATATTGATAGACATTTTTTTTTGTTGGTCAAAGTCCAGTTTATATTATCATATCAATATTTACAGTATAGAACAACATAGCTGTGTTACATTTAGACAACTGAGAAGGCATGATGTGCCTAGAAAGACTTTGCTGCTCGCCAAAGCATACGATGCTCTTGGTTATTGTCTACACAAAATTACAAAACAACCAAAAAAACATTATCATTATGGAGGAGGGTGCAGAGGACCTACCAAAGTAGCTGCGAAGATGTGTCCCTGGTTCTGCATATGGTAGTCAATATGGTCCACTTGCGGCTCTAAAGCTTGGAGGTGGTCATGAGAGATCTCTAGAAGATGACATAAACCATCTAGAGCTTCAAGGGTCTCATTCTGTTGGTCTTGAATAGAATTAATGTAGGCCACAAGTTCATTATGATCTTAATACCTTTGTTGGCACAAAGTGTCCAAGTTGAGTTGCATATGCTAGAGTTGGGTGGAAATATATTCAAGGGTGACTAGAGCCTCAACCTATCCCGGTTCCTGGGTCAGAGATACTGCCATGGCTGCCTTCGAATGTTTACTCTCGGTGGATTCCGAGTGTGAACTTGAGTCCCCAAATACCTAGCGATTCTCCAAGCTGTGCCAAAGACCTCTGCACTAAGCCTAATATCTCTCTCTCTCTCTCTCTCTTCATTCACTTGTCTAGCAACCCCCCCACCCTTTGTTGGGTTGCAACGCTAAGTCACCTCGGGCCCAAAAACCCCTAAAACCATTGCATCGTCCGCGCAACCTTGGCCAATTTTATTTTTGAACACCTCTCGAGTGTTCTGGAGTAGAGTCACTATACCGCCACCAGTCGTAATGCTGCACTCATATGAGGTGCAAATTCGCCACCTTCCATAAATGCTAAACGAAGGAGAGCCGAAGTGATGAGTGAACCCAAGGCCAAACCAACCTGGGCCTGCCCGGGGTAGCACCCTTCTTCTGCAATCCACTGACGTGCTTCTGTCGCCTGGGTGGAGCACCAGAACCACCCATCAATAGGCGCTCCCTCCGCTGAGAAATTGCCCTAACCACCTTTGCTCATCTCCTGGTGCAGCGTGCTATTGTGGTGGCCAGGATTCCTCTTGAAGTTTAGACGCCGACCACAACTACCCATCTGCACTTGCACCCACCTCGTCTCTTGATGGCGAATCTCAAGCCAAGGCTTGAGAACCGGCTTCTGCTTGTCTATGAATACCGGATCACCAATGCCCACGAATGTTGAATGAGTTGTCTCTTGTCTGCTACATGCTTATTCACTACCTCTTCTGCCCTCTCGAGCATGGGAAGTTAATGAGTTGGTGGGCGCGTGGCTGGGGACTAGTTTGACCATAACTATCTGTTGCCCACTTGTCTCGTTGATTGGACACCCCGAGAGTATTGATATATATTTAATAATATATTAATAATTAAAAAATATAGATAAAATAGACAATGTAATATATAGATACAATATTTCAATGCTTATATTAGATAAAACATTTTAATGTTAACTATGTATATTTTATGTATGATTTTAAAAAAAAATGTATATATTATAGAAATAAGTGGAGAAAATAAATTCTTATGGTTAAAAGGTTTTAAGTAATCTTACTATCTTACATTATAGTCCTTTTTTATGAGTCAATTATGAATCCATCAAATGTTTGTTGGAATGGCTTGTTTAAGTTATGTAACATAAAACAGTCCAAATATTTAAGCTGATTTTTAAGGCATTGGAACCATTTATAGATTCAAAAATTATATATATATATATATATATATATATATATATATATATATATATAAGAGATTAATTGTTTCATTGTATAAAACTTTTATGTTTTTACATTTTAAAAGTGCTTTAAACTTCAAAAGATTTTATCACTCTCACAATTTGTTAGTCTTTTTGTTAAGATAGATTTATATTGGTTTTATAAAAAATCGTAATATACATATTTCATCAAAATAAATATGTAAATAACAATAATTTATATCTATAACTATGATATTTCAAAACATATATCAACATGTCTTCTTCAATTCAAAAAGTAATTTACATATTAAAAAGTTTGATCCATATAAATATTGAGATAAATTCTATAGTGAATTTAAAATTTATATTCCTTTCTAATTATAATGAAAGAAACATATTGTTTTTATTTATAATGATAATTAAAGAAACATGTTGTTTTACAAAATAAAGGGAAACAACCGATATACCCAATCACCTAAACTACCAACCCAGAACTATTTTCAAATTTAGAGGTATATGATAATCAGTAAAAAAACAAAAGAGCAGATACTCATTAAATTTAACCTGGATTGGAATCATGACACAATTTAGTGGCCGCAGATTCCTACCCATTTCGTGCAAGGTCGTGAGTAACCTTGTATTGGGATATTTTATGCTGGAAAGCAAAACATCAACCATGATATTTTGTGTCCATATAACATTTCGCGTTCCAGACTTTTCACATGTGAATGCAGATGGGAAAAACCATAACCACCACGATATTTTATTCACAGAATTTTTACAAGTGAAAGCATAGGCGAAAATCAAAATCAAAATTCTAGACACATTCGCGTAAAATCCTGCTTACCTACCTGAGTTGTGGAAGAAGCAAATTTCTACACGGGTGAAAGCACGGAGAAAAATCTAGAAACCTGACCTTGTACACAAGTGAAAGCACGGGGAAAAATCTAAAAACCTGACAACATTCAATTGGCGACAAATTCCTAGCTGATACGTGGAAGAATCAGAAGCACATTCAATCCCCCCAAATTCCCGATTTGTGAAGAAGAGTTCAAAATCTTACTTTGATTATTTAACAAAAATTAATTAAGAAAATAATAACATAGAATTTTTATTTAGAAGAGAGATATTTTTGTTTTTATTTCAAATTTATCTTAATTATTCAACAAAATTTCATTAGAAAAAAATTAACTTAGAAATTTTATTACAACATAGTGTTATTTTATTTTGATTTAGTCAAAATGTTTACATAACATAGGACATGACAACATCTGCTCTCTTACATACTCTGTTCCAGAAACCCTTTCAAAGTAATTAACAAGATTGAATACATAGTATTTGAACCTTTTAAAAAATAAATAAATAAACTTATAATATAGTGTTATTTTTATTTTATTTTATTTTGACTTAGTCAAAATGTTTACATAACATAGGACATGACAACATCTTGTCTCTTACATACTGTGTTCAAGAAACCCTCTCAAAATAATTAACAAGATTGAATACATAGTATTTGAACCTTTTAAAAAATAAATAAATAAACATATAATAAATGATCATTATATATTATAGGATTATGTTATAATTTCCTCTTTCATTATTAAAAACAAATATTTCTAAATATTAAATGTTGTAAAAGCATATTATGATCCAATCCTACTTTCTATTTATAACAAAATATAAAAAAAATATTACAAACCAATAATTTGCATTATTTTCTATAGAAAATCTGACAAATAATGACAGAGACCAAACAATCTTATGGCATTAAAAACATGAAAATCTAAAAATATTAAATTGAAACTCTCACTCAATATTTGGACATAATTTTTGGTTTGCACCTAACAAAATTTCTGATAAGTTGTTTGCTGCTATCAAGAGATCCATCCATACAAGCTGCTATTGACTATGACCATTCTTCATAATAAGATATAAAAATTTAAAGTGCATAATTTCATTACTGTAAAAATTCTTTATAAAGAAACTAAAAATTTCTACAATTTAAACACTTAAGAAAATTAAAACTACTGAAGTGAAATAAGATTGAAGCTACGATACAGATTTAAATGGCATAAATTGGATGCGTTAGGGATTTTTTAAAGCAAGGTTTAGATAAACAAGTCATAGCAAATATCTTTTTTAATCCGTTGACATGCATAAGATTGAAATTACTAAAAGGAGTTAAGCAGCATATTTTATGTTAAGAAAACCCCAATTTTTTTTTATGATGATATGAATAATTAATCCGTCCCCACTTCAATATGGGACTGCCATGTAAGTACACCCTCACTTGATCAAAGATGAGCAATGGGATAAAGTCTGCGGTCTAATGACGAGGTATAAAACCTGAGTCTACACCATTCATCCGGTCACCACTCCTTTGATGGTTGAAAGATAATTCTTATAAGTTGTCCTTTTCAACAATTCTTATAAGTTGTCCTATATGCAGGGACTATTTTTAAATCACTGCGTTCAAAATTTAAACTAAATTGTTTAGTTATGTATAATCTATTTTAATTAATGGTTATAAATTTTTATTTATTATAATTAATTATATAATAGTAATAATATAAAACTATAATTTATATATATTTAATAATTAATCATAATTTTTATTGAAAATATCAATTACTATAGGAGTAGTTTGCGATTTTTTGGAGTTTCCGTGCCGGAATCTGGTGAAAAAATTTAAGGTAAAATCTTGATTTCTGTTATTTAAACTAGTTTTTTTATTGTAAATATAGATTCAGCACCCTAAATAACCCCTAGGACACATAGATTGTGCAAGTTACCCATCAAATTTATCTTTTCAATAAATTCTTGCCGGATTTTAAAGAAATTAGACCGGAAAAATCCACCAGAAAAGCCTTCAAAAAGTCTCACTAAAGACAACTCTATTACTATATGCCTATTATTATCATTATTATTAAAACACACTAAAACTTTTGTTCAAGTCTACTGTGTAAATTCTTTTTTTCTCCAAACCTGCAATTGACTCTTTTGAACCAAGTATATGGAATAGCTAAATCCATATAAACAAATGATAAAATAATTGTAATGTTCCTCATTATACCAGTGCTTCCGAAATTTTTTGGGAGAGAGGAAAACAATATTGTGGTTTTCAAAATAACATTTTTTTGAAATATTGGTTGAATATATGTTTCCTACCAATTACATCTACAAGAAATACTATGCAACTTTAACAATAGAACTAGAAAATCTAATAGACAAATTTCATAACTTGTGGAGGAATAGAAAATGCAGAAAATGCCCAATGAATTAGAGAATAAAGGAGATGCACAGGAATAAACCATTTCTAATTGATCAAATTACTTGGACAACCAGTACATTATATAGGCACACATAAAAAACCTCTAGGAAAATCTAGATTCAAATAATTCAGATCACCAATTCACAACACAAACTACAAAGACCCAATTCATGACATATAAACTTAAACACTAACTACAAGGACACAACTCTTTAACTCTATCTAGACTCATCATTTCAACATTATTCCAACATCCCCCCTTAATGGAGAAATGGATTTTGAACAATTCTTAGTTGTTTTCTTCATATTTCAAATTTCATATTTCCAACAATCTTGGTAAAGATGTCAACTACATTCTCACTTGTATTACAATAAACTGAATGAATCTCATTTGATTTTATCTTTTCCCTTACAAAATGATGCTTGAATTCAATATGTTTAGTTCTGGCATTGTAAAATGGATTATTTTCCACCTTGATGGAACTCTGTCTGTCGCATTTGATGCTTGTTGGTCCTCTTTGTTTTTCTCCAACTCATCAAGAATCCTCGTTAACCAAATAGCTTCACAAGTTGCATTGGTCCAGTCTTTTTATTCAGCTTATGTGGATGACAAAGAGAAAGTTGGTTATTTATTACTGCTCCATGATATGATCCCTGATCCAACATTGAATACATATCTAGAGCTTGATCTTTTGTCATCAGGGTTTCTAGCCCAATGTAAATCAGGAAAACCTGGCAACTCAACATTAGATTCATTAGTATAAAAAATACCAAAACAAAGTGTTCCCTTCAAATATCGAAGCACTTTATTTACTTTTTTCCAATGGTCTTCACACGGCTTAGCCATAAACTAACTAAGGATGCTCACAGAGTATGTTATATCTACCCTATTACTAGTGAGGTAGTTCAAACTTCTCACCAGTTCATGATACAATGTTCCATTCACCTCTTTAGATCCATCATCATTGTACAAATTGGCATCATGTTCCAAAGGAGTAGACACTGGTTTTCATTCAAACATATGGAATCTTCCAAGGATTATAATTTTCATATTTTCGTTGTGTGATGATTGTCTTACCAAATTCCCTCCAAATTTCAAGACCCAAACAGTAATGCAATTCACCAATATCCTTCATCTCAAATACGTGTGACAACTGAATTTCAATTTCTTCAATCAACCTGAATGCACTATCTATTATGATAATCTCATAAACATATAAATATATCAAGTAAATATTCCCATTTTCATATTTCTTGATGTACAAGTTAGGATCAATTTTTCTTCTCACAAAACCTTTTTCATAAAAGAATGAATTTATTTTCACATACCAATATCTTGGTGCTTATTTCAAACCATATAAATCATTCTTTAACCTAAAAATAAGATGCTCATGTCCTTTCTTGAGAAACCCTTTAGGCTGAAACAAGTAAACTTCCTCTTTTAATTCACCATTCAAGAGAGAATATTTGACATCTAACTGATGAATTTCAACCTTTTTTTTTTGTAACAAATGCAATCATGATTCTAATTGTATTAAGTTTATCTACAGATGAAAAAGTATCTTCATAATCAATGCCTTCTTCTTGTGAATAACATTTTGGAACAAATCTAGTTTTATAATTATAAATACTTCCATCAACATTAAACTTAGGTTTGAACAATGATTTGCATCCTATGGGACCTTTTTTAGGAAATTCTATTAATTCCCATGTGTCATTCTTCATTATAGATTTATATTATTCATTCATTTCATCACTCCATTTTTTATATTCTTTAGCTTCTTCATAACTTGAAGGTTCTACAACATTCTTTACATGAGACATCAATTCATAGTCTTTATACCTTATAGGTGGCTGAATTTTATGTGATTTCCTCCTTGAATTTTTACTATTTTCATCCTTATTTCTACTTTTTGGAGTCTCTTGTCCTCTTCTTAGAGTGTCATGACTGTTAGATTCTTCCTGCTCTTGAACCTGTACATGCTCTTGTACATGTTGTTGTATCTATACATGTTCCTATTCAACACTTGCTTCTATTTTGAGATAATTATCAATATTGTGCCATACACATGCATTATTCATTTAATTAACTTCATCGACATTTTCATGAAACACCACATCCCTACTTGCAAGAAATATATGTGAATTAGGATCAAACAAATTGTATGCCTTTTGATGATCACAATAACCAATGAATGTGCACTTAATTGAATTTGCATCAATTTTTCTTCATTCATCTTTTGTAATATGAACAAATGTCTTGCATCCAGATTTTTTTAGATGATTCACTTTTGGTTTATATCCATAAAATGCTTCAAATTTTTTTTAAGATATATTGTTTTAGTTGGACCCTTATTTTTCAAATAAATAGTAGTATTAATGGCTTCAACCCAAAAACCATTATATATATTTTTACCTTGAAGCATGCTTCGCAAACATTCCACTACTGTTTGGGATTTCCTCTGAGAAATCCATTTTTATGAGGTGTATGAGGCACTATAAATTATTGTATAATTCCATGAATTTTTAAATATTGATTAAATTATCTTGATTTTTATTCTTCCCCTTGGTGAGATATGATAATTTTTATGTATTTTCTAGTTTTTTTTTCCACATATTTTTTAATTCCTTAAAGTACTCAAAAACTTCTTCCTTATGAAATAGATCCAAGTATATCAAGATCTATTATAAAAAAAACTAATAAAATACAATGCTCCTCTAAGAGATCTAGTTTGCATAGGTATGCATACATCAGTATGAATTAATTCAAGTATTTCTCTTTGTCTTTTTTCTTCGTGTACATGAAATTCCTCTCTATGTTGTTTTCCAAGTGCAACTGCTTCGCATTCAACATGATTGTTATTCATAGAAAGAAGCCCTTCAACCATTGTTTTACTTTGAAGTAACATTAAATCATTATGATTTAATGCCATAAGTCTTTTGTTGACATTGTTGTAGATGCCATTGCTTGATGCCCTGTCCTTGTCACATTCATCTTATACAAGCCTGCAACTCTAGCACTTATGGAAAGAAAATTGTAGTGATAATGGATGTGTTTAACAACACACCGTGATTTGACAAATTCCACCTTTGCATATTGATAATAAATAGTAGAAACAAAAATTAAGTTCTTTTTTATACCAGGTACATACATCACATCTTGGATCTATCTCTCTTGTACATTTAGAAAAATCACACCTATTATTCCATAACCTTGAAGTTTAAGGGATATTTTATCTCCTAGATAAACACATGTTCCATCAATTTTCTCATGATATTGATAAAAACAATACTTATTACAAGACATATGGAGTGATGCACTAGAATCAATGAACGAAACATTCACATCATCAGTCTCAACAGATATTCCAACATCATAAAAAAACAATCTAATATATTTAAATCCATCATTGATTGATGTGTATTTATCCACAAAATTGCCATTATTCCTTTTGTTTCTCTACTTAGGCTCATTATATTTTCTTTTATAGCAATATTTAAGATGATGTCCATATTTTCTACAATAATAACAATTACCATGTATCTTATCATGAGTTGGAAATTTAGATTGTGTCATACCTTTCTGCTTTGCTTGAAACTTGCCTCCTTTGTTTTTGCCACATGAATTTCCTTTCTGTGTGGTTTCTTACCCTTTTCTAACAATGCCAAATATGAAATGTTTGAGCCCAAATTGTATTTTTTCATCCTCTCCTCCTCTGTTAGAAGAATACCTCTCAATTCATCAAAAGTGGGAAGCTTTTCTCTAGTTGAAAGACTTGAAACAAAAATTTTATAATCTTGCACTAATCCAGTCAATGTGATGGTGACCAAGTCACTCTTGGAAAGCTTGTCACCAATTTATCTTAACTTATCACTTAGCTCTTTAACACAAAAAATGAAATTGTTTATAATTTCATTGGATTCCATTTTAATTGATAAAATATTGGTTTTTAAGGACAAAATATGGTTGGTATTATATGTCTCATAAAAACTTTTGAGAACATCCCATGTTTCTTTGGATGTTTTACAATCCCTAATAGAATGAATGATGTTGTCCTTAACTAACATTATTAGAAACACCTTTGCTTATATTCCTCGTCATTCCCAATTTGAAATGGCTGTAGAAAAAGTGGGTTTGGGCTATTGGCCACTTACTATGGGCCACAAATTATTTCCCTCTAATATTGTTTATACCTTTCATTTTGAATTTGCATAATTTCCTCCATCAAGTCTTCTGGACTCATTCAAGTAAGTTTCAACCAAAAAATTTGACATGATGACACAAAAAATTCTCCAAAAAAAATGCAACCTAATCCAGAAGATCTAAAGCCAAAATGCACCTGAATTCACCAGATCCAAAACGAAATATACTAGATCTAAAACAAATCAAGACTCAATATCGCTTCAAAATAGTTGCTGCGTATTCCTAGCCAAAACTATTTCTAAATTTAGTTGTGTATGATCATTAGTAAGGAAAATCACATATTAGTTAAATATAACCTTGCATGGAATCTTGACAAAATTTAGTGGTCGCAAATTCCTACCCATTTTCTACAATGTTCTGAGTAACCTTGTATGGTGATATTCTACCATGGAAAGAAAACCATCAAGCACTGTATTTTTTTTCCCCATAATATTTCGTGTTCCACACTTTTCACAAGTGAATGCAGAGGAAAAAAACCATAACAACCATGATATTTTATTCTTAGAATTTTTACAAATGAAAGCATAGGCAAAAATTAAAATTCTAGACATATTCCCATAAAATCCTACTTACCTACCTCATTTGTGGAAGAAAGAAAATTTATACACAAGTGAAAGAACATGGAAATAATTAAAATACTTACCACATTCATTTCTCGACAAATTCATAGCTGATTGTAAAATTATTACAGCACAAATACCTATATAGTTGAAGAATAATTGCACAAACTTGCTAGAGTTGAAAAGGAAAAATTAGAATTGAGAATGACTTTGATTTATCAATATTAGGTTGATAATCAATATATAAATCAACTAAGTTAAGCTTAGTTGTACATCCAATAATAATGGATAGTTAAAGCTAACTGAAGCTAAGTGTGCTTTATGTTCTGTTAAGTGTAGATGCACCACATGCAGACACTAGAGTTAACTAACTAAAGCCAATTGCACAACAAATGTAAGCACTAGATTTAACTAGCTAAAGACAAGTGCACATCACATGCAATAACTAGAGTTGAACTAAAGCTAATTAACGCTATATATGTGCATGTACACCAACACCCCCCCCTAAGTATAAATTAGGTGAGTATGATGCAAAATGAATGATTCTCGGCAACAAGACCATTTTAGGTACTCATCTACGATGCATAAAAAGAGGAAAGAGGGAAAACCTAGTGGGAGGGAAACCCCCACCCCCATAAAATATAATGAGAAAATTAGAGAATATACAACTGCTAGGCAGTTGTGTCCTTCAGCTGGAGATGATCTCATAAAAATATAAAATTCTGCTCAGTGAAAGTCTTGGTGAAGATATCAATAATCTTCTTAGAACTAGGACAGTACTGAAGATCAATGATCCCATCATGAATGAGTTATATAATGAAGTGCATGTGGACCTCATTGTATTTGGTCCGTTACCACTGCACATGATCTCTGCAAAACTTTAGCATACTTTGATTATCACAAAATATGACAGTCGGTTGATGGACATTGATCCCAAGCCCAGATAGGAAATTTTGTAGCTAAATGTCCTGAATAGTGGCATTGGTTGATCCTATGTACTCAACCTCTGCTGATGATAAATAAATGGAAGCTTGCTTCTTGCCTGAACAAAAAATTGGGCCGGATCCCAAACTAAGTACATAACCAGAGGTAGACTTGCAATCAATGTTGTCACAAACCTAACCTAAATTTGTGAACCTAATGAGATCCAAAAAAAAATTTGCAGCATAATGAATCCCATAGGTGATTGTCGGCTGGACCTATCGAAGGATGTGCTTTGGAGCTTTCTAGTGTAACTCATGTGGCTCTTGCATGTATCTGGGAACTGATCCTATGGCATATAAGAGATCAAGACGTGAGTGAATGAGATAAATAAGACTTCCCACAAGATGACAGTACAATGTGCAATCAACCAATGGTGTGTATTTTCCATTCTTAAGATTTATCCCTGATAAGAAAGGTGTGGCTGCTAGCTTGCATTCACTCATGTGAAATCATGCCAAAATATCTCTAGCATACCTTGGTTGAGAAACGGTAATCCCAGAACCACTCCGATTGATCTCTAGTCCAAGGAAGAAATTTAGCAAGCCCATGTCTAACCTAGAAAACTACTTATACAATGCAGTTTTAATCTTAGTAATGATAGACGTTGAAGTACCTGTTATCAAAAGATCATCTACGTAGTGTAATATGATCAACACAGAGTCAATTTTATTTAAAATATAAACATTGGAATCATATTTTCATCGTACAAAATTTTGAGATAAAAAATATGAATCCATATTTTCATACCATGCTCTAGGTGCCTGCTTGAGGCCATAGAGAGACTTCTTTAGTTTGTATACCAGAGATGAATTTTTCATGTATCCCTATGGCTGATCGATGTATATTTCCTTCTTGATATCACTATGAAGAAAGGAATTCTTCACATCCATATGATGCACCTCCCATCCTCTTGTTGCTGCAATGGAGAGAGCTAGCCTAATGGAATGCATTTTTTCCATTGGAGCAAAGGTACCATCATAGTCAACACCACGTACCTGCTGAAAACCTTTTTCTACCAACTGCGCTTTATATCGACTAACTTGGCCATTTTCTACTTTCTTGGTCTGGTAAACCCACTTGCACCTCACAAGTTTATAATTTGAAAGTAGTGGAACCAAATTCGAAGTCTCGTTCTCAATAAGAGAGTTGTATTCCTTATCCATTGCTACTCCCCATTTAGGATGCCCACCTACTTCTACATAAGTCTGTGGATCATATGCATGCATCATATAAGCATTCATGGGAATTCATGGCTTCATAGCTAAGAGTTCTTGTGGATCTTCCTCAAACTTAGGTATAGAGGCAAGATCATCAAGGAGATCACTCATGCTACACTATTTTTGTGTTGAAGGTTGTCAGGAATTTTCTGAACTACATGAGGAAGTATGATCTCAGTGTTCAACAAGTGGAGATCCAACATGTGTCACAGGTAAAGGCTCATCTTCATCAAAATTTTGATCTGAAGCTGCATCTGTATACTCATCAATGAGTGGTGATGGAAACTTGGTAACAAGTTCATATGCTGGTGCATGCAAAATATCTTCATCAAACTTTACACTCCTTTCAATAAAGATCTCTTCAGTGTTAATATCAAGTAATTTGTACCCTTTGACTTCATAAGAATATCCAAAAAATATTCACGCTTTGCTCTGAGGCTCCAAATCCTTTCTCTTCTCTATAGGAATGTGGGCCCATGCTTGAGATCCAAAAATGAAGAAATGACTGACTTCAGGTTTGATGCCTGTCCAAGCCTAAAAAGGTGTTTTTTGAGTAAAATATTTATGAGGAGATCTATTTTGGATGTATGAGGCACAATTGATAGCTTCAGCCCACAATTTTTATTTAAGAGATATTGCATGCAACATGCAATTGGCCATCTCTTTCAAAGATCAATTCTTCTTTTCGGCCACCCCATTTTGATGTGGTCTAGTGTAAGTAGCTATATGCTACAACTATATGCCTGATTTATTACAAAGACTCTTGATATCTTTGTTCAAATACTTCATCCCATTATCTGTGCGAAGTATCTTGATGTGTTTTCAACTGATTTTATGCATGCGCATTCAAAATATTAGGTGTTTAAAAACTTTACACTTGGGTTTCATGAAGTAAACCTAAGTGAATCTCATGAAATCATCTATAAATGACAACAAATATCTTTCTTTTCTCATTGAAAGCATTGGAAATGGACCCATTAGATTACTATGTACAAGTTCCGAAGGTCAAGAGGCTCTCCATGCATGCCCCTTCGCGAACTTGTTTTGTCGATGCTTTCCAAGTGCACATCCATTACAAACATCATTTTAAAACTCAATGGCCATCAATCATTTGACCATCCCTTCCCTTCTAATTTGCTGAATATATCTGAAATTTATGTGCCCAAATATATCGTGCGAAAAATCCTACTTTTTTCATTTGTATGCGTAAGTAAAAATTAAAATCTGATTGAGGAACAAAATCAGAAAAGGTTACATACGAGATTGAGGAACTTTGAAGAAAAAGAAAACAATAATGTAATGTGTCCTTGACTTTTGACAATGAAGCCAAAAGAAAACATTGTAGTGCTAGACAAATTTAATCTTTAAAGGTGATGTCGAGCTTATGAAAATGAAATTCGTGGGAGGAAGTCGATAGATGAAATGAGCGGGAAAAGTATTCTTGGGCTCTGGGGTTGATTTTCTTCTATGGGGAAAACATAGAGGAAACTGGAAAAATTAAAAAAGTAGAGCCGTTTATCAGAGAGAGGATAAGCTTCATTGGAGCATAAATTCTAGTGCTAAATTGACAACAGCTCATTTGAGAGTTACCATTCATTACAGTGTTGTTGAATGAACTCTTGAATGAACTGGTGTGGTTGTGCATGAGCATGGTTGAGCTTCATTCAAGGTTTATTAATTCCAGTGCTTAACTGAGCCAATGCATTCCAGTGTTTGAATGAAGTGGCATTGTTGAGTTTCATTCGAGGGGTCTTTTATTTATTTGGTAGAAAATAATGATTAGGTTAATAGTAAAAATACCACTATGGAATATTATTGGAAAACATTAGAAAAATTATCATTATTTTTGAGATATTTTTAGGATTAAAGAATGGAATCTTTGTTGTTTTTAAGGAAATAGTTGTTTTTCAAAATATCTGATGATGGAACGAATGACGGGAGGTCGGTGCCAGTGCCACGTGGGGGCATGCACCTGACCATCCATCATAGTTAATAAATGAGTTGTAGCAGGTAAGTTACTTGGCATGCTTCAATATAATGGCAGTTAAGGAATCAAAAAATGGCCAACAATGCATGTTAGAAAGGATTGGGGAACCACACCGGGAGCAGAGAAGGATAATGCATAAAACTCGAAGGCATAGAAGGAAGGTAAAAAGTCACCAGTTTGAATATTTTCCAGATGAAGCGGAGGAAGTTGTGGAGAAACGCGGTCATACGGATAAGTGGTATGTAATGGCCTTCGTTAAATTTGTATATCAATTCTATTCCCTAACCATTGAAGACGTAGTTCATGGTAACATTGAATGTAGTAAACCAATTTGTTTTGATAATGGATTATGGGTCGACTCCTTAGTTCTTCTGGTTTAAAAGGAAATGAAGGGTTGAGAATTGTACATGATAAGTAAATTGAACCTTGTTTTTGCATTCCCTCCATAGGAAACTACCCTCTGTTCTGTTCTAAGTCGAAATTTGAAGTTCTAATTGGTTTCCATCTTTGCAAAGGGTTTAAATTCGGCAATGCGGTAAATTTGTATGGTCTGAGTATGGGAAAATCTCTATCTTGATTTAAGTTCAACTTAGTAACCCTCTGCAATATTATTAAGAAGTGTTATGTGGAAATTCTTTGTAAAAGTTCTAAGACAGGCTCTGTGGTCAAGTCGCAAGGTTTGAGTATAATTTTCCTCTATTTAAACTGTATGAAAACACATCTCATGTGGTCAGAAACCTGTGACACCATCACTGTTAAGCGTAAATTGAACCTCTTCTCTCACTTTCAAAATAGGTCCACCTGTAATTTGGGATGTCGTTGTCGAGTCTTTCTTTGCTTGAAGTATTGTGGTAGTTGTAATTGGTATTTAATAACAGGCTTTTTCTATAATTGAAAACTACAATTTCCTTTTTGTAAAAAGGTCTTTGTTAAAGACTCTGTAATCGCCACTCTCACCAAATACCATTCTGGTAGCTTGGCAAAGAATGGGTCTCCACCAGTCACTATTGGAGTAGAGGACTCCAACATTGATTGCCAGAACTATCGTATTAATTTTATTCCTCCATATACATGACTATCTTACATTCTTACAGGGAGATCATTCTATCAAGTAATCATGGTCTTTGTCAAAGACTCTGTAATCGCCACTCTCACCAAATACCATTTTGATAGCTTGGCAAAGAATGGGCCTCCACCAGTCACTATTGGAGTAGAGGACTCCAACATTGATTGCCAGAACTATCGTATTAATTTTATTCTTCCATATACATGACTATCTTACATTCTTACAGGGAGATCATTCTATCAAGTAATCATGGCAAGAGGTCAGCCTGGGAAACGGAAAGGAGCAAATAGAGGCAAGCAGAAACAAATAATCCACTATGAGGTCCCAAGTATGTGAGGTAGGAATACCCATAAAGAAGTTCTTGAAAATATTTCTCATCTCTATGAAGCTGGAAACTCGGCTCAAATCTGTAATACCATTCATGAATGGTAAAGGGAAAATTCCTATGATGATGAAGACGTCAAACAACAGGAGGCCACCATGGACTTCCTTTGTGACCTAGGGAGTACTAGAGGAAGGGTATCTCTATTCCATCAATCTGTGAACACTTACTGGAAACTCAAATGTGTCTTGGGAAAGGCCATGGCAGGCATGCATGAAACTGGAGGTAACCAATCATTGGTGTCACAATTTCAGCAAATTAAGAAGGATATTCGAGAAACTACTATGTCTCAATATCAAATTGTAGCAAGGATTAGGAGGATCAAACATCAACTTCAAGGGATGCAGCAAGTCGAGATGTCCGGATCCACGGCAAAGGACCTAGCTCCAATAGATTCTTTAGATGGGTGAAATTTATGTTTACTAGTTTTAAATGATTTTTGTGGAAAGGTTTAATAAATTTTGCTTAAAATTTAGTTATTATGGACATAGTAAAGTAGTTCTAGCAGCAAGTAGAAGGAAAAAAAATACCAATACTGGTTGGCATTTAATTCTCTCAGGTGGCCAACAAACCTGGTTTCCTTCGGGCAGATTGAGGCTATTTCAAGAATAACTGACTATATAACAACTTGCTTTTTGACTAATAGAAAATAGAAAGGATCTACAAGATTCACAAAAAAAATAAAATATCTGACCCTTTTTCAAAACGTTGCTTCACCTTCATTCAACTAAAGTAAACACATTTTGTTCATTTCTTCTCAATAACATGGTGCAAGATATTTACTTCAGCAGATAGATTTCACAGACAACTATGTCTTGAAAAAATTTCTAGCATGTCCTAGTCAAACAATGATGACTCAACATGGCATATTGAAGACCATTACTCTTAAAAATGTTGAATGGAAGGATGAAGAAAGGTGGTCATTGACTGTGTTTAAATTTATATTCAAATTTCAATATTATTATACTCATAGTCATGATTCCTATCATTGTCGACACGGTCGTGTAATCATCTTGATTTTTTAAATATCATATGCTTTTAATCTCAGTCGTGTAATCATATTTATTCTTTAAATATGATATGCTCTTAATCTCAGAAGGGGTGACAACAAGGTTGGAATTTGAATTTTTCGTATTATTTTTCATCCAATTTTTTTTTATGTTTAGGATTTTTATGCTACTAGTTAACAAAAAAATATTATGTTTAAAATTTTTCCATTCAATAACATAATTATGTTAAAAAAATTCACATATTTATTTTAAGGAAAAAAAAAAATGACCATAACAGACAAATGACTTATTAAATCTTGAATCTTGGTTTGGGATTGCATGGAACACTCACAATAAAATCTTAGGATCTTGAAACCAATTTTCCTTTAAGCGGACATTCCATAGCATTTGTATATATGAGATATGACTAAGGAGATATTATGGGACATATAAGATGACCAACATAGTAAAACTTATTAATAAAACTCAAAAATAGAGTAATTAGGATGGTTTATGGTATGATTTACATAATATAATATATGATATTCGATCTAAAGATAAAGTATACATTTCACCATATATATTTTAGCATTGCTTTGGATCATTAAAAATCTATTAATACATCAATATGCAGGAATATTTGATCCCTCTCTGTTTGGTAGATTCAGAGTTAAGATGAATCTAGGCTCATTTAATTTCTCCCTTTAAATAACCTATATTCCACATAAATACTATGAGAAATACCTTAGATTCTCATAAACCTTGTGTTTGAAAACCACCAGTAACTTGACCAAGTCAATTTTACCTTAACTACCAAACAAAAATTAATTAAAAAAATAATAACATACAATTTTTATTTTAACATAGGGTAATTTTTATTTTTATTTCAAATCTATCTTAACTACCCAACAAAAAAATGATTAAAAAAAAATTAACTTCTAATTTTTATTACAACATAGTGTTATTTTTATTTTATTTTATTTTGACTGAGTCAAAATGTTTACATAACATAGGACAAGAAAACATCTCTTAGATAGCCAGAGATTGCTTCTCAAACTCAATTACCAAGATTCAATACATAGTGTTTGAACCTTCTAAAAAAACAAAAGAATAAACTTATAATAAATGCACATTGCAAATATCTTAACATCATGTTATACGTTATAAGATTATGTTATGATTTACTCCTTACAGAGAAAATACTTATAAGTATTAAATGTTGTAAAAACAGTTTATGTTCAAATACTTCCTTCTATTTATAGCCAAATGTAAAAAAAAAATATTTTAAACCAATACTTTGCATTATTTTTTGTAGATAAAAATCTCACTGATAATGAAAAGGACTAAACAACCTTGTTGAATTAAAAATATGAAGATTTAAGATCTTGATTTAAAACTCTCAATTAATAATTGGATATAACTTTTGGTAAATTGTTTGGAGCTATCAAAATAAATCCATAAATACAAAATTCTATTGATTGTGACAATTATTCATCATGGAATATAATAATTTAAAGTGCATAATTTCATTACAGTAAATATTATTTATAAAGCAACTAAAAACTTCTACAATTTGAAAACTTATATATATATATATATATATATATATATATATATTTTGATGATATGCATAACTAATCCATTCCCACTTCCATGTGGGACCTCCATATAGGTACACCTCAACTTGATCAAAGATGACCAATGGGATAAATTCTGCCTTGAATGATGAGGCATGTGAACCCGAGTCCATCTCACCACCACTCCTTTGATGGGTCGATAGGAGAAATATAATTGTTAAAAGTTGTCTTATATGCAGGAACTATTTTTAAACCAGCCTAGATCTATCTTAACTTCGGATCTATCAAGCGCCGAGAGGGATCAAATCTCTCGAGGTGCAAACCTCTTTTTTGAGTGCAAAACTTGAGGAAAGGTTTTCACCTCGAGAGATTTGATCCCTCTCGGCGCTTGATAGATCTGAAGTTAAGATGGATCTAGGCTGGTTTCAGTGGTGTGCTGCCAAGGAAAATCTATCGAAGATATGATTAATTTTATCAATAATATGTAAATATATCAAATATTAATATAATCATTTTAAATATGCTAAATATTTGTGAGATTAACTTGGTTATTTTAATTTTAAATTTTCTTAGTTATCTCAGTTTGTTGAGATGATAAATATTGTTAATAAATTTAATGATGAAAAATGATGAAATAATTTTTTTGAATGCATAGTGACAATAATAATGTTGAAATATATAAAATGTGAATAATAAGAATTTACTCATGTTACAAATAGTCTTCATTGTGATCAATCTCAAACTATTCTCTTCTACTATTCTTATTATCAGCCTTGTTAGTTTTGTCATATTTTCATATTGATTATATGAAAAAGAAATTTTAAATCGTAAATAATTTGAATCTTTAGCTCGAGCTATTGTAGTAAACATGATACTTGTCTCTCTTGCTCTCCAATATTAATAGGTTAAACTACTATAACACAAAACTCAATTTGCATTGTCAATACCGTTTTGTGCTTACACTAAAATCAATGCATATTATTAATCCAATCACTTTAAAATTAATGTACCATCATATATCTAATTACATCAAATAAGAAATCAAAATATACAATGAAATCAATGCATTTAATGCAAGCAATCAAATAATATTAGAAAATATATTCTACACTGAAATAAATGCATTTAGTGCAAACAACGAAATAGGATTAGGAATCATCTACATTGAAATCAATGCATCTAGTGCAAGAAATCAAATATAATTATAAATCAACATCTACATTGAAATCAACCCATCCAGTGCAAGAAATCAAATAGTATTAGAAATCACCACCTACACTTAAATCAATGAATCTAGTGCAAACAACCAAATAGGATTAGAAATCACCATTTCCACTTAAATCAGTCCATCTAGTGCAAGAAATATTCTTCCCTCTCTCCACTCTCCATCCATATCTATATCCCCCTACATCTCTTCTTTTTTGTCTCTCTATCTCACCCCTCTAAACACACATTCTCTCGCACTCCATATCTATCAATCTCTTTGTCACTCCCTCCCTCTCCCCATCTCTCTCTTATTCCCTCTCTTCACCTTCCATCTATATCTCTATCTTCCCCTTCTCTCCCTCTTCCCCACTAATATCTCTCTTTCCTCCTTCTGTCCTCTCTCCCTCTCTCTCCATCTTCCTTATCTCTCCCTATCTCTCTCCACCTTTATTTCTCTATGTATTTATTCTTACCTCCCTCTCTCGCCCCCTCCAAGTCCATATCTCTTTCCCCCCCTCTCTCTACTCTCTCACATCCTCTCTCTTCCTTCCTCTCTTTCTCTTTCTCTGCATCTTCCTTCTCTGTCTCTCTCTCTCTCTCTATCTCTCTCTCTCACTTCACCCATAAACTATGTTACTATATCCCTCCCTCTCTCATTATCTCTCATTCTCTTCCCCCTTATCTCCATCTCTCCTTATTTGTCTCTTTATCTCACCCCCAAACATACACCCTCTCTCTCTGTCACTCCCTTTTCACTTCTTCTCTCTCTCCACTTCTCACTCTATATATTTCTTATTTCCCACCCCTCTCCCCCTCCAACTCCATCTCTCTATCGATCCCTCTCTCCTCCTCTCTCTAAAGTCCTCTCTCTCGTCCTTCCTCTCTCTCCCTTTCTCTTCTACCTCCCTCTCTCTTCCTTGATCTCTCTCTCTCTCTCTCTCTCTCTCTCTCTCTCTCTATTTTCCCTCCAATACTCTCTCTTCCCCAATCATTCTCCTCCTCTCTCTCATCCTTCCCCTCTCTCACTTTCTTTCCTACCTCCCTCTCTCTCTCTCTCTCTCTCTCTCTCTCACACACTCTCCAACTACATTGCTATTTCCATCCCTCTCTCCTTCTCTCCCCCCTTCTCTCCATACATCCTACTTTGTATCTTTTCTCACCCCTAAACATACACACTCTCTCTCCATCTCTCCCTTGCCACTCCCTCGCTCTCTTTCCACTTCTCTCTCTCTATATATTTCTTCTTCCCTCCCTCTCTCCCCTTCCAACTTCTCTCTATCCCTCCCCCTCTCAAGTCCTCTCTCTGGTCCTTCCTATCTCTCCCTTTCTCTCTTACCTCCCTTTCTCTCCCTTTATCTCTAACCCCCCTCTCTCTTCTTCCATATCGTCTCCTCTAATCCTATCACTATCTCCCTCTCGCTCTCCTTCTCTCTCTCCCTCCTCCATATTTTTGTCTCCCTCTCTCACTCTTCATTTCTCCTCTCCCCTTTCATTTATTTCATCTCCATCTCTCCATTGTCAATCCCCCTATATCTCCACCTCTATCACTCTACATCTTTGTTCTTCCCTCCCATATATATCTAGAGTTAATATATATCATGATACATTTATATGTATTATAATATAATAAATTTAATATTGTATTAATCGAAAGTTATTAAATTTAATAATATTAATATTATAATATATTAATATGAGTATTAGATTTAATAATAATAATAATAATAATAATAATAATAATAATAATAATAATCTTTTAATATTATATTAGGGTTAATAATGTTTTTTTTGCATGGTATTAATAATAATTTAGCCCATGGTATTTAGACCATAGGCTTCACCTAAATAAAACCTATTTTTTGAGTGTTCAGAAATATAAAGCAGATTATGGAGTAAATATGAAAAGAGGTTTTATTTACTAACCATACCTATGGTTTATTTATATTTTTATTTATTTACCATACCTCTTTTATTTGCTATGGTATTTGGCCCATAAGCGTGTTATATAATTATATTTTTATTTATAATCATATTTGATATATTTTTATTTACTTACCTTACCTCTTTATAAATCTTTTATATTTATTTATTTACCATGCCTCTTTTATCTATTTTATACTTATTTATTTATCATACCTCTTTATACCTTTTTGTATTTATTTATTTACCATACTTATTTTATAAATATGGTATTTGGCCCATGGTATTTAGCCCATGGTATCAATATTAATTTGTCCCATGGTATTTGTCCCATAGGCTTCATGAATAAAACCTAGCTTTTTGAGTTTTTAAAAATATAAAAAGGTTTATGGATTAAATATAAAAATAAGTTTTTATTTTTTTACCATAACTCCTGTTTATTTATATTTTTATTTATTTAAATTTTGAATATTCCAATTTTGATGGGGAAATATTTATATCTTTAAATATTTTAATTTATCCATAGAACATGTGTTTTTTTTTTTAAAGATTCATTTTACAAATATTTAATTAAAAGAAATATTAAAATATTTTGGATTTTGATTGTTTGTGTTGAATTAACTCTTTTCCTTTTATTTAGGAAATGGTATTAACTTTAGTAAAGAGTAAATATGTTTAAAATTTTACTTACTTTGGAAATTCAATGTGCTAATTTTTTTTTGTTAAAGGTAAATTTATGATCCATTCAAATTCACATATATAATAAAGAAATTATTAAATGGGCAGGATAATCCACTATCCATTCAAATTATATAAATAATACATAGTTGTATTTTATTAATTAATCTTAGCCCATTAATAAGTTAAAAAAGTTATATATAATCTAAATATTCAAGTTATATAAAATTAAAAATTCGGTTAATGCTCTGGCCTAGCGATATTTCTTTTTTTTTTCTTTTAAGGACGTGACATACTTGACATGCGGGTCATACCTCTCTGTTGCGCAACGTTCAAAATTTAAACTAAAATGTTTAGTTAATTATAATAAATTTTAATTAATGGTAATAAATTATAATTAATTATAATTTAAAAATCTTTAATAATAATTAATCATAATTTTTATTGAAAATATCAATTACTATATGTTAAGATGTTTTTTTTAAATCAATTTCTCTAGTTGTCATTATGCCTTGTTTGAGCCATTGAATTAAATGTTTTAGGTAATTAGATCCACTTCCTCCTTCATTTATACCAAATAACTAAGTAAGTAACACATTAAACATTACTAATGTCTCCCCAAACAAGATACTCCATTTTTCTTACCCAACACTGATAATATGCCTCTTTCTAAATCTGTTACTTAGTAAAATGGGTGTCAAATTAAGAAATATTTTAATTATTTTGACAGATATAAGAGATATTTGGATTGAAATATTGATTAAAGCACATGATATAATGGTGATGGCAAGCACAATTAATGGCTCTCATGGCATAGCCTACTCTGCACCCAGGCACATGGACATGACTCCGATCAGTCCCTCCTCATCAACTGTAACCATCCTCAGCTCGACCCAATCAGTTGATACAATAAAACCTGGTAAGAAGACCTGTGACCAACTAGTCACGACTTTTAATCTGGTAACTAAAGATGCCGTGAATAGGTCCCTGTATTAGGGTATACAGAAATTTTATTTTTTTAAATAAAAAATAAAGATGATTTAGATTTAATAATTACAAAAATATCTCTGTCATACAAATCATTCAACTAATGAAATGAAAATTCCCAAGTTTTTTTAATTCTCCATTCTTGTAGTAAGTCTCATCTTATCAAATCCCCATTCTTATAAGTCTCTTAAGTCTCTTAATTGTTATAGACATTTATCTTATCGTAAATATTTTGATTACTCTAGACATTTATAAGCATTTAATTTGTAGCAAAAACCATTTAATTTATATTTTTATAGACATTTATAAAGAATTTCTAAGAAATAGATACAAGACATATAAGGTTAATCAACAATTTGTGTTGCAGTGGGCCTTCAAACCATGCTGGGAATTTCTGTTATGAGGTTTTTAAAGAAGACGAGGTCTTTACCCTCACCGTGCTTGAAAGAAATAACATAGTTACAGGCCATTATATTGCCAACATCTCAAGCTTCCCAGAAATCCATGGATTTGTCTATCCTTGTAAATCTAATTTTATGAATAGTTTCCTCCCACTTTAATCCAGTTTCTAGATTTAATTTAAAATGAAGATTTTTCTTTTCTGGTTGGAAGGTGTGTTAATAAGATAAATCAATGTCACTAGAATATGGAAAAAGTGGTTTTAATTTTAGATTATTATTGTTATCTTCTTTTAGATTTGATTTGTGAATGACGATAGTAAATAGATTAATTAAATAAATATTATATTATTGAAATAATATTAATTTTAAATAAAATTATAATTTAATTAATATTTATGATTTTTTTAATTTTAGTAATATAGAATGTATAATGAATCAAGTCTTCATTCCTGGTCTCAGATGTTTGTGGGCAGCAAATATCAACAAACGGGTCTTTCTCTTTACTACCATCTGCTCTTGCGTTGGTCTAAATAGACTGCTTTTTCGCTCTGAAAATTATGGAAATTTTGGTAAGATTTTAAGAAAATCTGGCAAGGATTTTTGTAAATCCACATTATAACAATCAAACTTTAATATTTTGGATGCTTTAGAAGTTTTTGATGGTGTTGAATCCATTTCCACCATCAAAATCATAATTCAAACATTATTACTGTAAAAAAAATTAATTTTAGCTATCCAAACAATTCCTCCATCTCATTAAACCACTTCCATAAGAACTAACTCTTCATCTGATCCTGTCCCCTTGACAACATGTGTGCAATCCAATCTTGGCTGCGTAAACCCCATCCATCGTTCAGTCGTCGGCGACCAGAGGAATCCAGCGAACAATTATGGTCGTTGTTCCGTCTTCGGTGCTGGCTATTCCGTTTTCCGTTTGGGTGAGGAGGTAACGGAATTGGTAAAAGATCAAAGCACCGTTGGGAACGCTCTAAAACCTTTTAATTCTCTTAAACATTATAATTGTAATCCTAACAATATGAATTACAATTTCTATAATAATTTAATTATAACTAACGATAATGATAATAATAATATTTACAATAATGACTATATATCTTTTAATAATAACATTAATTTAATTAAT
Source organism: Pinus albicaulis (assembly GCA_034641835.2). Classification (NCBI taxonomy): domain Eukaryota; kingdom Viridiplantae; phylum Streptophyta; class Pinopsida; order Pinales; family Pinaceae; genus Pinus; species Pinus albicaulis. The sequence continues at coordinate 804,810,688 of CM076574.1, read as the reverse complement.
ATAAATAACATTAATAAGAATAATAATAGTTATCTTATTAATAATAATAACATTAATATTAGAAAATATGTTGTTAACAATAATACTAATATTAATAATCTTAATATTAATATCTTTTTCTTCTTTCAAAATGCCTAGTTCAAGTTTTGACTTATCTATTTTCAGTCTTTATAATAAAGGGTTTAATTTCATCTTTGTCTGAAGAAGATTTCAGTGGATGACATTATTTGTAACATTGAATTTGGCATTTAAGAAAACCCTAACATTGTCATTCTTAATGCTAACAAGGGTGAACGAGTACAAATGAGATAAATCTGATTATGTCACCAAATGATGAACCATTTCTCCAATAATAGTAAAGCGTTCGTTAACAAAAATAATCCCCTTTCAAGTTTGTTTCTAAAGAGATTTCCCTTGCTATAAAGTCAAATCCCTCCATGAGTCCTCTATCTAGAAAGCTTATTGAGAGAAATCCCCTCACTCCCACTATTTATGGCCTTCCGAAGATTCATAAATCTGGGCACCTTTAACGCCTATTGTTAACATAATAAGTGATGCCTCTCATCCCTAAATTCTTAGCCCTTAATCTTAAGCCCCTTGTGGGTCTCACTCACTCCATATGGGAAAAATGGTTGTTATAGTATTTTAGATTTGGTTTGTGAATGGTAATAGTAAATTGATTAATTAAATAAATGTTATATTATTGAAATAATATTAATTTTAAATAAAGTTATAAGTTAATTAATATTTTAATTTTAGTAATGAATAATGAATTAAGTATTTTAATGCTTATTATAAATTGATATTTATTTATATTTATTAATCACTTAATTTATATAATTAAATTATATGAATATTATTTTATTAAAGTAGTTAGATGGTGTTTCAGATTTTAAGGCTTGTCGCATCCAGAAATTCTCAAAGAAGAAACACGCTGCCAAGTTTGACAAATTAGTAGGAGCGATCAGGCTTCTTCGAGTCAAGTACGAACCATGATTAACCAAGCACAGGTCTTTGCCCTGAGATAATGGGTTTCGAGAGAGTCTCCAGAATCTTCTTCAAATTCTTCTACAACTAGACCCTTTTCGAAAGCGGTTTCAGGGTCTTTCTCTCCTCAGCTCTCTTCTAATGGATTGATAAGGAAAGATCGTATAAATGTTAAATCCCCAGCTAATTCTGAAGTCCTCTCTGGCAGCGTGGACTTAGTGACTGCGTCTTTTGCTTCAATCTCATCTCATTCAGTCGACAGAGTTAATTTTTCGAACCTGGATTTGCAGACTTGCACTTCTCCACATCGGGGTATCTCTCCTCGTAATTATCGGTTCCTCTCTGACAACGTTAACATTGTGGCTTCTTCCTCCGCTCCAAATTCATTGGACGTTGATCAGTCTTCACCCTTGGGCTCAGATGTTTGTGCACAATAAGCATCAATAAATGGGTCTCTCTCTTTACGTCCATCTGCCCCAACGTTGACGAGAACTAACTCTTCATCTGATCTTGTCTCCTCGACAACAGGTGTGTAATCTGATCTTGGCTGCGTAAACCCCATCCATCGTTCAATTCTTGGCAACGAGAGCAATCCAGCGAATGATGATGGTGGTTGCTGTGTTTTCGGTGGTGGCTCTTCCTATTTCGGCTTGGGTGAGGAGGTAACAGAAGTAATAAAAGATCAAAGCACCGTTGGTAACGCTCTCAAACCTTTTAATTCTTTTAAACTTAATAATTGTAACCCTAACCATATGACTTAAATCTAGACAATAATTTAATTAATATAAACAACATTAATAAGAATAATAATAACTATGCTATTATTGTTATTATTATTAGCAATTATGTTATTAACAATGATATTTATATTAATAATCTTAATAATTGTTCTTCTTTCAAAAATGTCATTAACATTCCTAGTTTTAGTTTTGATTCCTCATTTTTCAGTCTTCTTAATAAAGGGCTTAATTTCGCCCTTGCCCCGAAGAAGATTCCTGTTGATGATATTATTTGCAACATTGAATTTGGTATTAAGGATCCTCCCAATAATTTCAAGGAGACTATTAGACAATATTGCTCCATTGTTCTTAGGAAGGCTAAGCCTCCCAAAAGAAACTTGAGCAGGCTTGAGGTTCTTGCCCTTAAACCCCCGAGGGACAACCCTAACATTGTCATTCTTAAGGCTGATAAGGGAGGGGCCATTTTCATTATGGATAACTCTGACTATGTCAGCAAAATTGTTGGAATATCTAATTCCTACTTGTCTTCAGTTAGAGTCTGTTCCTATTTGTTAGGTTAGTTCCTAGTTTGGTGTGAGGTTGAGATATTCTCTCAACTAAATTATTGTGCGTCTAAGATAGATACTCTATCTTGAGACTGCACCTAATATATATATATGTAACTTGATTTGATTAATGTAATTGAGCTTGTTTGCTGAATTTTTAAGTTGGTATCAGAGCCCATTTGGGCTTGGGCCTGGACCTCGGCCCTTCATGGGCTGAGGGAAATAGGAAAATATATTTTGTTTGTTTTGTTCGCCCGCCGGCTTGCCTGAATGAGTGATTGGAGCCGTAATTTGGATCAGAGGAGAATATGCAATCACATCAGTTCTAAATGTCTGAATGAATGATCGAGGAGTGACCATGGTATTGGAGAATGGTGCTTAATAATAAAAGCAACGGCAAGAACAAAGCCCAGGTTGCTGCAGGGAGTGCAATTGGAGCCATAGGCCGCGGTTATGACATCACCAATGATCTCTGATTATCATATTGCAAGGGGGATTCCCGTCTGATCAAGCTAGACTGTGATCTCAAGCACGAAGCCATTCTGCCCGAAAAAGTTACCATTCCCAATGTGTCCAAAGCCATCAAATGCGATAAGGGGGAGCGCATGCATTACAGGTCTGATGTCCTGTCCAGCAGATGTCAGAACAATTCAATCAGGAACTCAACATATGGATCCAGATATAGTTAACGACGAAGATATCTGTAAATTTGTTGGGTGCAATCAGCGTTGCCCATATTTCTATCAAATTTTCGTTTTGCCTGCAGATATAATGACTTTCTAGTTCTGGACAGGCTTGGAAGCCATCGCTAGGTAGATTGGAGAATAGTTTGCAGATTGTTTTTCTGCATGAGCAGGTCCAAGAAGCTGCGTTTGATTGTAGCGTTCGGTGTTGGTTGCTATATGTGTTGTTCTTGCAACATGTTTCTTTCTCGATATTTCCATACGCTGAGTGTTTCGAAACACCCGCACCTCGCAAATTAAAACAAATATCGCTATGATCAGTGCATCTGGTGATGGTCCGGGGGGATTGATCCATGAGCTCATCGAAGTCGAAGTCTGCTGCAGGAGAGGCTAGATCTGATGTCTAGCATTGAAAGGGCTTTTGAAAGTTTCTGGAGCTAGGGTAGCGCAATGGCTTTGCTTGATGAACCACTGTATCCTATAGCTATTCTGATAGATGAACTATGAGGATATTCATTTGCGACTAAAATCTGTTCGAAAGCTTTCAAGCATAGAGCTTCAATCGAGCATGTGAAGTGTCAGCGTGCATAACATCAGTGGTGGTTGTGGTAATATTCCATTGAGATCCAAAGATTGGTTGAGATATTTGTTAGAAGAGAAAGCAGTGGTTGTGCCAATCCACTCAATCTGTTGTTATATGATCGAGGAGAGCTTTAGAGATACATTCCAGAGTTTTTGGGTGAGTCTTGACTGGTGTCTTGTGCCTTATGTATGGAGGAGAGTCGATTTGAGCGTGGACAACCTTCTCGATATGTATATGTATGGAGCCATCAAGCCGGTTGACGTGGAGGTTAGTGTCGCAGTTGAAGGGTCATTTAACGAAGGAGAAGCTCGTTCGCTAGACTGGAGAGGAGGCAGCAGAGTTTGATGGAGTAGTTTCATGATTCATGACACTGGAATTGATAGCAAAGGCAGTTGCGTAACAGAAGGGTAGTGGTGATTTAGAAAGCCAAACCTTTGAGTGCCTCCTGCGAACATTGAAGTAAGCTTGTTGTGATTTTACCAACATTTTGTTCGTGTGTGACAACAGTTTGTTTCCACTTGCGTGTTGAAGCATCCCAATCATTCAGAAGCAAAGATGGCTGCCGCATTTAATCTTCTGATGCAGAACTGCCAGAAGTGTGATGCGTGGATTGCTGTGTGAAAAGGTGAGGTTATATCGATGCATAATTTATTTGATGAACTGAGGAGTTGCATGATTGTTTGCATGGCGTGGTCGGAGATTACCTCTGGTGGTGATCGAAACTCGTGGCGTGCTGTTCCCATGGCGTAAAGATTAATTGGCACACTGTTCACCACTTAGGAAATGTTTAGGAGAAAACAACGGCAGTGTTAAACTTTTTTATGAAGGGCTTATTCTCATACGATCTTTCATAAAGAGCACATGAATTATTTCTCTATGACGGGAATTTGTTAATGGTTCTGATCGTGAGGGATTCGATAACCTTGAAGGAGGTAATGGCAGTTCTTCTAAATTTTGGGCCAAAGCTTACGATAGAAATTTGGAGTCTCAGTCTGCAGCATCTGGAAAATCTAAATCTTCTGGTGTGCAAGCAATGATTATTGATCGGTTGCTTGGTTGTATTGGTATTGGCATCTCTTCCACTTTGGTGCCACTTTATATTTCAGAGATATCACCCACTAAGATCCGGGGTGCTCTTGGGTCTATGAACCAACTTTTCATCTGCGTTGGTATATTGCATGCTCTAGAGAAGAGCTAGTAAGCTTTAATGGCTTGTGGCCCCTTTGTGGCTGGTGTGCCTTAGTGGCATATTTGTGGCCCTGGGTGGCTGGAGAGCCTTCGTGGCAGTGATAAGCCTTCGTGGTGGTGATAAGCCTGGGTGGCTGGAGAGCCTTCGTGGCGGTGATAAGCCTGGGTGGTTGGAGAGCCTTCGTGGCAGTGATAAGCCTTTGTTGTTGTGATAAGCCTTCATGGCTAAGTTGAGCCTTCGTGGCTGTGTTGAGCCCTTCTTGGCTGTGATGAGCCTTGGTGGCTACATTGTATCTCCTCAAGGTTGAGCGCTTGAACGATGGAGGTGAATTACTTCTTGTCGAAATGTGAACTAGCAAGCAGGTGAAAGGGTGTTGCTCATGCTTATTCATTAAGAAACGTGGAACGATCAGTTGTCAGTGATCTCATAGGGATCAGATCGAAGACAACGTGAAGTGTATGATCTTGGATCTGCTCTCAGCAACAGTGTGGGCAGTGCTCTGGTGAACTTAAATTCGGGACAGTTTGTCCCCAGCAGTGAATGGCGTGGCCATGTGTTGTATTATTGTCATGGTTATCGCTTGTGTTTATATTGTCATTTGGTATTGTTTTTGTTTGGTATGGTTAAATATGGAGAAGTCTTGGAAATTTGTATAAATATTGAGATTTGCGACCTCAATATGATGTCATTCTGTTAGAATTCGCAACTCTAATTGATGACAGGTAAAACATGGAGACCAAGACCAGCTTGCCAAAGTAAAATGAAAATGCCAAAGACTCAAATGAATGGTATGGTGAGCGGCAGAGGAGGATGGAAAATCAAGTTTGTGAGAGATTGTTTTGTGTGAGTTTCTTGGAATAGACTCATGACATTTATAGTCACAGTTTGTAATTAGAAGCAAATCTACATGTCACTTATTGCTTGTATGTGTTGTAAGACCTAGAGAGGTATGCATACCCCTTTGTTATATGTTCCCTTTGTCAGAGAGTTTTAACACCCTGGAAGAGTGTGTCATGCGGGATGGATACACTTGGGTGGGCCGTATTGGTTTTAAACTCCATAAGGTGAAATTTTATATCAAGGGGGAGTTAATCGAGAGGTTGGATGAACCATGTATGTGAAGGACTTCCTAGTAGACTGGCGGTTGCAGCGGTTGGAACCCATGCATTTCGGTAGATGGTTGTTCCTTTATATGGACATCAACAAGTAGTCATTGTAGATTTTGCAGATGGATATTGAGACAAGTAGTCATTAAGGGGGAGTGTTGGAATATCTAATTCCTACTTGTCTTCAGTTAGAGTCTGTTCCTATTTGTTAGGTTAGTTCCTAGTTTGGTGTGAGGTTGAGATATTCTCTCAACTAAATTATTGTGCGTCTAAGATAGATACTCTATCTTGAGACTGCACCTAATGTATATATATGTAACTTGATTTGATTAATGTAATTGAGCTTGTTTGCTGAATTTTTAAATTTAGACAATAATTTAATTAATATAAACAACATTAATAAGAATAATAATAACTATGCTATTATTGTTATTATTATTAGCAATTATGTTATTAACAATGATACTTATATTAATAATCTTAATGTTAATATTTTTTCTTCTTTTAAAAATGTCATTAACCTTTATACTTTGAGTTTTGACTCCTCGACTTTCGGTCTCCTTAATAAAGGGCTTAATTTCACCCTTGCCCGAAGAAGATTCTCGTTGATGACGTTATTTGTAACATTGAATTTGGAATTAAAGGTCTTCCTCAGAATGTCAAGGAGATTATTATACAATATCGATCCATTGTTCTTAGGAAGGTTAAGCCTCCCAAAAGAAACTTGAGCAAGCTAGAGGTTCTTGCCCTTAAACCCCCGAGGGACAACCCTAACATTGTCATTCTTAAGGTTGATAAGGGAGGGGCCATTTTCATTATGGATAACTTTGACTATGTCAGCAAAATGATAGACCATCTCTAAAATAGTGACAGTTATGTTAAGCTTAAAAATAATCCCCTTAAGTTTGTTTCTAAAGAGATTTCCCTTGCTATTAAGTCAGATCCCTCCCTGAGTCCTCTCTCTAGAAAAATTATTGAGAGAAATCCCCTCATCCCCACGATTTATGGCCTTCCGAAGATTCATAAATATTCGACCCCTTTAAGACCTATTATTAACACAATAGGTGGTGCCTCTTATCATCTTGCTAAATTCTTAGCCCTTAAGCTTAAACCGCTTGTGGGTCTCACCGACTCCTATGTTAAGGACTCGGCTTCATTTCTCAAAGAATGGAGGGACATCATATTGGAACCTCGCGAATTACTGGTGAACTTTGATGTTTTGGTTTTTAAACTCATGTGGTGATCATTTAAAAAGAAAACTTCCCGGATTATCCACATTGCTAGAAAACGAGTGTCGACATTTCAAATCCCAACGGGGATCCATCATCAGGACTTTCTTGAATGAAGGAATTGAGAAAAAGACTAAGACCATTAATATAGGACTTTGATGTTGTTTCCTTATTTACCAAAAAACCCATCCAGGAAGTTTTTGATGTCATTAGGCGGATCTTAGCCTTTGCCTCACCTCGACTTCCTTTAGTTTGCAAGGTGAGTTATATGAGAAAACATGTGGGGTTTCTATGGGTTCCCCTCTCTCCCATGTAGTCGATAAATTATTTATGGAGGATTTTGAAATGAAGGCCTTGACCTCTGCTCCATTTCGCCCTAGGAAGTGGAAGAGGTTCATGGATGACACTTGTGTCATTTGGCCCCATGGTCGAGACAAGACAAGTTTGTTTCTTGGGTACATGAACTCCCAGTCACACTTAACCAAATTCACGATGGAAGTGGAGGTAGATGTTTCTATACCCTTCTTAGATATCCTTCTCTCAAGAATGGATGATGCTTCCATTTCTCACCAAGTTTTTCACAAGAAAATTCACACCAAACAGTATCTTCATGCTGGTTCTCATCATTTTCCTGCTAAAAAATTTGGTGTTCTTTGCACCCTTCTTACCCATGCTTTAAGAATCTCTGATGACAACCACTTGGAATTAGAAAAATCCGATCTTCTTGACGTTTTTGAAAATAATGGGTATAAATATCTAACGGCTTTAAAGCCTTTCAAAAAGCATATAAAGGATTAAAATGGAAATCCACTTGGGTTTATCCTATATCCAAAGTTCATCTATCATTTATCTAAGGGACCACGGAAAAACTTTCCAATATCCCTAGAAATAATAATGTCTCATCTTCATTCAAGCCTCTATATACAATTAGAAATTATTTTGGATTTGTAAAGGACCCTATCGACCCAAAAGACATGAAAGGTGTTTACATGATTCCTTCTTCATGTGGTACTCCCTATATCAGTAAAACATGTCGATCCATTAGGCATATAATCCAGGAGCATGCAACAGAAATTAGGCACAATTGGTCCCACACATCGGCTCTTACAGAACATGTGGAAAACATGTGTCACCGCATTTTCATTGAGGAGTCCAAGGTCATCACTAAGGTTGATCACTTCCATCATAGGAAGCTTAGGCAACCCAATGAGATTGAAGAACATACTAAGAATCTTAATAGAGATGATGGTTGGAAATTGAGTAAGAGTTGGAATCTAGCCCTCTCAAGGTGACTTCCCACCCATCTTGCTCTCAGTCTCGGCTTCTTTCAGTCTTTCCTTTTTTTTCCTTTTTTTAAGGTTTTGTTTCTTTTTCATCCCTTGTCTTTTATTTCCTTTGCCACCCCTTGTTATTTCTTAATATTTTATTTATTCTTTCCCTTGATATTATATTATCCTATATATTACATTATACTTATATTATATTAATTAAATTATAAATATAATATTTATTAATTGAATTCATAATCTTTTTGTAATATTTATTATGTTAGATTTAGTTTATGAGTGATAAAAAATAGCTCTTTTGAGATTCTTTCATCAGGTCATTAGTCAATTTTTTTTTCTTTTTCAGTTAGCTTTCAACAATAATTTTGGTCACTGAAGAAATCTTATCTTGATATGCTGCTCCTTCACATCATTTCATCACCATTTAGAGGTCTAAAGTGAGGTTTTCCATCTCATATAGGTCAATTCTAGGTTTTTAACTATCTATGGAAAGTATTTAGATTTCCATTATCAAATAAAGCAGTTTGTCTTCCGTCCTATTCACAACGTTTGGTTGAAGGAGCAAACTTGTTTTCATAGTTTCAATAAAACTCTCCATCTCACAAAAAACTCATAATATGTTGTTGTATTCATGAATAAAGGAAGAGCATTGATGAGAAAATTATTTTAAACCACATGTTTTATGAACTTTTAATTCTTCAAAATTTTGAGAATTATTCTCAAAGACAATAGGATTTATCCTACGTGTCATCCTAAACTACTCATACAACATGTTACATACCCTATCCCGTCACTTATCCAAATCACATCATATTTATTATACCCCTACCCCACAATTCATTAATCATCGTCATACATTAATTACCACTCACCTCACCGCTCATCCATCGCATCATGATCAAATCCAATGGCCCATATATGATTTCGCCCCACCCTCATCATCCAAAAATTATCGTCAAATGGGGGGGGATCTAAAATGAGTGGTTTCATAACCCAACCCCACCGCTACAACATATGATGTCGCACTCCCCCCTCACAAAACAACTTAACGCCGATGGACCCCTCTAAAATCCCGCTTATCTCTAGGATGAAACCACTACCTAGCCTGCGATTTATGTCATGCCACATGGGTTATGCCACTATCTAATCAAATAAATTCCCGCCCTTCTATAACCATCAATGAATTATATTTAATTTCTAACCGTTAGGCTAATATACTCGTACCCTTTTGAACGAGAATTAAACCCAGATTTTTATAGATTCATCCTAAAAACCTATTCAAAACTTCATTGTTATTTTCACTCTGCTCTATACAGGACAGTTACGATTTCATAGAGATCACCAGAACTCCAGAACAAGAATCTGATCACTTTATAATGCGTCCTTTGCAACTATAGATATTTTTTCTAATTTGTAGAGCCTTCTCTCAGTCTCGGCCTCCATTTCTTCATCAAAGAAATTTCCTTCGTTATTCAAACAGATCCAGTCATGCCTCCAAAGAAAAAAGGACCAGAAGAACCAGTAAGTCTACTACTTCATCCTCAAATTGACTTCCATCATGTACCATTAGCAGATAGAGACCATAAGATCTATGAAACTCTTTTTGATCTTGAATTGTTTCAAATGTATTTCTGGTTAGAGGAAAAATTTATAGATAAACCTTATGATATAGGGTTGTGGGATTCAACCTTGCCACATTATATCTTTCCTCACACCCATAGTGCCCCAAAAATTGTTATAAAATGCCAAGCCTGGTATGTGCCTAACTAAAGAGCTATTATTGCTCCTATGGGAGAGATTTTTGTAACCATAATTGCCCAAACCATAGAAAAAATGACGCAGGCCCCCGTCATAGAGAATGCCACTCCATTTTCTCAAGAAGCACTGATTGAAATATGTAAAAAAATGGACTTTTCAAAAGGATCTCAAACTCTTGAGCTGTTTCTGACTGAAAATGCTCCATTACCCAAGAATAATCTTCCATTTCCATCATCCATTTTCCCTTAAAGATCCAAAAAAATCATCAAGGTTATCTCTTACCTTCTTGGTTATTATTCATACTAATGGGTAGATGAATCCATCATAGGATTGATGACTATTTTCTCTACAAATTCCAAACCCTCCATCATATTCAATTTCAGTCAATTCATTACAGATTCCATTCATGAGAAGTTTGTTAAATTCCCAACTTAAGAGGTTCTCAAATATGCCTATGTGTTATTTTATTTGTTTTTATAGTGTGAGGGAGAAAAAATCAAGTTTTCATTACAAAAATTGGATGAGGAAGGAAATCAAAAATCAATTATTTTCTGAACTTCATTAGTAATGAAGGAACAAAAGGAAAATTCATATAACCAGTTTTTAGAATTGTTTTTACATCCAACACTCTATTTACTAAACAACACTACAAAGCCCAGGATCAATGAAGAGATTAGAAAGGTGTTGCAACTATCATATCAAGCTAGAAAAGGAGATTGGTATCTCTATCAGAACGACACAGAACTCAAATTTTATGGTTGTGAGCTTCCCCCTTACAAATTCCCAAAATTCCTCCCAATGAGGACTTTTGCATTAGAATACATTAGATAAATTCTTAATGCCGATGACGTGCATTTTGTATCTGCTAAAAATAAATCATAATTCAAAATAAAAAACATATATGGCCTTTTATTTGCAATTGCAGGACAACAAAGGAAGAAGCAGAAAAATTGTTGAAAGAGATGAAATTTATCCTCAGTTTCACATGGTCATATGACCTAGTTGGTGTTATTTCTAAATTAATGGTAAAGAACAAATATACACCTTATTTTCATACAAATAGACCCAAAATTGAGAGATATGTGAATCAACTTGAATTGATTGAGGGTAATTTACAAGAATATGAAGAAAAACATTGTCTACATCATCATTACAGACTCCTATTATACAGGAGAGAGCAGGAAAAAGGATCAGAGAAGATCAATCAGCTCCAATCACTAACTCATCAAGCAAATGATTCAAAATCCATTACAGGAAAGAAGACAAAGCTAAATCCAAAAGTCAATCCTAGCAAGGATTCAGAGCAAGAAGTAATTATTATTACCAAAGAGACACTTCCTTCCACACAGGTAGGTGATCAAAATACTTCTACTCCTACTACTTCAGTAGTTTCTCAAGATCAACATAAACCCATTCAAACTAGTACAGTTGTTACAGGGGAAAGAGATAAGACTATCTTTGATACCTTCAGGGAGATAAATTTGAAGAATGAAATGTTGAAGACCAACACATACAATAAGTTTTGGAAGAAAATTCCCAGCTCTTAGAGATGGTTTCTCTCAACTTTTGATTCAGATAAGGGAGAAATGCAGCTTGCCTTTCTTCAAGCACAAATTCCACAACCAAGGTGAGAATCAGATTAATAAAGAATGCATTTGAATTTGATACTAAGGAGATACATCCAATAGATCAAATGGAGTTACATAAACAAATTGGTGAGATGATTTCATCCACTCTCACTAACACTGCTATGAGTTTGTCAAAATTTCAAGTTTCATTGGCTAATGTCCATTCACAACTAAAAATGGAGAAAATTTCTTCATTTTCTAAAGACACAAGAATCAAAACTTTGGAAGACCTGGTGATCAAAGTTGGATATGATCATTCCAATGTCAGTGTAGAAAATGAAATCATCAAAAATAAAAATGCTGACATAGCATCATTAAGAAAGAAATTGAAGATTCCAGCTACAAAAGATCCTCTAACAGAAGACATTGAATAGACTCAATCCTAGAAAACATAAATTATGAAGTTGATTATGGAACATAATGCTCAAATAAAATAGATGGAATCAGAGCTAGAGAAAATGATAAAGCAAAAGGAACAAACAACAAAAACATCTAAATTTCCTTTAGAAGCAGTGCCTCTCGAAGTTATTCCTATAACCAAGCCTTCTATAGCAATTATTGCAGATAGAGTTGAGCAACTTACTAGATTAGTGGGAAATATGTCAATTTAGGAAGGGGAGATAAAGAAATTACAAGACCAAGTGCAATTGCTACAATATCAGAAGTCTAAAGATGAAAATTTACATGCAGCTGAAGCATAGAGAGCTAAAAAGCTAATGGAGAGGATGTAAGTAGAACAAAAGCATTCAACCATTGGAAACATTTCGGGGAACGTAAAAGAAATAATTTGGAAAGATATCATGGAAAATATTAATGAAATTTGGCCAACTATACAAAGTATATTTGAACAAAAGGAGTTGATACAGAAATAAAATGAAGCCATTGCAACAATTAAAGCACAACTTGGAGATAAGGTTGCTACAACAAACAACACTATCAAGTTTCTGAATTTAGAGAACATGTATGAGATGGATTATTTTGGCATATATGATAGAAAGGAAACAATCCTCGAGGTAAAGAAGGTTCTTAGAAAGAATAATTTAATTCTTCAGCTTCAGGAGAAGTGTCATAGTATGTAAATCATAGTGCATATATTTTTCAACAGAATAGAGCCTCTGACACAGAAAGGATTTCCTTATCTAATTGTGATTAATGATAAACTGATGACCAAAGAATATTATTGGAGAACACTTAAAGAAAGTGCTAGAGATACTGCCAAATTTTCAAAAATTAAAGGCACAATGACATGAACGGCATTATTGGGAACATTAAGCAATGATATTTTTATTCAATATGAGATAAAACATGTTTTCGTGGTGACGCCAAATTTTTCCAAGTACACTAAAATGGATGAATTTTACCATAAGGTAATAGAATTGACCATCCTGGATGAACATCATTGCTAAAAATTGTGTGAATTCCAGGAGTAAATGTTAAAAGAGAAAAATCAAACTCACCAAATTATCAATCAACTAACAACCAACACAGTCCACAATTCCTTCTTTTTAGAAATTATTTTCTGTTAGAGCAGCGCCAACACATCAAATTGATTTTATTTCCATATTGTAGTTAGAGTTTAATTTGGCAAATAAAATGCTATTTTTTAAGATAGAATTTATGTAATATGTTGTAAATTTTTTTTTCTATAAATGCTTCACTGTATGAAGTATTCTGGTTGGGTTGGATAATTTTGAGTTTTTGAGAACTCTGTGTGTTACTGTGGATCTTTTGTACATCTTTTAATGAAATCAAGGAAGTTGCAACAATATTGTCCTAACAAAGTGAGGCAAGGTAGGTAGACTTATTAAGCACAGTTAAGGTTTCGTTTTGTAAGCCACACTATCTGTTCCTCCTTTCATTCCATCTTTACCTTTACAAAATTTTATTCAATCCACACCACAATTCACACCTCCAACACCTCCTCCATTAACCATGGCTATATTTTCTCCACTAATTTTCTGACCTCAAAAATATGGTCAGAGCCTACCTCTCTTGATGGAACATCGGAAATCACAACCTATCAACATGTGGCTAAAGTAATTGATTTTATAGACCTTGAGAAATAGACAAGGATGATGCTAAGATGTGTATTATTGCTCAAAGTTTTTCTAGAGAAATAAATAAATGGTTTCGTTCTCTTGGAGCTGGTACAATTGGTACCTCACAAAAACTAATTCATTTATTCATGGAAAAATGGGAAGAGAAGAAAAATCCACTACAAGTTCTAGTTGTATATAATGCACTGAAAACGAATAAAAATGAGTTTGTCCAAGAATTCATAGCTAGATTTATCAAGATATATGATTCAATTCCTGATAATAACAAGCCTCCTAGAGGCGTTTCTATACTCCATTATCCTAATGGTTTTTATCCCGACATGGCCTATCGGCTGAGGGAGAGAAACCCATCAACTTTGGAAGAAATGAAAAGAAATGCCGTGAGTGTAGATGCCAATTTGATTATTAAAAACTCCAAGGTCAAAATAGAGAAAAAATTCACAATAAAAGAAGAAGCATCCACTTCATCGGAAGCCAAATTTTATACTTTCATAAAATATATGGAGAAAATGATGGATAAGATGTCTAGTGCTAATCAAGAAGCTGAACCTTCTATAAGAAATCCCAATTTCAGGGTCCAAAATCAGCAATACCAATACAAGATAAAACAAAGGGAATAGAGGGGTTAGGAGCGACAAATCAATAACAAGTTCAGACACCATTTCAGCAGAATTGTATTAAAGGCCATAATGAATATGATGAAGAAGACATTTCTAGGGAAAACCATTTATTTGAGTAAAATCGACAACCTTTCTTCCTCACTGAAGAATATCAATATTTTGCAGAAATTTGTTCATTAGAATACCAACAATATGTCATATGAAATGAAGACTTAATGTGCACTAAATATTATTAAAGAGGATATCAAAATGCCCTCACCCAATTTCAAATGTAGTATGGTTTGAGGAGTAGAAATGTTCCTCTCATTGACAATCAAAAGAAGAAGAAATCTCAAAATAGTACTCAACAAAAGGAAATTTTTGCACCAAACAAAAGAAAAGAAAGTGCACCTGCTAGTTCTACCTCTCCTAAAGCTAATGAAGCATCCACCATCAATCAAATAAAATATCAAGAAGTTCAAGAAGGAGGATAGAAGAAATATTATCCATCCAAAGAACTGCTTGGAAAGAAAGATACATCACTGAAAGAGGTAGATAAGCATCCTTCTCATTTTTCACTTGAAAATGAAATTTCTAAATTGAAGGTCTGTATTCCTCTGAAGGAGATAATGAAGAATGATTAGTATAAGTTTCAATTTACTAATTTTCTTAGAGTTGGTCAAACATCTGATATGTTTAACTTGAGTGATGATCATCTTGAGCTTCTTTTTGGTCCTATTGTTGACGGTAAATAAGAAGATAGTGAAGTTCCTTTGTTTTACCTAATTCTCAAGATCCATGATTTTATTCTTCATAATGCAATGCTTGATTCAGGAGCATCCTACAACCTCATGCCTAAAGCTATTATGGACAAATTAGGACTAGAAATCACAAGTCCTTATCATGATATCTATTCATTTGATTCAGGAAGGGTGAAATGTCTTGGTCTTATTAAGGAATTAGTGGTCTCATTAAAACAGATCCTAGCCAAGAATGTCCTTGTGGATGTTTTTGTGGCTGAAATCCAACCTAGGTATGGAATTCTACTTTCTAGATCATGGGGAGTAAAGCTTAGAGGAACATTGCAACTTGACTTTTCATATGAAACAATTCCCATCTTTGGAAAATTCAGGAAACTTTACAGAGAAAGTAAGATGAAGTATATGATCAGTACCAGAGAAATGCCTAACATTCATCACATTCATGTTGTACATACAGACCTAGAATATTTTATTTTATTTAATGAAGAATTATGAGCATCTTCAGAGTTTCTGAATGAAGAATAATCCGAAAATCCAGAAAATTAAAATACTTTTTTAGAATTGGCAGAGAAAATTTTTTGTAAAATAGTGCCAAATATTTTAGAATTTAAGACATCTCCTCAAGAAGAAAATAATAAAATAGTAGAAAAAAAAGAAATTTTGGATACAAGAGAGATATCTCAAACAAGGGACAAAAGCCAACCATATGATTTTCACCTACCAGATAAAGAAAATAATCTCTGGACTATGGATTTTGATGGAGCCATGGGCAAAGAATGTATTGGTATTGGAATATGGAATCACGGCCCAATTAATAAATAATTGGACATCCCTCCAAATTTTTTAATGCCTTCCTACAAACTAGAATTTGACTGCACAAATAATGAAGCCGAATATGAAGCCCTCATTGCTCGCCTAAAAATTTAAAAAAAGCTTGGTGCAAAGAAAATTTATGTATATGATGAATTTGAGTTAGTTATCAAGAAAGCCAAAGGAGAGTATCAGACCGAACAACCTAGAATGAGAGCTTACTAAAATGCAATCCTAGATATTCTCAAAATATTTCCTAAATATACTTTGTCATTAATTCCCAGAAACGGTAAGTTATTGTGGATTCTCTTGCCACTTCTGCTAGTATGTTCAAAATTCCAATGTATCAAAACAAAAGGTATTAAATAAATGTCAAATGGTGCCTTGTTGTCCCTAACAATGTTCAATATTGGCAAGTATTTCAAAATGATGAGAAAATCAATAACTTATTGTTGGAAATATTGTCATTGATGGCAAAGGCGGCAGCACTCAGGAAAAAGAGGCAGCGCTGAAGCAAAGGAAGGCAAAAGAGGCACAGCGAAAGCAATAGAGGCAGCAATAAGACAGTCAAAATGTAACATTCATAGAAGCATAGTGAGACAGAGGCAGAGTGACAGAAGCAGAGACAGAGGCAGAGAGCAGTTACAAAATTCCGGGAATCGCACACTCCAGCGAGCATTATACATATAATATAACACGAATCTTATTCCAGGAATCGCAGACTCCAGCCAGGCGTTACACATATAATACAGAACCATATTCCGGGAATCGCACTCTCCAACCGGCGGAGCACATATAATATATAAACCATATTCCGGGAATCGCTTAACCCTTTGGCAAAGTATACATATATGTCCGTTATATTATGGAGTGCACAAAACGAAGTTTTAGATGGTGGGACCTCTCCCCAATCACAAGTATTTTGTTATATGCTCCGATCGAAGGCCGGACCTGATCGAGTTATATGCCACAGTTTATGAGCCAATCGCATCCGAGTTCCCAATCGCAATCGGAACTTTCCGATTGATCGCAAGTCTTTTTTTATATGCTCCGATCAAAGGCCAGACCTGATCGAGTTATATGCCACAGTTTATGAGCTAATCGCATCCGAGTTCCCAATCGCAATCGGAACTTTCCGATTGATCGCAAGTCTTTTGCTATATGCTCCGATCAAAGGCTAGACTCGATGACGATTGTACGATGGAATTAATTGGTTCAATCGCGTCCGGAATCTCAATTGCAATCGGAACTCTCCGATTGATTGCACGACTTTGTAATATGTTGCGATTGAAGTGGCGGACTCGATGGCGATTATACGATGGAATTAATTGGTTCAATCGCATCTGAAATCTCAATCGCAATCGGAACTCTGCGATTGATTGCACGACTTTGTAATATGTTGCGATTGAAGTGGCGGACCCGATGGAAATTATACGATGGAATTAATTGGTTCAATCGCGTCCGGAATCTCAATCGCAATTGGAACTCTCCGATTGATCGCACGACTTTGTAATATGTTGCGATTGAAGTGGCGGACCCGATCCTGTTATATGCGGGAGTTAATTTGTGCAAATGGCATCCGTGTTCTGATCGCAATCGAAACTTTTCTATAATACGTCCCGATTGCATGTGTTCAAAGTTCGGACCCGATTGCGATATGAGCCATGTTTTATGTGGTCATCGCGTCCGTTTGATCAATCGCAATCGCAAGTTTTCGTTTGGCACCACCGATCCGCCGACGGAGATGTGGGGCCCGACCCTTTCATGTATTAGTGGTTGTGATTCGACTTATTGGATTGTAATATAAGACCAAAGGCTTAAGGTGGAGGGTGATTGCTTATATATAAAAGGATTGTTGTTAGATATACAAAACACGGTTGCAAGTGTATTAAAATATGTCACATGGGCTGTGAACCCACGGGCCTCGGCTTAATGGGAGGACGATTATAAATATACAATGACTGTGATATATGTCCGTTCCACTTGAGGAATGTTCCACATCAACAAGACACTTGCTGCAAGTCAGCAGTCACGTATTTTTTCTAAGAGGCACTGATATAAAATCACTGTTACACGTATACAGCAAATACACTACAGCAGAGGATAGAAAAGCATACAGAGCAGAAAAGAGTCAAAACACAGTCACAGAAAAGACAAATGCGCAGCAAACCAAGAGACAAAATAAGTGAGCTGGAATTCATATTGTAATTCAAATGTAAATGTTTTAATTGTTTTTATTGTTTGTGATGCATTGGCAAGTCTCCGAGAGAAAACAAACTCCCACTGTAATGTTAAAATTGACACCTACAGTTATAATTTCTGAGTAAGCTGATAAAAGGAGTAAGAAGGAAGAAGGCAAAGAGACATGACTTTCCATTTCGAATTCCAAGCAGAATACAAACAGTCATGTGAGGAAATATATAAATAATATCATCTTGATATGCAGAGTGGTTTTTTTTTTTTTGGAGCAAGGGAGAGAGAATATATAGAGAAAATGCAGAATATAGAAGACAGAGAAGATTAAGAGAAGCTACAGAACAGAGCTGATATCTGAGGTAAATCAACAAACATTCAGTTTTAGAAAATGAGGAAGTTGGAGCTTCCCTATCAAGTTGCAGCCTGATAGCTGTCAGTTGTAGCTGACTGAGGTTGGAGCCTCCTGTAGGTTGGTGCCTGCAGAAAATTGAAGGGAGTTGGTGCTTCCTTGCAAGTTGTAGCTTGCAGAATTGAGGTAGGAGCCTCCTGTAGGTTGGTGCCTACAGAAAAATAGTGGTGAGAGGGAGTTGGAGCTTGCCTTTGCATCACAACAATAATAAGATGTGGTTTTCTCCTTTTATGGGTTTCCACTTATATCTCGTGTCTCTGCATGATATTTATGTATTGATCTCGATATGTATTATTTGGCTTAAGACCTCGCTGCTCTCATATTAAGCCCACGTTCTATTAAACTCTTACTTTCGATTACATTCTAAAATTACTCTCACATCAAATAGAGTTTGAAATGAAGGTGTAAATAAGTTTAATGAAAAGTTTGGTGATCAGAATGTATTAAACTCGATTCACCCCCCTCGCTTAATATAGATTCAACAATTGGTATCGAGCCTGCCTTGTACAAGTCTAACAACCAAAAGGAGATCCTAGGTTCCCAAGATGGCTAGTAAAGAAGGATGCTCAACCAATAAAGCCCCTTTCTTCACTGGTGAAAGTTATGCTTTCTGGAAAATCAGAATGAAGACATACATAATGTCTCTAGGAATAGAAGTCTGGGCTGCTGTGGAATTAGGATATGCCCCGAAATCAACTGATACAGAAAAAGAAGCTAAAGAAAGCTTTGTGGCTAATGCAAAAGCCATGAATGCCATCCTGAATGGATTATGTGAAGCAGAGTTTATTAAAGTAATGCACAAAGACACTGCCAAGAAAATTTGGGATACTCTTGAAGGCATACATGAGGGATACCAGCAAGTAAAAACGCCAAACTTCAACTATATAGAGCCCAAATTTTGAAAAACTTAAAAATGAATGATAATGAAGATGTTGGCAGCTTCTTCTTAAAAGTTGCAGAAATTGTTAACAATATGAAAGCTCTTGGAGAAACCATACCAGAAAGTATAGTTGTGCAAAAGTTTCTAAGATCACTCCCATCTAGATTTAATCCCAAGGTATTTGCAATAGAAGAGACAGCGGATTGGGAGACTCTGACCATGAACCGGATACTTGGAAATCTAACAGCCTATGAAATGAGGCTCCCACAGAAGAAGCCAAGTACAAGGGAAGCAGCATTCAAAACAGAAACTAAGAAAGAAGAAAAGGAAGAAATATGCTCTTGCTCTAATGAAGAAGACGCTAAATTTGTCAAGAAATTGGATAGAGGCTCAGGTAGATACAAAGGTAAACTTCCCTTCAAATGCTTTAACTGTGGAAGAGTTGGACATTATGCTGCTAAATGTCCTCACAAGAAAGTAAGAAATCAAGCTCAAGAATCAGAGAAATACACATCAAAGAACTGGCAGAAAGGAAAGAAATTTAGCAAAAAATCCTTCTATGCTCAGCAAGACAGCAGTGCATCTGAAGACTCAGATGAACCCTCAAGTGAAGAAGGAACCTCAGAATTTTTATTGATGGCCATAGAAGATCTTGAGGGACTCCTACTAGAAGATGAAGAAGAAGAAGGGGAAGTAGACCTTGAGGGGGAGCTAAGAAGTGCTCTGGAGGAGATTGACAGACTTAAACTAAAATGCATAAAACAAAAAGAGATTCTCCTAAAATGTGTGAAAGAAGAACAAAATTCAGAAGTCCTCATGCAGCTAAAGGTAAAGCTTGAAGAAGCCAAGAAGATAGAAGATATGTTACTTCAGAAAATCAAAGATAAATCTCGAGAACAAGAGAAGCTGTAAGAAGAAATTCTGTGTCTGAGAAAGAAATTAGAAAATGCTCAACAGAAAGTTTCTATATACCCTTCTCAAACAACAAGCTCTATTAAGTTGAATGAAATTTTGTTTGCTCAAAGATCCCCTATGATAAAGACTGGAATAGGTTACGAAGGAGAATCAAGTAAAGGAAAAGAAAAGGTTGACAGAGAGATTATTTTTGTAAAAGCAAAGAAGGATGAGGAAGTAGCTCAAATAATTCCTACAAAAGAAGAAATCTGCAATAAGAGAGACAGAGAGCAGAAGAAACCTCTAGTAACAAATAATATAATGAATACTAAGATGACAGAAAAAGAATCATATGCCCCTAAGTATATCAAATTTGGAAGTCATCAGAGGAAATTCTTCCCTCCTATGAAGAATGCCACCTGCTATGTCTGCCACAAGCCAGGACACATTGCTGCATATTGTTATGCAAGGAAGAGTAATTCAGACCTGCAAAAGATGTAAACAGTGAAGAGGCTATCTCAAACAAATAAATGGAGAAAACAATCTCACATCAGGTATGCAAATAATTTCTATGGTTATTGTTTTTATTGTAAGGAGTTTGGCCATAAAATTATTGAATGTAGAAAGTATGGACAAAGACTGATGTTCAATACCTCAAGGAGGTTTATGAGTCAAAGAAATTTTGTTCATGCTCACAATTCCGCAAAAACTATAATCAAATGTTGTATATGCAATCAAATTGGGCATATATCTTCCAAGTGTTCTCTAAAGGGATATAATTCATCACCTCACAAAAGATACCAAACAAAAGGGGGCCTCCAGTGGATAAAGAAGGTGAATAAATGTGACCTCGCTCTAACTGCTCAAGATCTGAAAAGCCAGTGGTACTTGGACAGTGGCTGCTCCAAAAACATGACTGGAGATAGAAGCAAGTTTATAACTCTTGATGAAAAGAAATCTGGCAATGATATTTTTGGTAATGATAAATCAGGAAAGATCAAGGGAAAAGGCTCAGTCAGCATAGACAGTGGCAGAGGAAAAGCCCAAGAGGTACTATTTGTGGATGGATTGAAAGAAAATTTATTGAGTGTCAGTCAGATGTGTGACAAAGGCTGTGAAGTTCTTTTTAGAGCACAAGATTGTGTAGTCAGGTCAAGCACAATAGGAAAGACTCTACTCAAAGGTGTTCGAACAGAGAACAATGTATACATAGTGAAAGAGGAAGATGAAGCCTGCCATCTTAGCAAAATTAAGGAGTCATGGTTGTGGCATAGGATATTGGGACATCTCAGCTTTGACCATATCATCAGACTAAGCAAGAAGAAAGCTGTCAGGGATATGCCAGAAATAAAAAGGCCTTCAAGTACTATATGCAAATCTTGTCAATTTGGGAAACAAACTCGCACATCCTTTAAATCTAAAGAAGAGTTATCAACAAGAACACCACTGCAACTTGTGCACATGGATCTGTGTGGACCTGCAAGAACCAAAACACCAAGTGGAGAGTCCTACTTTATGCTGATAATAGATGATTTCTCCAGAATGACATGGGTTGCGTTTCTCAAGAATAAATCAGAAGCACTGGACAAATTTAAGATATTCAAGGCATTAGCTGAAAATCAAAGAGGATGCAAACTAAAATGTATCAGATCAGACATAGGAGGAGAATTTACAGATTATGACTTTGCTGACCTATGCAATGAACATGGCATAAAACAACAATTCAACATTGCAGGAACACCTCAGCAGAATGGAGTAGCAGAAAGACAAAACAGATCTGTTCAACAAATTGCCGGAGCCATGATGCAAGAGAATGATATTTCTCAAACTTTCTGGGCAGAAGCAGTGCACACAACAGTACATATCCTTAATAAAGCTCACTTAAGGCCAAGCAGTGACAAGACTCCATATGAACTATGGCATGGAAAGTCAGCTTCAATAAAACATTTCAGAGTCTTTGTGCAAGTGTTACATAAAGAATACACACAGCAAACTTGGGGAAACGGATAAGAGCAGAGACATGATTTTTTCCAGATATGCTCTGGGGTAAAGCAAAGGGTATGTAAGCATAAATAAGATTCTCTTCAATATAGTTATGTTATTGGATAGATTTAATAAGAACCTTCCAACAACATAAGAAGATAGACTAAACAATGTATGAAACTATGAAGAGGAAGACAAGGATAGATG
Source organism: Pinus albicaulis (assembly GCA_034641835.2). NCBI lineage: Eukaryota > Viridiplantae > Streptophyta > Pinopsida > Pinales > Pinaceae > Pinus > Pinus albicaulis. Next base: position 804,788,158 of record CM076574.1, on the reverse strand, counting down.
ATAAATGGCAAGATAAATATGATGCAGAGCTGAGCTCGAAAGCCCCCTCAAGATACACTCAGAAGAATCATCCTGAAGATCAGATCATAGGAGACAAGAAAGTAGGGGTCCAGACAAGAAGGCAGCTAACTAAACAGATAGAAGAGGTATACATAGCCATGTTATCATAAATAGAGCCAAAGAGATTTGAAGAAGCCAGCAAGGACAAGTATTGGGTGAATGCTATGAATGAAGAATTAGACCAAATTGAGAAAAACAATACCTGGGAACTAGTTCCTAGACCCATTGGGAAAAATGTCATAGGCTCAAAATGGGTATTCAAAACAAATGAAATGAGTGAAGTAGCACCTGCAGCCAAAGCCAATGTCTCAGTTGATACCACAAATGAAGGATTTTAATTACATTGGGAACATTTTGCACCGTAGGGCTGTGTAATGGAGGCTATCAGTGTTCCCCAATTTGGCAAGCACCAAGACTTCAAGGTATATCAAATGGATGTAAAGTCTGCTTTTCTTAATGGAGATCTAGAAGAAGAAGTATACATGGAACAACTAGAAGGCTTCTCATTGACAAACAAAGAAGACTATGTATGCAGATTGAAGAAGGCCCTATATGGACTGAAACAGGCTCCTCGTGCTTGGTACTCAAGACTGGATAAACATTTGCAAAAATAGGGTTTTAAGAGAGGTGGAGTAGACAACAATCTATACATAAAAGCCCATGAGAATGAACTCCTGATTGTTGTAGTGTATGTTGATGACATTATGTTTGGAAGCAACAAAGATGAACTAGCAAAAGGGTTTGCTGATGAGATGAAAACAGAGTTTGAAATGCCTATGATTGGAGAACTGCCACTAGATCCGTGGAATTCAACAGGGGTGCTGAACATTATGCCATCTCATTTTGTTAGCCGCATTTAAAGAACAAGTTGAAAATTCTGGAAGGGAGGACTCAGAATCAATGAAACTTCTTGACATCATGTGAGATGTAAGCTGTGTTTAGTATGTCCATACAGATCAAAACCCATGTATCCATGATAGGAAGCTCGCTCGTACTTGAGCAGCTTCACATCAAGGATTATGCTAGCAAGATAATTTAGTAAAGATATCTACACACCAAAATAAATACTAAAGAAAGAAAGAAAATACGTATATTCATATGAATATATACAAACCAATAAACTGGAAGGCAAGAGTTTCACTTTAATAATATATTCACAGACAACATTAAATAAACGGGGAGTGACAGAGTACAAGGGAGGGTGTATTTATCTAGGAACTAGTTCTGTGTGTGCGTACAACTTAGCAAGAAACAAACATTCATATTCCTATCTATTAAATAAGTTAATATATAGCAGCAGCAGCATGTTGTACACAAGTCATGTGGATGAAGCAAACTCTTCAAGACATGAAGGTAAGCATTAATGAACCTATCTCAATTAAATGTGATAATACAAGTGCTATAAGTATATCTAAAAATCCTGTGCTTCATTCAAAAACTAAACATATACCAATCAAGTATCATTTTCTCCGAGAACAAGTGGCTCAGAAGATAGTTAAATTGGACTATGTATCAACGAAAGAACAGATAGCAGATATATTTACCAAACCACTTGCCAAAGAACCATTCGAATACTTGAGAGACAAACTAGGGGTAGTATCTGTAGATACTATTCTCTAATATGAAGAGAAAGTACAGTCTCAGGGGGAGAACAAAATGAAGATATCATTCCAGGGGGAGAACATCCAGCAAGATAAGCATAAAACAAGTCCATAGGATCAACATTATCAATATTATCAGCATTCAGAAGCAACAAGAACCTTTCAATCGTAAAATGCATCATCTCTGTCTGCAATCTAGCACATATTACAGGCACTACAAATGAAACACAGCATAGTCCAATTTCGGCAAAAGAGGACCTAAACGTAACTCAGAGAAAGGAAATACAACGACAGAACCCATACGGAGGGATGAGGAGTCATCCTTTGCCATTGATGTCAAAGGGGGAGGAAGAAAAAATAGCAGGAGGAAGAGCAAGCAACAAGAGAAAGAGAAAGCAAACAGAGAAAGTGGATTGCCATCAATGCCAAAGGGGGAGACTGTTGGAAATATTGTCATTGATTGCAAAGGCGGCAACACTCAGGCAAAAGAGGCAGTGCTGAAGCAAAGGAAGGCAAAAGAGGCACAGCGAAAGCAATAGAGGCAGCAAGAAGACAGTCAAAATGTAACAGTCATAGAAGCATATTGAGATGAGGCAAAGTGGACAAGACCAGATGAGGCAGAGAGCAGCTTACAAATTCTCGGAATCGCACACTCCAAATGAGCATTATACATATAATATAATGCGAATCTTATTCCAGGAATCGCAGACTCCAGCCGGGCGTTACACATATAATACAGAACCATATTCCGGGAATCGCACTCTCCAACCGGCGGAGCACATATAATATATAAACCATATTCCGGGAATCGCACACTCGAGCGAGCATTATACATATAATATAACACGAATCTTATTCCGGGAATCACAGACTCCAGCCGGGCGTTACACATATAATATAGAACCATATTCCGGGAATCACACTCTCCAACCGGCGGAGCACATATAATATATAAACCATATTCCGGGAATCGCTTAACCCTTTGGCAAAGTATACATATATGTCCGTTATATTATGGAGTGCACAAAACGAAGTTTTAGATGGTGGGACCTCTCCCCAATCACAAGTATTTTGTTATATGCTCCGATCGAAGGCCGGACCTGATCGAGTTATATGCCACAGTTTATGAGCCAATCGCATCCGAGTTCCCAATCGCAATCGGAACTTTCCGATTGATCGCAAGTCTTTTTTTATATGCTCCGATCAAAGGCCAGACCTGATCGAGTTATATGCCACAGTTTATGAGCTAATCGCATCCGAGTTCCCAATCGCAATCGGAACTTTCCGATTGATCGCAAGTCTTTTGCTATATGCTCCGATCAAAGGCTAGACTCGATGACGATTGTACGATGGAATTAATTGGTTCAATCGCGTCCGAAATCTCAATCGCAATCGGAACTCTCCGATTGATCGCACGACTTTGTAATATGTTGCGATTGAAGTGGCGGACTCGATGGCGATTATACAATGGAATTAATTGGTTCAATCGCATCCGGAATCTCAATCGCAATCGGAACTCTCCGATTGATTGTACGACTTTGTAATATGTTGTGATTGAAGTGGCGGACCCGATCCTATTATATGCGGGAGTTAATTTGTGCAAATCGCATCCGTGTTCTGATCGCAATCGGAACTTTTCTATAATACGTCCCGATTGCATGTGTTCAAAGTTCGGACCCGATTGCGATATGAGCCATGTTTTATGTGGTCATCGCATCCGTTTGATCAATCGCAATGGCAAGTTTTCGTTTGACACCACCGATCCGCCGACGGAGATGTGGGGCCCAACCCTTTCATGTATTAGTGGTTGTGATTCGACTTATTGGATTGTAATATAAGACCAAAGGCTTAAGGTGGAGGGCGATTGCTTATATATAAAACGATTGTTGTTAGATATACAAAACACGGTTGCAAGTGTATTAAAATATGTCACATGGGCTGTGAACCCATGGGCCTCGGCTTAATGGGAGGGCGATTATAAATATACAATTACTGTGATATATGTCCGTTCCTCTTGCGGAATGTTCCACATCAACAAGACACTTGCTGCAAGTCAGCAGTCACGTATTTTTTCTAAGAGGCACTGATATAAAAGCACTGTTACACGTATACAACCAATACACTACAACAGAGGACAGAAAAGCATACAGAGCAGAAAAGAGTCAAAACACAGTCACAGAAAATACAAATGCGTAGCAAACCAAGAGACAAAATAAGTGAGCTGGAATTCATATTGTAATTCGAATGTAAATGTTTTAATTGTTTTTATTGTTTGTGATGCATTGGCAAGTCTCCGAGAGAAAACAAACTCCCACTGTAATGTTAATATTGACACCTACAGTTATAATTTCTGAGTAAGCTGATAAAAGGAGTAAGAAGGCAGAAGGCAAAGAGACATGACTTTCCATTTCGAATTCCAAGCAGAATACAAACAGTCATGTGAGGAAATCTATAAATAATATCATCTTGATATGCAGAGAGGTTTTTTTTTTGGAGCAAGGGAGAGAGCATATATAGAGAGAATGCAGAATATAGAAGGCAGAGAAGATTAAGAGAAGCTACAGAACAGAGCTGATATCTGAGGAAAATCAACAAACATTCAGTTTGATAAATTGAGGAAGTTGGAGCTTCCCTATCAAGTTGCAGCTTGATAGTCGTCAGTTGTAGCTGACTGAGGTTGGAGCCTCCTGTAGGTTGGTGCCTGCAGAAAACTAAAGGGAGTTGGTGCTTCCTTGCAAGTTGTAGCTTGCAAAATTGAGGTAGGAGCCTCCCGTAGGTTGGTGCCTGCAGAAAAACAGTGGTGAGAGGGAGTTGGAGCTTGCCTTTGCATCACAACAATAATAAGATGTGGTTTTCTCCCTTTATGGGTTTCCACTTATATCTGGTGTCTCTGTGCATGATATTTATGTATTGATCTGATATGTATTATTTTCTTAATACCTGCTACTCTCATATTAAGTCTACTGCTCTATTAAACTAATACTTTCTGATTACATTCTAAAATTACTCTCACATCAAATAGAGTTTGAAATGAAGGTGTAAATAAGTTTAATGAAAAGTTTAAAAGATCAGGAATGTATTAAACTGATTCACCCCCCCCCCCTCTCATTTTAATTAGAGATTCAACACTTATTGCAGACATAAGAAGAATTCATCAATGCCCAAATAGATGATTAGGAAATTTATTGTACAGACACTACAAGAAAAAATCACATTGGTGAGGGGTGAAAATGGTCACCATAAGCTCATTGGTGAGGGTCAAAAGAGCCTTCGTCACAAAAAAACGGAACGTCACCAAAAGTGGCGTCGCCGAAAGTATAGTTGTTGTGGTGACATTCAAGGTCCGTCACCAATAATGATTTATAGTGACGGATAGTGACCGTCACCATTTCATATGAGCAATGGTGACGGAAAATAGCCTCTGTCACCAAAAAATTAAACGTCACCAAAGGTGGCGTCACTAAAAGTATGTGTTGTGGTGACATTCAAGGTCCGTCACGAATATTGATTATAATGATGGATAGTGACCGTCACCATTTCATATGAACAACAACGATTTTTTGTGATGAAATTTTCATGGCCGTCACTATTGGTGCATATATATATGGTGATGTTCATTGACCGTCACCATAAACTCATTGGTGACATCAATTTCCATCACGAATAATGACTATAATGACAAACAGTGACCCTCACCATTTCATATCAACAACAACGATTTATGGTGACGGACTTTTGATGGTCGTCACTATTGATGCGTATATATGGTGGCGTTCGTTGACCATCACCAATTCATATTTTGGTGAGGGTTGAAAAATGTCACCAGAAGCTCAATGGTGATGGTTAAAAGAGCATCCGTCACCAAAAAATGATCTTCGTCATTCCCTATGAATATCAGGGCATGATGGAATCGAAACACCAACCTCCTTCTTGTAAAGTAGGTGCTCTTCCATTGAGCTAGCACCCTTTAAAAAATTAGACTTTAAACTAGAAATTGCCTCTAAAGGTGAAAAGATTCACCAAAGGAATAAGAACCAAGAAAACTGAAAAAATTCAGTGTCCTTGCTCTTATTTTTATTCTACGACACTCTACAAAGTATGATATTGATCTATGATGTATTGTGCCAAGTGGTTCTAATTTAATAGTAAATGTTATATTTAGATAAAATAAATGAATAAATGAGAGGCCTTATGGACTAATTTTTAATCCTTACACCAAAATATCTTAATATTCAAGTCTATGGAACAACTTGTTCAAAGTTCAAACTGAAGTAGATTTTAAATGGAAAGCCTAAAACCAGCTAAGTAGTTTGAAACTTAACATTTTGGATGTAAATTCTGTTCAATTTATATGACAAGTTATGCCATAACCTTGAAACTAGCTTCTTAGCTAAAAGAATTTCTTAAGTCAACAATGACAAAGAAAGATAGTCATGGCAAGCAAAATTCTCTTGTTTTTTCTAATGAGGGTGCATGTAACTTGAGAAAAGTTCCATGAGAGTATCAAACCATAAAGAGTTTCACTAAAACATGGAAATGACAAAGTCTTGTTAAGAAACAAAATTTTAGTTGAATATATGAAAAGCATCGAGCTAAATGATATAATTAAACTAAAATTAACTTTAAAAAACTGAAATGTTACTGAAAATATCCGTTTCATTAATTTTTCTAAAAGAGTTAGACCAGACATCCTAAGACTCATCTTGATTTTGTAATGGACCATCCTGAAAAAAAATGTCCACATACAACAATCAATGTTATCGTATTGGTAAGACTTTTGATATAATCTATCAAAGCATGTACTATGTAGGAGAATAACTGGAAAGCACAACTAGAAAATTGAATCACAACATAACAATATAAAAGAACATGCAACAGGAAAAGAACAACTCCACGGTTTGATAATTATGAACAATCCATGAACCTATTCTTATATATTGATATAGATAAGGAAATATAAATACAGATTTATGAAATTCAAGTATCAGACAACAATGCCTTGAATAAATATCAATATGTAAAATAGTATTTTTTGCACTTGGATTTACCTTGCAGAACCTCAGGAAAATTTTTCCATAGAAACAGCCAATAAACATAACAACATGGACCTCAAGAGAAATTGTGCAGGGGATAAAATATGAAGGTAAAGCACTAGAGAAGTTTTCAAAGAAAATGATGAAAAGCGTATCTAGAAAGAACTAAGAGCCCTCTGAAGTAAACCACACATTTATCATCGTGACTAGTACACTTGCAAATAAATATCAAAATAAATTATGAACTATTCCACCAAAAAATAGTGAAATTTTCCACTAAAATACAGTTTCAAATTAATCACTAGCATGATGCTAACTTTGTTAGAGCTAACAGACAGAAGATTGAAGTTTAAAAGAAAATACACTTTGATGAATTAGGGATTACCGTGGCATTAGAGGGCACATGTAAAATTACGTTATCATCTCCAAATGCACCCCTACGTAGTGTCCATCTGACACTTTGTGACTTGAACCTTTAAAAGGCTTGCTCAGCCACTTCATCATTCGAGATTTATTGTAAGTGTGATGGTACAATGTGACCTGCATGTCCCAAATCACATGAGCCAAAAATGAAAACTATAATTAAATTATTAATGCCTTACTAATTTAATCCTTGAAAAGACAAAAAACATGAATCCAAGAAAGAAAATGATAAGGTTCTTGTTAACCAACTATTATATTTACAGATATGGCAGAATTGGTGATTGGTTGTTTTAGAATTTAAAGCATTTTACTTATTCTCTCAAACATATGAAAAGACACTAAAATTACCAAGGTCATATTTCAACATAAATCTTGCAGAAAATCAGATTGCAGCTATGAAGATATTATTACAAAAATATTACAGAAAATCAGATTGCAACTATGAAGATAATATTACAAAAATCTTGCAGAAAATCAGATTGCAACTATGAACATATCATTACAAAAATCTTGCAGAAAATCATATTGCAACTATGAAGATATTGTTATAAATTTTAAAAATTATAGTAATAAATCCATCTTTAACGTGACTTAACATTCTATATCATATTAGACAAATTTTGAGTCAGGGAACAAGTACAAGGTTCAGAGTTAAAATATTTGCGTCAAGGACAAGGAGATATCATATACAACTTTCTGAGTTAAGATTTATCACTAGAGAACATAGTCTTGAGTCTTAAACCAGTACTTAATGAGGGAATTCTGGAAATAAATTGGTACAAAATGTGAATTCATCCCTCATGAGTCATGGAAACCCACAGACAACTCCCGAGGCTTTACAACCACTACAACTACACCCATCACACTACGTTTTTAGGTCAAATTGTCCACACCTGAGGCTTTGCAAGTTGCATCCACTACAACTGCACCCATCACACCACCTTTTTAGGTTGAATTTTCCACACCTCCTAATCCACAGAAGATGTAGTTGAATAGTCTGTTGTGCTCAATTGCACAGATTTTTCCCACAACTGACCATAAGTTCTTGTGTGTGATGAGTGCACCAGATATGTATCATGGGAGCCACAAAACCTGCAAACAAAATTATCCATGAAGTCTAGATAGGGGAGGATGTAACTGGCAAGAACAAAGTTGGGACAAATGCTCCCTTGCAATGAAATTCTAGATGTGACTCCTCATGAACAGAGAGCCATTCTTATCAAAATATTTTAAGAGAAGCATGTTTTAGAGTTAAATGGATACAATTCATTAACCACCCTGCCATCCTACCCTGTCATATCACCTTGAGCACCCCCCAACACAATGAATCCCTTGGTAGAAAAGGCCAAATAGCTAAATAAGTTTTCTCAAAAATGTAAAACCAAAATCTAGATATGGGAAGAATACACCAATGCCCAACAGGCTTGGGACTAGCAGTTTCTAGTGACGAGTTTCACACCTTTGGTAAAGATTCTGTTCTCACAGGCTTCACCCATGGGGGATAGGAAGGGATTGAAATTATTTCATTAGGAGGTGATGAACCATGTGCATATATTGCTGCTTGTGAGGTGATTTCTCTTCGTGAGACAATTGTTGATCAGTACAAAAAATGTATATATTCTTGGAATGTGATCTAAATATGAATATGGAAGTGTTCAACTATCTTATTGAGGACATTGTATCTGTGAAAATCTTGGATTCAAATCTTTAAAATAACATAATTTATGGGAGTGAAAAGGTATGCAAGGTAGTTGTAAGATAGAAGTCAAATCTGAAATAACACAATTCCAAAATAACTTAGGGTTTACAGTGGCTCCACCAAAGATACTCTAACATGGAGATTTTTCTCATGGTTATTTTAGATTGTTGGAGAATCTTTGGTGGAGCTAGGGTTTCTCTTGATTTTCCCTATCTAGGGTTTTCGAAAGCATGGAGAATTATATCATAGGTTGTGATTTTGTTCATGGGTTTCATTTATTCTTTATATATATGAGGTTTTCATGTGAATGTTCCAACAAATTCTAACACCTTAAGACAAAAACACATAAATTACAAAGAATATTGAATGAGAGAGAGAGAGAGTAGCACTACTCTTACATCCCTAACCCAAATATGAAAAGGAATATGCACAAGTGCATGATCGACTATAATAACAACTCACTTCTTCCTCTTTTTATATGAGAGGTAAAGGGGCTTTAGTTGACCCAGTCCACTACAAGAAAACTTGAAAGACACAAGTAGGTCCAACCATGTGAAGCACTCTACTCTACGTGACATGTGTTAGCATCAAAGGTGACAGTGATTAACAAGCAAGCCCTCCATGGCATGAGCACTACTCCCTAAAGTCCAACAATTCTCCAAAGGTCCTAAGCTCCAATGCATCTCCTAGGTCATGTGTCTCCTTAAGGACAATGCAAATCCAAGGTAATGTGTCACCTTAAGGACTCCCACACCTACATATCCACTCCCTCAACCCAAGAGTTCACATGTCAAGGGATTTTGTTTGCTCATGTTGATTTTGGGATCTTTTTGTCATGGTGAAATACCCAACTCTACTCCAACCACACAAACTCCCTTCCCGCATCAACAACATGAAGTCACCAAGCTCCATACTAATCCAACACTTCGAGGAAGAATGTCTTTCAAACATCCAAACAAGGTCTAACAGAAAATGGTAAAACACCTCCAATGTCCAAGTCCATGAATGTAAAATAAATGCTATTATTATTTCAAGAATATTTATATTTTATCCAACATGATGACCCACTATGTGCACTATTTGTAGGGAATCCTTTGGATTCTTATGCTTCAACGTGTTGATCCACTACGTGCATTGGTCAATGTAACACCCCCAATTTATGTGTTTGAATTTCAAAGCTAGACATTTGAACTTTAAATCCTAAGGGGAGTGGACCCCAAAGGATAAGAAATTTGTGAATGTAATTAAATATTTGATTTGAGGAAATGAATAAAATGATTGTGTGCAGATTGACCAAAATGAGATTTATGAGATCACTTGCTAAATCCATGAGGATGGATAATGCAACCAATCCCTAGAATCTTTAAAAAAAAATCCTTGAAAGAAATTATTCTAATTTAGATTTTTGAGGAAGAATCTAAATTTCCCCAATGATGAGGAAAGTAGTTGGGAAGAGGTGAAAAAGCTGGAAAAGTTGAGGAAAAGCATAAAACATCTTTAAAGTGTCCCTAAATAGGGAAGCCTAGGCAAACAGGAAGAAAAGCATCCTGAGATTCTGAATGCAGAATTAGAAACAGGATTTGGGGAACAATAGCTTAAATAAGCTGCTCTTGCACATAATAGAGGTTGATCTGTGTCAAGGAGATGATCTCATCTCGGGGGTGAGTTCTGGGAGACAAAAAGGACTCTAAGGTTGGGAGGTTGGTCAAGTGCATGAGTGGTATGTATTTAAATTTATTGGTGTGTTTACTTCATACAGTATGAATTGGCTACATATAAAAGTAAATTTTATATTAGAATATAAGTTCTACATTTAACAGAATCCATCATAAGGAATATACCCTTGAAATTCTGCACAGTTGTAGAACTAAAATCTGTGGAGGAGAATCCAACAGAATCTTTAAACCAGTGTTGGTTTAAATCTGTGGATACCTATCCCTTCAGAGAAGAATTCTATAAATTTATTTCAATATGATTCTGTTTCATAGCATGATTTTAACATGTATAAATATAATATAGAAAGAAATTTGAGTTGTCAGTACTAAACTTGGAATTAGCAGAAGGGAAATTGTAAATTTTCAATGTGTATTAAGAAATGAAAGTAGGTACTGTATCAACTGATCCTATTGTCAGCACATGATTTGTATATAATCAGAAGCTCAATGGTAAATTTATATTGCATGCAAGCAGCCCACACTTTAGCAAAATAAAACCACTATTGTATGGCAAGAAACTATGCATCGATAGTATATTCTGGAATCTATTCTAATATTAGACAATAGAAAGTGAAAAGACAAAAGATAGTTATGCAAATCAAAAACATGCACATGCTCAATAGCATAGTATAGTGAAGTGTATTTACAGCATAGCATATTGAAGTATAGGTACAATATAGTATCTTGCAGTATATGAACCCTAGTCTCTCTATATGTACCCAAGACAAGGAGGTAAAAAAGCAGAGCATACATACATATGTTTGTAAAACATAGAAGGAGAGATATCTAATTATACATTGCTTGTAGATCCATTAGGCAAATATGAGGTACAAATTTATTAGAAGGGTATAAAATAGAAATGACGATATGTTGTACTATTTTCAAGAAGTATTAAAAGAGATTTAGCTACTGCAACTAGAAAAAATATACACTAGTACAGTATGAAAATGTCTTACACCAGGCAGAAAGCCCTCGCAAATACAAGAAGGACAGAAAGAATAAACCATTATTGAAAACAATAATAACTCTAAGGAATAAAAATATATGTAACTGAAATTCAATATGAAGAGAAAATAGTACACTAACTTTCTCGCGGTTCATAAACGAAACATGAGCTGAACGAGGCCAATTGATATAAATATATGAGATTAGCATTTTGAACAAGGTATACATATCAATATACAAGAAAATCGAGACGAGTGTAAATCCCAGTGGTCTGAGGACTATCTCGAGAAGTCACAGAAGTATCCATAATTAATTTTTCAAGTCGAGACTTAACAATGGAATTGTCTAGATTTATACAACTCATAAATAAAAATTTTAAACTGCCTAACGAGCATTACACAGCTATAGGGATTCCCTCCAACCAGTGTTCGGTGAATACCGACCTGCAAGTGGGGAAAACGAAGCCAACGCTAGCGTCAAGGCCGCCATTACTCTCTGTGGGAGTGTAAGAGAGCAAGATGCAAGGGTTACATTACCTGCGCAAGTGAACGACCAAGTTAAATCCCCTACTAAACGAGCTCAGTAGAACGAAAATACGCTTAAACAAAATGAAGGTCTGAGAAAAATGATAATACCTAGGGAAGTAGAGGTCGAAACCAATCCAGAGCCTTTACGCGTACACATGAGAGAGAAAAATTTGTTAGCCATAAATAAATAACGAAAATAGATGCCCAAATTCGAACCACGAAAAGTGCCTTACCCAATGTATATGAGCTCGACCTACACCGGTCAAGATGGGAATGAACCAGAGCGTTACTCTAGCGCAATAAGAATAAACCTTGAGACAATCATTGATGCGTTCAGATGGAGGAGAACTTCTGAACAAAAGAGATGTCGTTCATAACGAGCTCTGGAAAATTCGCATACGAAAATGCCAACGAATAAATTCAATACGCACCCTCTAATGCATGAGAGGCAAACCAACAAATCCCTGCAACCTAACACAGAAATGTATAAGACGCGTTGAAATCATATCAATGGGGTGGATGCAAATCACCTGTAACGAATAACGACATATGATACATCTAAAATCAACAATCGCTGTGAGGGCTCAACGAAAGAAGCGTACAATTAAATACGCAAAAGGAAACCTTGATTTAACAGTAAGTTGCATACCTGAATCGTCAGGATAGTCTGGAGCTATGCCCAGGAGGTAACCGAGCTCGGTGAAGAGCTAGGGCATCAAAAAGATCGCTCTGCCATGGATAACACCGACGCGCAGGAAGAAAACCAAAAGAACCCTGAACAAAGTCTTATGTGAGATTATATTCAAAACGATTTACATAAAACCCTAAAGCCAAAGTGAATCGACGCCGTCCAACTGGCGAGATCGGAGGGAAAGAGCCACGGATCGAGGCATTAATAAACCAGGTTCAACTTTCATTTAAAATCCAACTCAACGAGTAATGTCAATTAAATGTCGATTGAGCTGGCGGGATTATAGAAGGAGGGTAGTCAACCAAGTAAGGTGACAGGAAGAGCCTGAACTATCGTGGAACGAATCCACATGACCACAAATGGGCATAGAATTGATACTGCCTATGTGGCGAAACCAAAAACGCCACAAAAACTATCTGTGAGCTTACGTGGGAGACTGATTCTCCGTCTCCATTCAACCATACGACGCATCAAACAACAAGCTCATGTTACGTGGCGGCCAAGTCAATGGTATTGGTGTGAAGTCGAAATAATGATGGGTGAAAAATTAATTCGACTTGATTAACATGTACGTCGAAATATCGCCATAGGTCAAGTCCATCCATCATGAGTGATATGCTATCCCTCAATAAATACTTGGAGTACGTGGAAACATGAAGGCAGAGCCTACAAAATTTCATATCGATATATGGATAATTAAAATCGTGGCCAAGGTGTGAAATCAAATCGAGTTCCTCTACGTTCCTCCATGGTCTACGATCATGTCAACAAGTACAACAAGAGTGAGACTTATGAAATGGATAATTATACATAATTGTATAGCCTATTCCTTATAATTGTTTATCATTGCTATAATTGTTATAAATCTATAACATATGTTTATAATTGTTATAAACATCTATATATCATAGCTATGGTAATTATAGAGTGATGAAGATTTCAAGTAATTTAAATGTCATATGGGTTTCAGATCCATTTTATTATGTATAGTGGAACAAAGTTGATACGAGGGAAATAAATCGAAATGTAGGGAATCAATCCTGAACAGATCACATTTGTAAAAAGAATAAGCATAATCCCTTGCTAGGATTCACTGAAGAAATTAAATGGATATTTTTTTTTTTTGGAGGTAAAATGGGAGGTGTGACAAATGGTATCAGAGCCCACGTTAAAAAACTGGGCTGGTGAAATTGTGCTCACTGTTGCTGTGTATTCACTGAATAAATTTAATTTTGTGGAAAAAAAATAAAAATTATTTTATATATTTTTTTTTCTCACTGATCTGTGTTGAGTGTGTACAGTGGTGCTGAAATGGAAGAAGGTGGCGAAATTTATGTTGATCTGTGTGATGAGGATAATGCACCAGATCCAAATGCGCCCATGATGGCTATGTTGCGGGAATTGCAACAAGAGTTGGCTGAGATAAAAAGCCAGAATGACAGATTGTCATTAGCCAGTGAGGAGCAGGAAAAGCTCATCAGAGAATTAACTTCGCGGAACAGCCAGGAAGGCGAAGGTTCCGAAAAGAGGAAAACTGATGAGTCTGAAGATGAGGATGCAGTAAGGCATCAATACAAACAGAAAAATGAATTACAGGGAGAATTCCGAAAAATAAAGCCTCTCTCCTATGATGGGGAGAAGGAGGAAGATGCGGAAGCTTGGTTATTGAATATGATCAAGTATTTCCAGGTTTATGAATATGATAGTAATTTGAAGGCCAGATTAGCTGTTTACCAGCTACAAGGCAAAGCTACCTTGTGGTGGGAGGAGACGAAAATGGTGCATGCCATCGATGAAAAGACAGTCACTTGGGAAGATTTCCAGGTTAAGTTCAAAAACTGCTACCTAAATGAACGTTACTATGATGACAAAGCAAAGGAATTCCATGAGCTTAGACTGGGACAGCTCACTATTGATGAATTTGTTACTAAGTTTACAAATCTGCTGAGATATGTACCCTACATAAGGGAGGAAAAGGCAAAGGTACAAAGGTTTCTGAATTGTTTGCCTACTGTTTACAAAGAGAAAATTGAATTTGATAACCCAAAAACAATGGACAAAGCTGTTAGAAAAGCCAGATTATGTTACCAATAGTTCAAAGGAAAAACTGAACAAGGAAAAAGCTGGGTAAATGTTGGGGCTGTGGAGAACCCCATCTTTTGAGGGACTGCCCTCATCGAAACATTCATATGCTCATGAGAGACCGGGAAGCGACAACAGTAAATGATATAGCCAGAAATATACCAACTATCAGTGCAGCCCTAGAAAATCGGCAAGCAGAACATCAAGCAATCATGGTGGAAATGGAGGGTAAGATTTCTGACCTATCTGTTACTGTTCTGATTGATCCAGGTGCTTCTTTGAGTTACATTAGTCCAAAGATTGTAGAAAAATGTAACTTAAAAACTGAAAAATTTCAACAGTCATGGTTAGTACAGCTTGCCACTGGAACTAAGAGAAAGGTAACGCATAAACTGCCCAGAACAGCAATCAAATGAGTTTCAAACAGAAGTAAACTTGAACATTCTACCCTTAGGGTATTATGATCTACTGATCGGAATGGACTGGATGGAAAAGAAGAAAGCCTTGATGAACTGCCGGGATAAAACTTTGCATTGTGTAGATGAGGAAGGGAAACCTTTTATTCTTAAAGGGAAATAAAAACCTATTTCTATAAGACAAATTTTAGCACTGCAATTAAAAATAATAGCTAGAAAAGGATACCAAGTTTATGCAGTGCATGTGGAAGAAACAGAACAGAAAACTGAAGAGGAACTACTGGATGCTGTAGTAGTAATAAGAGAATTCAAGGAAGTTTTTCCAAAGGAAATCCCTCATCTTCCCCCCAACAGAGAGATTGATTTCTCAATCGATCTGGTGCCGGGAGCAACACCTGTCTCCTGAGCACCTTATCGAATGAGTCCTCCTGAATTGATGGAACTGAAAATGCAATTGCAAGAACTGCTAGATAAAGGGTACATCCGACCAAGTGTGTCTCCTTGGGGAGCACCGGTGCTGTTCGTGAAAAAGAAGGATGGAACTTTCAGGATGTGCATTGATTATTGTCAACTGAATAAGTTGACCATTAAAAATAGATATCCTTTCCCTAGAATTGATGATCTTTTTGATCAAGTGAGAGGAGCTTCAGTATTTTCGAAAATTGACTTAAGAACTGGTTATCACCAGCTTAGAATTAAAGAAGAAGACATCAGCAAAACAACCTTTCAAACTAGGTATGGTCACTATGAATTTGTAGTCCTACCTTTTGGGTTGACAAATGCCCCTGCCACATTTATGTGTCTAATGAACAGTGTGTTAAACAAGTACTTGGATAAATTTGTCCTTGTGTTCATAGATGATATTTTAATTTACTCAAAAAGTGAGGAGGAACATAAAGAACACTTGAGGATAGTATTGCAAAATCTAAAGGAAAATTAGTTATATGCCAATTTTAGCAAATGTGAGTTTTATAAAGACAAGATCCAATATTTGGGTCATATTATTTCTGAACAAGGCCTTGCTGTTGACCCTGAAAAGATAAAGGCTATAAAAGAATGGCCGGTACCAACTGATGTTTCGGTAGTGAGATCGTTCATGGGGATTGCAGGCTATTATCGCAGATTTGTAGAGCGGTTTTCTGCCATAGCACATCCCATCACATCATTACAAAGGAAAGGTGTCAAGTTTGAATGGACTGCAAAATTTCAAAACAGTTTTGACCAATTAAAACTGAAACTTACTACAGCCCCTATACTGAAGATTGCAGATCTTGATAAAGAATTTGTGGTATGTACGGATGCATGTAGAGAAGGATTGGGAGGAGTTATTTTGCAGGAAAATTCTGTTATTGCCTATGAATCTAGGAAACTAAAGATTCATGAACAGAATTATAGTGCCTATGATTTAGAATTAGCTGTTGTTATTCATGCTTTGAAAATGTGGCGGCACTATCTTCTTGGAAAAAAATTTACATTGATGACTGACCATATTAGTCTCAAATATTTCTTTTCCCAAACTAATTTGAATGCCAGACAAGCCAGATGGCTATCCTTTTAAATTGAATTTGATATGGATATAAAACATATTAGAGGGAAAGAAAATAAAGTTGCTGATGCATTGAGCATAAATGCTTGTCAGAATATCAATAACATTGGAAGTAGTGCTCAGATCGATGTAGAAGATTTGGTGCAAGACCCAAATTATGAAACACTTCTGGTGAAATTGCAGAAAAAGGAGAAGACTGATTTCACTCAAAATCGAAAAGGGCTGATCTGTTATAAAATCAGATTGTATATTCCCAATGTAGAGTCTTTAAAAAGGGAAATTTTGGATGAGTACCACAAACAACCATATGCAGGACATCGAGGATATCAGAAAATGTTAACAGCCCTGAAAACAAAGTTATTCTGGCCAGGAATGAAGAGAGATGTAGTAGAATATTTAAGCAGATGCATGGAATTTCAACCAGTCAAAGTTGAACATCAGCATCCTGCGGGACTTTTAAACCCTTTACCAATTGCAGAATGGAAATGGGACACAGTTTCCATGGATTTTATAACAGGGTTACCCAAAACCAAATACCAACATGATTCTGTAATGGTAGTAGTAGATACTCTAACAAAAGCTGCTCACTTTATACCAGTAAAATCTACCTTTGGGACAGCTCAAGTAGCGAACATGTTCCTGAAGGAGGTAGTAAGGCTCCATGGGGTTCCGAAGGTGATTGTTTCTGATAGAGATGCTAAGTTTACAACAGCCTTTTGGAAAGGGCTATTTGGAGGTATGGGCACTAAATTGAATTTTAGCACTGCTTACCACCCTCAGACCGATGGTCAAACGAAAATAACTAATCAAATTTTGGAGGACATGCTAAGAATGTATGTGATGGATAGACCCTCAAAATGGGAAGATTACTTGCATTTAGCTGAATTTGCCTATAATAACAGCTACCAATCCTCCATCAAAATGAGTCCGTTCGAGGCACTGTATGGAAGGAAGTGTCGTACTCATTTCAGTTGGAGTCAGCCAGAAGATAAACTAATGTTGGGACCAGATGCTTTACAAGAGATGGAAAGAATTGTCAAACAGATACAAAGAAACATCAAGACAGCACAAGATCGCCAGAAGAATTATGCTGATAAGAAAAGAGTGCACAGAGAATTTAAAGTGGGGGAGCATGTGTATTTGCGTATTAAACCCAAAAAGAGCACCCTTTATGCTGGGAGTTGTGCAAAACTGGCCCCTAGATACTGTGGTCCTTTTGAAGTATTAGAAAGGGTGGGACTAGTGGCTTACAAGCTGGCCTTACCACCCCATGTTAGAGTTCATGATGTATTTCATGTTTCATTGTTAAAAAGATATGTGCATGATGCTTCTCACATAGTTGATTGGAATGTTGTACAGGTGGAACCAGAAGGGGAGTTTCTGCCAGAACCGCTTCAAATATTGGAGCGGGAAGAAATTGAATTGAGAAGCAGAACGGTGGCAAGAGTAAAGGTGCAGTGGAAGCACTTTACTGCTGAAGAAGCTACCTGGGAAAGAGAAGCTGAATGATGGAAAGATATCCATTTTTATTTGCAAAATGAACTCTAAAAGTTGAATAATAACACCGAGGACGGTGTTTATTTTCAGAGGGGGAATATGTAACACCCCCAATTTATGTGTTTGAATTTCAAAGCTAGACATTTGAACTTTAAATCCTAAGGGGAGTGGACCCCAAAGGATAAGAAATTTGTGAATGTAATTAAATATTTAATTTGAGGAAATGAATAAAATGATTGTGTGCAGATTGACCAAAATGAGATTTATGAGATCACTTGCTAAATCCATGAGGATGGATAAGGCAACCAATCCCCAGAATCTTTCAAAAAAATCCTTGAAAGAAATTATTCTAATTTAGATTTTTGAGGAAGAATCTAAATTTCCCCAATGATGAGGAAAGTAGTTGGGAAGAGGTGAAAAAGCTGGAAAAGCTGAGGAAAAGCATTAAACAACTTTAAAGTGTCCCTAAATAGGGAAGCCTAGGCAAACAAGAAGAAAATCATCCTGAGATTCTGGACACAGAATTAGAAACAGGCTTTGGGGAACAATAGCTTAAATAAGCTGCTCTTGCACGGATTAGAGGTTGATCTGTGTCAAGGAGATGATCTCAGCTCGGGGGTGAGTTCTGGGAGACAAAAAGGACTCTAATGTTGGGAGGTTGGTCAAGTGCATGAGTGGTATGTCTTTAAATTTATTGGTGTGTTTACTTCATACAGTATGAATTGGCTACATATAAAAGTAAATTTTATATTAGAATATAAGTTCTACATTTAACAGAATCCATCATAAGAAATATACCCTTGAAATTCTGCACAGTTGTAGAACTAAAATCTGTGGAGGAGAATCCAATAGAATCTTTAAACCAGTGTTGGTTTAAATCTGTGGATACCTATCCCTTCACAGAAGAATTCTATAAATTGGTTTCAATCTGCTTCTGTTTCATAGAATTATTTTAACATGTATAAATATAAGATAGAAAGAAATTTGAGTTGTCAGTACTAAACTTGGAATTAGCAGAAGGGAAATTGTAAATTTTCAATGTGTCTTAAGAAATGAAAGTAGGTACTGTATCAACTGATCCTATTGTTAGCACATGATTTGTATATAATCAGAAGCTCAATGGTAAATTTATATTGCATGCAAGCAGCCCACACTTTAGCAAAAGAAAACCACTACTGTATGGCAAGAAACTATGCGTCGATAGTATATTCTGGAATCTATTCTAATATTAGAAAATAGAAAGTGAAAAGACAAAAGATAGTTATGCAAATCAACAACATGCATATGCTCAATAGCATAGTATAGTGAAGTGTATTTACAGCATAGCATATTGAAGTATAGGTACAATATAGTATCTTGCAGTATATGAACCCTAGTCTCTCTATATGTACCCAAGACAAGGAGGTAAAACAACAGAGCATACATACATATGTTTGTAAAACATAGAAGGAGAGATATCTAATTATACACTGCTTGTAGATCCATTAGACAAATATGAGGTACAAATTTATAAGAAGGGTATAAAATAGAAATGACGATATTTTGTACTATTTTCAAGAAGTATTAAAAGAGATTTAGCTACTGCAACTAGAAAAACTATACACTAGTACAGTATGAAAATGTCTTACACCAGGCAGAAAGCCCTCGCAAATACAAGAAGGACAGACAGAATAAACCATTATTGAAAACAATAATAACTCTGAGGAATACAAATATATGTAACCGAAATTCAATATGAAGAGAAAATAGTACACTAACTTTCTCGTGGTTCATAAACGAAACATGAGCTGAACGAGGCCAATTGATATAAATATATGAGATTAGCATTTTGAACAAGGTATACATATCAATATAAAATAAAATCGAGACGAGTGTAAATCCCAGTGGGCTGAGGACTATCTCGAGAAGCCATGGAAGTATCCATAATTAATTTTTCAGGTTGAGACTTAACAATGGAATTGTCCAGATTTATACAACTCATAAATGAAAATTTTAAACTGCCTAACGAGCATTACACAGCTATACGGATTCCCTCCAACTAGTGTTCGGTGAATACCGACCTGCAAGTGGGGAAAACAAAGCCAACGTTAGCGTCAAGGCCGCCATTACTCTCTATGGGAGTGTAAGAGAGCAAGACGCAAGGGTTACATTACCTGCGCAAGTGAACGACCAAGTTAAATCCCCTACTAAACAAGCTCAGTAGAACGAAAATACGCTAAAACAAAACGAAGGTCTGAGAAAAATGATAATACCTGGGGGAGTAGAGGTCGAAACCAATCAAGAGCATGTACGCGTACATAGGAGAGAGAAAAATTTGTTAGCCGTAAATAAATAATGAAAATAGATGCTCAAAGTCGAACCATGAAAAGTGCCTTACCCAATGTATATGAGCTCGACCTACACCGGTCAAGATGGGAATGAACCAGAGCGTTACTCCAGCGCAATAAGAATAAACCCTGAGAACATCATTGATGCGTTCAGATGGAGGAGAACTTCTGAACACAAGAGCTGTCGTTCATAACAAGCTCTGGAAAATTCGCATACGAAAATGCCAACGAATAAATTCAATACGCACCCTCTAACGCATGAGAGGCAAACCAACAAATCCCTGCAACCTAACACAGAAATGTATAAGACGCGTTGAAATCGTATCAATGGGGTGGATGCAAATCACCTGTAACCAATAACGACATATGATTCATCTAAAATCAACAATCGCTGTGAGGGCTCAACGAAATAAGCGTACAATTAAATACGCAGAAGGAAACCTTGATTTAATAGTAAGTTGCATACCTGAATCGTCAGGATAGTTTGGAGCTATGCCCAGGAGGTAACCGAGCTCGGTGAAGAGCTAGGGCATCAAAAAGATCGCTCTGCAATGGATAACACCGACGCGCAGGAAGAAAACCAAAAGAACCCTGAACAAAGTCTTATGTGAGATTATATTCGAATCCATTTACATAAAACCCTAAAGCCAAAGTGAATCGACACCGTCCAACTGGCGAGATTGGAGGAAAAGAGCCATGGATCGAGGCATTAATAAACCAGGTACAACCTGCATTTAAAATCCAACTCAACAAGTAATGTCAGTTAAATGTCGATTGAGCTGGCGGGATTATAGAAGGAGGGTAGTTGACCAAGTAAGGTGACGGGAAGAGCCTGAACTATCGTGGAACGAATCCACGTGACCATAAATGGGCATAGAATTGTTACTGCCTATGTGGAGAAATCAAAAACGCCACAAACACTATCTGTGAGCTTACGTGGGAGACTGATTCTTCGTCTCCATTCAACCATACGACGCATCAAACAACAAGCTCATATTACGTGGCGGCCAAGTCAATGGTATTGGTGTGAAGTCGAAATAACGATAGGTGAACAATTAATTCGACTTGATTAACATGTACGCCGAAATATCACCATAGGTCAAGTCCGTCCATCATGACTGATATGCTATCCCTCAGTAAAGACTTGGAGTACGTGGAAACATGAAGGCAGAGACTACGAAATTTCATATCGATATATATGGATAATTAAAATCGTGGCCAAGGTGTGAAATGAAATCGAGTTCCTCTACGTTCCTCCATGGTCTACGATCATGTCAACAAGTACAACAAGAGTGAGACTTATGAAATGGATAATTATACATAATTATATAGCCTATTCCTTATAATTGTTTATCATTGCTATAATTGTTATAAATCTATAACATATGTTTATAATTGTTATAAACATCTATATATCATAGCTATGGTAATTATAGAGTGATGAAGAGTTCAAGTAATTTAAATGTCATATGGGTTTCAGATCCATTTTATTATGTATAGTGGAACAAATTTGATACAAGGGAAATAAATCGAAATGTAGGGAATCAATCCTGAACAGATCAGATTTGTAAAAAGAATAAGCATAATCCCTTGCTAGGATTCACTGAAGAAATTAAATGGAATTTTTTTTTTTTTTGGAGGTAAAATGGGAGGTGTGACAGTCAACAACTCCATTTAGTCAAGGAATTCTTGTAAAGTTCTTTCCAAGTTTCATTTCTCTTTCCTGTCATCAAGAAAATTGGAGAAACTAGAAAGAATTCCATTAACTGTCATCCATCAAGTTGTTTTCTAAACAAGTGCCTATTGCTTAGAGAAAGTAGGAAACCATCATGAAACATGAATATAGCCACATAATTTCAATAGCTGTAATCTAACAATGTTATTGAAAACACTGTTAGATTTGTTTCATAAAAGAGCACCTAGTCCCAAACAACAGAAATGGTTCATGGACAATGGCTCGTTTCACTATCGTTGAGCTTGACTGTAAACAGTGACAAGTTTTTGAGCCAATAAAATAAAGTCCCTAGAGAAAAACGGTGTTGGCTTCTCTATAAAACATATGCAAATAAATATACAAGATTCGAGTGGAGGACTTAAGTAGTTTCATGACTACCGCTCGCCTTGTAACTGTTTGGATTTTTGGTATACTTTATTTTTTAAATTTCAGATCTAGTTCCGGAAATTTTCGATTTCAAATTTCAATTATAATAGCAGAATTTTGGGTTGACTCACATCATTGGTATTAGAACCTCAATTAATAGTAGATTCATATCATATTTTTCGCTATAGTTTAGACTAGTTACTTATGTTCACCAATCTGTTTATCTTTCAAGGAATCCTTGTAGGGAAGATAGAGAAAAGCAAAACTCAGATATATTGTCACCAACATACGAATCAACTCAGATATATTGTCACCGAGAGAGAGAGAGAGAGAGTAGCACTTATCTTACATACCTAACCCAAGCTTGAAAGGAATATGCACAAGTGCATGATCGACTATAATAACAACTCACTGCTTCCTCTTTTTATATGAGAGGTAAAAGGGCTTTAGTGGACCTAGTCCACTACGAGAAAACTTGCATGACGCAAGTAGGTCCACCCATGTGAAGCACTCTACTCTACGTGACATGTGTCAGCATCAAAGGTGATAATGATTAACAAGCAAGCCCTCCATGGCATGAGCACTACTCCCCAAGGTCCAACAATCCACCAAAGGTCCTAAGCTCCAATGCATCTTCTAGGTCATATGTCTCCTTGAGGAAAATGCATATCCAAGGTAATGTGTCACCTTAAGGACTCCCACACCTACATATCCACTCCCTCAACCCAAGAGTTCACATGTCAAGGGATTTTGTGTGCTTATGTTGATTTTGGGATGTTTTTGTGATGGTGAAATACCCAACTCTACTCCAAGCACACAAACTCCCTAACAACATGAAGTCACCAAGCTCCATAACAATCCAATGCTTCGAGGAAGAATGTCTTTCAGACATCCAAACAAGGTCTAGCAGAAAACGGTAAACTACCTCCAATGTCCAAGTCCATCAATGTAAAACTCATGCTATTATCATCCCAAGAATATTTATATTTTATCCAACATGATGACCCACTATGTGCACTATTTGTAGGGAATCTTCTGGATTTTTCTGCTTCAACATGTTGATCCACTATGTGAATTGGTCAACAACTCCATTTAGTTAAGGAACTCTTCTAAAGTTCTTTCCAAGTTTCATTTATCTTTCCTGTCATCAAGAAAATTGGAGCATCTAGAAAGAATTCCATTAACTTTCATCCATCCAGTTGTTTCCTAAACAAGTGCCTATTTCTTAAAGAAAGTAGGAAACCATCATGAAACATGACTATAGCCACGTAGTTTCAGTAGCTGTAATCTGAAAATTTTATTGAAAACATTGTTAGATTTGTTTCATAAAAGAGCACCTAGTCCCAAACAACAGAAAATGTTCATGGAAAATGGCTTGTTTCACTATCGTTGAGCTTGATTGTAAAAAATGACAGGTTTTTGAGAAAATAAAGTCCCTATAGGAAAATGGTGATGGTTTCTCTCTAAAACATACGCAAATAAAGATACAAGATTCAAGTGGAGGACTTAAGTAGTTTCATGACTACCACTTGACTTGTAACTATTTGGTTTTTTGGTCTTCTTTATTTTTTATATTTCAGATCTAGTTCTAGAATTTTTGAATTTCAGATTTCAGTTATAATAGAAGAATTCTAGGTTGGCTCAAATCATTGGTATTAGAACCTCAATTAATAGCAGATTCATATCATATTTTTCACTACAGTTCAAATTAGTTACTTATGTTCACCAATCTGTTTATGTTTCAGGGAATCCTTGTAAGGAGGATAGAGTAAAGCACAACTCAGATATATTGTCACCAACATGCACATCAACTCAGATATATTGTCACCAAGAGAGAGAGAGAGTAGCACTGCTCTTACATCCCTAACCCAAGCTTGAAAGGAATATGCACAAGTGCATGATTGACTATAATAACAACTCACTCCTTCCTCTTTTTATATGAGAGGTAAAGGGGCTTTAGTTGACCTAGTCCACTACAAGCAAACTTGCAAGACACAAGTAGGTCCACCCATGTGAAGCACTCTACTCTACATGACATGTGTCAGCATCAAAGGTGACAGTGATTAACAATCAAGCCCTCCATGGCATGAGCACTACTCCCCAAGGTCCAACAATCCTCCAAAGGTCCTAAGCTCCAATGCATATCCTAGGTCATGTGTCTCCTTAAGGACAATGCATATCCAAGGTAATATGTCACCTTAAGGACTCCCACACCTACATATCCACTCCCTCAACCCAAGAGTTCACATGTCAAGGGATTTTGTGTGCTGATGTTGATTATGGGATGTTTTTGTCATGGTGAAATACCCAACTCTACTCCAAGCACACAAACTCCCTTCATGTATCAATAGCATGAAGTCACAAAGTTCCATAATAATCCAACACTTCGAGGAAGAATGTATTTCAAACATCCAAACAAGATCTAGCAGCAAACGGTAAACCACCTCCAATGTCCAAGTCCATCAATGTAAAATTCATGCTATTATTATTTCATAAATATTTATATTTTATCCAACATGTTGACCCACTATGTCCACTATTTGTAGGGAATCTTCTGGATTTTTCTGCTTCAACGTGTTGATCCACTATGTGCATTGGTCAACAACTCCATTTAGTCAAGGAACTCTTCTAAAGTTCTTTCCAAGTTTCATTTCTCTTTCATGTCATCAAGCAAATTGGAGCAACTAGAAAGAATTCCATTAACTGACGTCCATCCAATTGTTTCCTAAACAAGTGCCTATTGCTAAAAGAAAGTAGGAAACCATCATGAAACATGAATATAGCCACATAGTTTCAATAGCTATAATCTGAAAATGTTATTGAAAACACTGTTAGATTTGTTTCATAAAAGAGCACCTAGTCCCAAAGAACATAAAATGTTCGTGGAGAATGGCTTTTTTCACTATCGTTGAGCTTGACTGTAAACACTAACAGGTTTTTAAGCTAATAAATTCCCTAGAGAAAAACGGTGATGGTTTCTCTCTAAAACATATGCAGATAAAGATACAATATTCGAGTGGAGGACTTAAGTAGTTTCATGACTGTCGCTCGACTTGTAACTGTTTGGTTTTTTGGTCTGCTTTATTTTTTATATTTCAGATCTAGTTCTGGAATTTTTGGATTTCAAATTTCAGTTATAATACCATAATTCTGGGTTGGCTCACATCATTGGTATTAGAACCTCCATTAATAGTAGATTCCTATCATATTTTTCGCTACAGTTCAGATTAGTTACTTATGTTCACCAATCTGTTTATCTTTTAAGGAATCTTTGTAAGGAAGATAGAGCAAAGCACAACTCAGATATATTGTCACCAACATACACATCAACTTAGATATATTTTCACCAAGAGAGAGAGAGAGTAGCACTGCTCTTACATCCCTAACCCAAGCATGAAAGGAATATGGACAAGTGCATGATCGATTGTAATAACAACTCACTCCTTCCTCTTTTTATATGAGAGGTAAGGGGCTTTAGTGGACCTAGTCCACTACAATCAAACTTGCAAGGCACAAGTAGGTCCACCCATGTGAAGCACTCTACTCTACATGACATGTGTCAGCATCAAAGGGGATAGTGATTAACAAACAAGCCCTCCATGTCATGAGCACTGCTCCCCAAGGTCCAACTATCCTCCAAAGGTCCTAAGCTCCAATGCATCTCCAAGGTCATGTGTCTCCTTATTACTACTGTGCTTTATAGCTATTATTTTCATAGTGAAAAAATGTCCACTTGCATTAAAAACTGCATGCCATGTACATAAATAGAAAACCTGATGGATGATAAGGAAAATGGGCTATCCTATATGCCATGGAGCATCATATTCCATACTTAGAATGCACCCCAAGGTGTCAAAATTGCATGCCAAGTGGGAAATTTTAATTTCTCAGATTAAAATTTGTGTTACAACTTATAGCTTGACCTGATTGCACGTAGCCTTCTGCAGATGTACCTATGGAAAAGTCATAAAATACAGTGCTATAGTAATTCTCCTTGTGCATCTTCCTACACTTCCATAATTCTAATGTACAAATTCAAGTGAGGGTACTAAATCTACAAAAATAGTTTCACTGCTTTACCTATCTCTTGCTAAGTGCAAGTAGTCTTTAAAAGCATGCATGTCCAGGGCTCACTAAAGATCAAAATTGTCGTGAGAATCTTCTTACAACGTGCCAAAATTCTCATCCTAAGGAAGCAATCAACAATAATAAAAACACATCCATTACCATGCTTGGTTGAGGGAAAACATGACATAAAATCCAGGGGCGCTAACTCCCAAGGATTATCTAGAGTAGGAAAAGGCCTACAACTGATGTGGATGGCCATTTTCTTTCGTAGAATATCATTCTTCCACTGCTTACAGGCTTCAGCAATAGAATGCAGCTCATTGTCATATGTCGGGTATCTATGAAACCCATCATAGAGTGTTAGGCTATGATAAGCCATCGAATGTTTGTGTCATGTGGAAAATACATCGACAAATTGATTGATTCGCTCATAGGGTCCATATTGTGTAGTCATTCATCGATGAAAGCTACTTCCCCAATTGGATAGAAGTGAAAAATGATAGTTGCAAAGGTAGTAATAATGGCGTTGGATATAACATTGTTTCCATAAAGAAGAGAACTAGAAATAGGCTTCATGAACACCATCCATATCTACCAGAGGTTTTGAAATTAATGCAATAATGAATAAACAAGTTGCAGTTAATAGTACAAGGATCATCAAGATGTTGAACCATCCAATGTAAAGATGGTTTTCAGTGCTAGTGATCTAGTGACATAAAAGACCCCATAAATTTGTGCTTTGGGATACCCCCAAGATTCAATAAGTAATCCAAAGTGAAAGGATTCGTTTATAAGGTGACAGTGCCAACAATCCTGAGCTGACCCAAAGTGACATCATGTGAGTCTTTCACAACCTTGTTAGTTTGAGCATCAAAAGGAGGTACAATTGCACAAGTGGCAACATCTCACAGTTGGGTACTTGGCCACAAATATTTATGTATTTTCACATGGAGGGTACTTTTAACATTTTGTAAGTCACAAATCACATATTTGGAGGAATTTTGAATAACTTGGCTTTAACCATGAAAGAAAAGAAATTTGAATAATGATAAATAGAAGATAATTAAAGACAACTAACCTCTCTACCTTCTTCTTCTTCACGCTTAGCCAGTTTTTTCTCTGATCTCTCTTTCTCTCTTTACAGTTTCTTCACAAATTCCTCTCGTTATTTTATTGTAGATTTAGCGGCTTCAACAGTTGTTGCCTTTGCAACCATTTGTTCCTCCCTCTCCACTTCGATATCCTCTAAATCAGATCTTGAAGCTGAATCTGTATTTGTGTCTGACCTTTATCACTTACTGATGAACTTCCATGGACATCATCTAATTCAACTTTGGCTCTTTCTTGGCATTCCTTGGTGCATATTTTCATGTCCACAACCTGCAACTCTGAAACATCTGTAGAAAATATACTTTGTTTTTTACCATGTATGCTGTCCCATGGTATGTAAGTGATTTCTTTCTTACTTTTGTCAAGAGATGTACTGTAGGAGTCTTCCCCTTTCCTGCCGAATGTCACAATTTTTTGAGTTAACTTTAATCATTTGAAGTTCCTGCTTCATTGTCCTCAATTTTAACCATGGCGGCCATATTCTTTTAAAGTCACTGATATTGTATCTCTAGCTTTAACTTGAGACTCAAATGTGAATTCATGAGAAGTTTCCAGTTGGGCTCTTATTGAGCTCTCTTCCTTTACAAGTGAAGGAGAAATACTACTGACAAAAATAATCAAACCTTCATCATGTTAGTCAACACTTTCATTTGCGGGAAACCCTTTGTAACCATTTATGTTTGTGTTTTCTACCCCATTTTGAGCCTTTGTTAAATTTTCTGATATAGACGGATCAAATTCGCTCCTTTGAGTGGAAGATTTACTACTAGAAACTATTTCCGGTTCATTGTACACTTAATGATACTGAAGGATTCAACTCTTGTAGCAGGTGTCTAATTCTTGATTATGTATCCATGTCTTTTGCATCTAGAAACAGTCTCTGAGTTATTATCATGTCTCACAAATTTGTTTGAATCAAGAGATACTGACAATGCCAAGCCATCTAAATGACGAGCACTCTGTGAAAAAATTGAATTATATGAATTGGATGGAGCATGCTTAGAAGCAACAGATGCTGATAATTCGATATTTGAAACCATGTTTTTGTATGCATCTTTACCTGTAAAGAAAGGAGTCTTACCTGTAACATTTCCATTTTCGGCATTACCAGAGTTTCTCAAACTGCTTCCATGGCTATAAAGCTCAGGGGAAGCCAAAAGTTCTGCCCAGTTATCATTTCCTAGGACCGGCAATGGCTTAGAAACCTTAGGCAATGATATCCCAAGTGCCTCTTATATTTTTGCCTCAGGCTGTGAGGCAATTGAACTTGAAGTGGATTTCCTAAGGCCATGGAGATGTCAGGTCGGTGAATTTTTTTCACCACGAGTATTTTTTATGTGCGATTTATTCAAAATTTCAGGGGTCTCCTGTGACTTCTTATTGAATTGATATTGGAAAGGAGGAATTCCATTTCGCTTTCCAAATCTGATGTCAGGTTCATTGGATCAAGGCTTTTCTTTCTTTCCAAGTGATGCCGAACCTTGCTGGTCAATCTATAGATTTACACAATTTACTGAAATGGAATTGAAATATTATAAATAACTTCCAAAACATTCACCAAAAAAAATGCAGTAAGGGTTAGCATGACAGCAAATCCCCAAACATCCAAATGGGTTGGTTTCAAATCTCATTGGGTAATGTTACCAACAGAGCTCCAATGGTCAATCTGTAGAATTTCATAATTTCCTTAAGACGGAACAGGTAATGAAGTGAGGGTTGGCAGGGTAGCAAATTGCTAAACATTCAGAGGTTTTCTTTCAAATTGCATTTTGTTTTGTTAAATAACATGAATTTTATTTAACATTCTGGCATTCACTGCAGACTGTTTGTTCGAGATAAACATTCAGAATCTAAGAAGAATTAAGTAGATATATGTGGTAATTTTGATGGATGTATGCGATCTGGATTGAGCAATGAGAAAGGGCATTAAGAAAACTATGGAAATAGGCAAGAGATATGAATATATTTACCTTCTCAAGTAAACTGTAGGCCACCTGAGGCTTTGAAGAAATCCATGCAACCATTGTTGTGAAGTAGATACAGGATACTCAGCCTTCCATCTTTCCATTCTCTAACTAGTCTTTCCTTGTGAAAACCCTTGAACTGGGGTTCGAATTGAGTATTTTCAGTGCTTACAATTGTGGGCAGTAATGAACTGGGGATGGGATGAGCTATTATATACTATATAATAAATAAAATATACTCCAGACATAATAAATTATATAAGTTGCTGATATAGAAATTGTTTGAAATGTTCCTAGGAAAGTATTTCACAACTTTTCTAGACTTATATCTGTTTAGTTGATTTTCATATTCAGTATATGTGATTGTAAAGTTTCAATTTTCCAGAACATCTGCTCTATGGATTTTTATCTGTCCTTGGATTTTGTCCGTCTTAAATTATCCTTGAAGTGATTTTCCTCTAATCTATCATTACTCACATTACCTGTAATTGTTTTCATGCTATTAGAATCATCATCAATTGAAACTCCATCTGCTTGCAATATTTTCTTCTTCTCATATAAAGAAAACAAGGGATGACGAGAGATATCAAAAGACAACTCCACTACATTTTCAACTTTCTTTCTTCACTTGCACTGCAAAATCCAGTGCCTGTGAGTTTTATCTATTAAAGGGGAAGATCTTGCTATAAATTCCTTCACAACTTCCTACTCATCCTTCCATGGCTTTCTTGCTTGAAAAAATTCAAGTAAGTGGTCGTATTTGGAAGCTCGACATAAAATATCTCTAATCCAAAATTCAATCCCTTGTCACTGTCATTCAATATGGTGTCTAATCTTTCCACTCAAGTGTCAATGCCTCTTCCTCTTCATTAATCCACTTGCATCAACTGTTGCAGAAGTTACAGCTCCATTACCATTACACAACTCTAATTCTACTTCAGCAGTATCACACATTCCAAAACACGGACCATCATTTTCACTGTCAAATTATCTTTCTCAAAATGAACTTGAACATTCAGTGGCCTGCTCAATAGGATTGAATCTGATTTCATCTCCAACGCATTTTAAAATTTCCACCATCAGAAATATTATCCAATATAGTCTCAGCGTTTCATCTGTTCTCCTCCAGTTCTTCAACATAAACCATATTTTGTGTGCATGGAAAAGTAGAACCAAAAACATATTGGAGGCTTTCATCTTCAGGGAGACCACTGGTGTCAGCGTTTATCAATAGGTTGATAAGCTTATGATTAGGAAGATTATATATTTCGCAGGTAATACAACTTTGGTAATTTCTCTTTTTTTTTTATAAACTTCACTCTGCATCTTGATAAAGAATTTACGATGGCCATTACTAAAAGCATCAAGATAACAGGTGCTTTTACCATCCTTAGTTTCATTTGGGAGGTCAAAACACATTTCTACTCTATCTACAAACTGTTCAAGATATTTTCTACCCTGATATAATAAAGTATGTGCAACATTCCAAATGCTAGAGCCTCTCTCTTTATAATTCAACCCACAGCCACATATGTCCTCAAAGTCATCCACAAATGATCTCCATGTCCTGTAGTCCTTGGAATGGATATTATGACACATATAAGGAACGCAGATTGGTTTTCTAGGTCTCTTCAAATGATTTGGCCCAAATGAATCTTCCAACGGATAGGAGAAAAAGCCATTCTCATCCAAACTTACAAGCCCTTCCAGGATATTAATAAAATGTATTCCATCACATGCAGATAAGCCACTTTTTTCTAGCTCCGACTCTGACAACCTTCCTTTATTATTTCTGAGACTAAAGCCTTGATCTCCTGGATCACTACCAGTACAAACCTTATGAAACACATGCTCTCTCTATACACCATTCGGTTCTTGGTTGGTTGGCTTCTCTAGCCTCTCTAATATAGAAGGAAGAAAACCTTTGCTAACAACATCTTCTTTTACACCTTGACGGTTGAAAGCAGGCCCATGAAATGAATAAATCTCATGCACATTGTCATTTTCACAAACAAGGGATTCTCTTCCTGTTCCAGTGTTAACAAAAATGCATGTTCCAAGACCTGCTACGCTTGCTCCAATGGCCTTATTTAAATGCCATATCTTTGATGTGATGTCCTCCTTGTCTACACTGCAAGAGGATTTATCTAGTGTAGAGTTTAACCTTATTACATCAGCCAATTTTCCACTGCTTGTAGGTAAAGAGTCCATGCCAACCAAGCAGTTACATGTTTCAGAGGTATCTTTTGCCCTTAATTTTTTTGCACAAAAACTGGACTCTCGTTTTTCCTCATGAAGTACCAGGAGAAGACAAGTTAAATAGGGATTTCAAGACCCATGTTTGTTGGGTATCGAGACAAATTCCAGAATCCAAACATGAAATAATTAACAGGAGAGTGAGAAAGGGAGAACATCTCCAACAATACCTCATTTTTCACAGCAAATAAATGAAGAATGCGTGCAGTACCCGCTTCAACCTATTTGTTGGGCATCTGTATCCTACACTGATTCATCTTAGGCTTCCTCCCCAGGCCCAGTATCTACATTCAGAAGGTGGGATCTCAAAGAAATCTGAATTTCAAACCCTGTACTGACCTTTGGTGCCAATAGGGAGGCAATGGACAGATGGAAACGACCCTCCAGCAATGATCTCTAAAGTGAAAAGATAACCAAAGAATAGAAGATAATTTTGAAAAACTATCATTACGAAAACTCAAATATAGATATTACATAAATATTGATATTAATCTCTATCTATATTTCAAAAAGAAATGTTAGAAAATATTTTAGTGTATTTAAAATTAATATGACATGGTATTGTTATTGATTAGTTCTATGTTTTAGTTTCATTTAAGTTGATTTTAATTTTATTTGAAAATTGATTTTCAAGGATATGCATTGAATTTTTATCTAGAACCATTTATTTTTAAAGTTGTTTTCATGTTTTGGCATTGTTTCTTTAACTTAAGTTAATCTAGGTAATTTTATCTTCGTGAGATTCATTTTAGAAAATCATTTAGGGGTAATTGCAAGTTTAGTAGAGATGAAAGATAACTAGTCTCTTAGTGAATCACAGTGTAAAGTTGATTAAATATCAAAACAATTAAACACTTCACCGAGTCATGATTAAACAAATTAGTACGAAAGTTATTTCCCAATATTTTAACCGAAAATTTCAATCATTTTTACATATCGAAATGGGGTCCCATAAAACATATTTTCTCCATTAACAAGATGTATATAGATATCCACACTTCTACACATACAGAACTCAATTTTGAACAATCAGAACAATTTTTCAATATGTTTGGGAATGGAACATGAGTGTCCCCACGTCCCTAAATTTTTTTAGTCTATGGAAAAATCTCTAAATTCATGGGTATAACTTTATAAATTTCATGGAAATCAACACAATAGTCTATATGTTTGTTCTTCTTACACACGTGTGCTACTGTCACGCAAGTGATATGAATCGTTGCTCTTCCTTCAAAATGATGACCATGCATTTCCCTAGGATAGAGAAAAGGTGCCAAATTAGGCTTCAAATAAAGACCGTGCATTTCCTCGAGAGGATGAAGGGATTCATGGATCTGAGTCATCTCTTTCAATCTAAATCCACTGAACCGACAGTGATTTCCCATTCGTCCCTACACAAACAATGGATTCTACTACAGAGTTTCCTCTTTTCCATATCAATTTCTGGCCATCAGGCTTCAAATTAGGATTTCTCAATCTCTTATGTTGTGACGAATTCATTCTCGACTACCTTTGTCCACTTTGTCACTTCCATGCCCACCTTCAACTCCTTCGCCACTAGTATCGAGTTGGAAAATTGGTCTGAATTTTGTGGCCAAGCCATCATGTGAACACCCATGTTGATGCCCTCCAAAGTCAAATTCGACATGCAGTGCATTAATAAACTACTAGTAAGCCCTTGAGCCAATTCCTGGATTTGTTGGCATGATAGGGAACACATTGTACTAAAAGAAACATAAACAATTGAAATTGGAGCTTGGTTGTTCAGTCATCTCAAGCAACTTCCAACTTTTGAATTACCCTTCTTAGTCGTCCAAATCAATTGAGGAAGAAGAAGACCGATGGGAAATAGAGGATAATCATGTAATGTTCTCAGTGTATTTGTTGTCATCCGTGAATTCAAATTCCAAGCCACAAAAATTGTTCATGAGATTTCTTTTCATCACTGCTAGACTTTCTGCTTTGCATCTAGGTATGGAAGTAATAAATATATCTAGGAAGCACCAGTTGTATGATACAATGCATTCAAAAATTCGAGTCCCCTTTTTCCATATCGCTGAGAAATAGGCGTTGACGCAACTGAAACTATAGGTAGTGACTTGATGTTTTGTCGCCAGTTTGAACCCACCGCAACAACTAGTCATGCACTATCACAATCCTGTTGGAATTTGAGAAGCAGAGGTTATGTATCATATGATCAAAAATCTCTCAGAGATCTTCCCTTGGACAGATAAAACCAAATCGCCGAAGTCATTTATGGAAATATGGTAGTCGTGAGATCTTGCACGTGGTAAAAATTTTGATTCAAGGGATGAGGACGAAAACCGAAGTATTTGATTGGCCAAATCTACCCAGACAAAGCCCGTAGAGGAATACCTTTGGTGTAATGTCAACGACCTCTAAAAAAATAAGAATTAAAAAAAAACAATGGCCTGGAAATGCTGGAAGATATATACCATTGAACAAGTTGGTTTGAATTATGAAATGAAATGAAAATTTAATGTCCACGAGATTAAAAATAGTCTATGGGATCAATAGTTCCTTGTTTTTGGACTTTTTCAATTTAATATTTTTCTTATTCAAATTGATGATGAGCTGACCCAACCTTCCAACAATCTCCTAGCTGAAAAAGACAATGCCAAGAAACCCATGCTAACATATTTTCATAACTTTCTTTGATGTCTTTGAACACATCACATTTGAAATCTGTAAGACATTTACCTAAGGAGGGTCTCGATCACCCACTAAATTCTCCAACATGGCTCCCACAGACTGCAAAGTCATGATCCAATCTAATCAAACACTTTGATTCGAAAAACCTCCACAAAATGTTGTTGTTCACATTGTTAGTTTGTTGCTCCTGCAATTTTGGTTAGGGCACAATGCAATCCTTAACCATCCACTCTGGCAGCAACCTAAACTCTTCAAGGGTTGTGGTCCTCCAAGGATAAACTTCAAAATATTTGGAGATGTAGATTTGAAGAAAACATTGTGGTGATGTTTGGATGGGTGCTAATTTGTAGGGTTTTCCATTTTTATAATTTTCTTTGTTGTGCTTTCTACCATGCTACCTAGTTTCTTTCTTGTTTCCCTAACATTTTAACTTTTTTGATGTCTATCTCTCTATTGTTTCTTGCCCCATTTTAAATGTCATCCTTATTTGGTAGGTTTTTTCTTCAATATAGTGTGAATATTTTTCCATCACACAACTTCTGTGGGGTTTGTCTACGCAAATAGCTTGTAAGGCCTATTCATCAAGGTATTCGATGAAATGAAATGATTATAGATGATCACCAACTAATGGTACCTGAAGAGATTTACTCTAACAATATTATACAACATTTTAGCCTCATGAACTAGTCTCCTCTGTTCCCTTAGCTGATGCTATAAGAACTTATTGCTGTTTTCAAAGCTTTTACTCTCTAGTCCCATTGAGCTATTTCAGTTATTTGTGGACATTGATCTATTTTCATTTAATTTCTTAAATTTTTCAAACCGTTATGCGTTACCTTTGGCCAGTGATTTCTTTCTTACCTATGCATTTTATTCTTAAGCATTCCAGCTAGCCAGAGTAGCAGGGGTAGCAGGAGCCACGCAGTCCAGCCAGAGCCCAGCAGGGGCAGCACAGAGGCAGCAAGAGTCACACAGGGCTGACGCAGGCCCATTCAAGGTAGCGTAGGGGTAGTGTAATCCCTTTAGGTGTGACACATACCCTTACTGAGTAGATTAGAGGCCGACATAGGCCAATCAGGCTGATGTAGAGGGCTTTAGAGCAATGTATTACTGTCATTTTGATTTCTCTGTTGGGTGAACTAGTTTTGGTGCCCACGATTGTTGTACTTAGATTCTGCATAATAATGAAAACCCTCCAGAGCTAGCTGCATCGGTTTTCCCACATTGGGTTTTTTCTGAAGACAGTTGTCCAGAAAATCTGTGTGTCACTTTCTCTATAAGCATGTTATTCAGTATTTGATATGTATGTGGAGGTTACTAGTTGTATTTACTATTTACTTCGCTAATTTATTGAATATTTCAGAAATTAACTTGTAACTTAATTCAAATAGGAGAAGTAAATCAAGATATTGCAGTAGGGTTTCTTAGAATAAGAAATTTTCACATTCCCTAGGTCTAGCCCCATTAGGTCACCTAGGGCAACAATTTCCCAGGAATCTAGCTAGACGAAAACTTCTATCTCCTACAAGCAGCTGTATTGTTGGGTGCCCTCACTCTCCTTAGAACTTGGGCCAATTCTGATGGTGGAATCTTCGGATACCTCAAGCCCTAGCCCTAGGATCAAGTTTTTCCTAGGTGTTCCCAAGGATAAAACATAGTAGGATCAATTTGACCTATCAAAGTAAAAACTCTTGTCTGATCCTTTCCCCTCACCTTGTCCAAGATAGTAACATCATTGGTTGCTAAATTCCATCCTCGAACCTAATCTGGGTCCACTTGGCCCCATGTGGTCCCATTTGGTGTCGAAGGCCTTTCATCAAGGACCATTTGCGATTCCAAGATCCCAAAGGATTTTAGGGATTGAGAACTTCCTTCATAGGTCTTATTCTTCTCCCTTAACCCTTCAATCCCCCTCCTCTCTCCCTAGAAGATAAATTTCCTTGCTTGAAAGGAAAGCAAGTCCCACCCTTTATTTTATCCTAGGGAAAGGGTTTCGAGGGTCACTTCCCACCTATTCATTGAACTATACTCTACAAGTGACTTCCTAAAATTCCAGGACTCCACCCATCGGTAAAAGTCCGTGAAGAGAAAGGAGCCTTAGATGTGTTGACAATGGGCTAAGCCTCCATTGTTTGCCTTGTCCTAGCGGTTGCCCTCTTAGGAACCCCTTTTTTGTCCACTACTAGTTTGAGTGGTAGAAAGTTGTTCACAATTCCATTGTGAACAACTCTTTTTCATGCACACTTTTTCCATACTACAGCTCCAAGATGAGAAGTCCAAGGCTATGGAGGCTGCCCTTCTTTTCACTAAATCAATCCTCTACAATATAGTGAACTAGGATTGGTTAGTTGGCCCACTTGACTGTTACTTTAGTTCTTCAAAGTCTACACATCCTTAAGCCCTATACACCTTTCCTTCTACCAATTTTTGTTGTCCTTCACCAGAGCAAGAGTCAGGGCTCTTCTTTGATAGTAACCTAACAATCATCCATCTGTACTTGGACTACCATCAATCTGCCCAACCATAGTCAATTATTTTTACTGATCTAGGGCCCACAATATTGTCTTCATCTAGGGCTCTTCAAATCTAACACTTAACAATGGTTTGAGTCCTCTCAAGATCACTGTTCTTTTGTATCGAAAATTTGATCTTGGTTGTCCAATCTATGAACAAATATGAACTACTCCTCTTATCATACTTCTAACAATCTGTAGATGACTTAACTAGGGTCACAAATTAGCCACTAACAGTCCATTTACTATTTTTTTATAGATTTCTTCAAATATTTGTCTAAAACCTTATGGAAAGTCCACCAGAACCAACTCTTCTACATGTCAATCCATTCTTCATATGGCACATTTCTTCTGCATGCTCAATCTTCTGCTCAGGTTCCACCCTCCTTTGGATCTGTTGTCCCCACACATATTAAATCTACAAACCATCTTCCAGATCTGCGGTCTATATTGCAGAAATAAACCTCGCTCTAAGGGTCACAGCCCGTCTTCTTCTACGCAAATTTCTCACAGTCTTAAGGGCATACCTTATGAACTAAACATGTTAGGAAATTTTCCTATTTAGGGCATTATACTTATGTACTTCTAATTTTCGTAGAACAAAGCCTATCCACACATAGAAAAAACACGACTCCTGCCTCCATAAGAAACTCAACCTAGCTCATATGGATCCATAGATTTTGGGCATTTTTTTGACTGAATCTTGACATGAACTTCAGATCTCAATGTCGACCCTAAAACTAGGGTTAACTCAGTCAATATTATGCCTGCGTTGACTTCTGTTATGGCTCTAAATTATAGTTCAAGACCTCCTCCATTTATGTTGGTCTTTAGCACAGATCTTCTAGCCTACTAACCACCACAAGGCAAGATGGTGTCAACCCTCTCTTCTATTTCATGTAGAAAATATAACCAATGGGATTCAATCTAATCTTGTAATGTACTAAAACAAGATACTGAATCCTTCCTACAATTTGTGGAAACAAAACATGATCGCAAAATCACATATAAGTAAGAGAAAGAAATTGTCAATCAAACAACACAAGATGTATCTGAGGAATAAAATGCTCAAAACCCTCTATCTCTATTTTGTATTAAGTCAAGGATCATGAAACAATACAATGCTTAATATCTCTTGAGATTCTCCAACACTCTGCCAATTGTCTCATGCTGATCTAGGAAAAATCAGTCTAGTACTTAGCCAATTCTCAGCCTTCCTTCAGCCTGCCTTGCTCATGCGATTCCTATGGAATTATCTCCATATTAATTAGGAAAATCAACCTTCCTTGATTGCACAATCCATCATGGCATCCCAATGACTTTATAATTGCACGTGGGAGATTTTCTATAAATACAACTGATAGTTATGTTCCTATGAATTATGTTACAATAAGGATCAAGAGCCTTTTTATTATTTAAAATAAGAGAAAACCCTAAACAACCAAAACCCTAACCTGAGGAGATGTAACACCATGAGTTTATGGGCCTCGTTGGTCATGTGATATTCATTTGATGCCCATGATACCTTGTTAGAAAGATCTCTTAAAGGACTACAACTGCTAATGTGATTTCTATGAAATCACCAAACCTTTCATGCCCCAAAAACGTCGTTTGTGGCCTCAAAAAGGCTCTAGAAGTCCAGGACTCGAAAAACTAACAAAATAGTAAATTGTACTATAATTATGGAAATTGAAAAACTGAAAGAGACAATGGCGAGGGCCCAAGTGGAATAGGTGGGTGGCCACCAATATCCACCTCGATCACCTTAACTAGAATTTCTTAAGATAACTCAGTCATCATGACTTAGTTAACTGACACAAGTTGTTATGAGATGAAATTACAATTTATTGCCCAGTTTATTTAAGGGAAAAATAAATTAGATGCCTCACATTCCTCACTCCTGCTACATCAAGCATCATCCCCAAGTTGTCCATGACGTTTTTCTCACAAAACATTTGAAATAGAACTCTCTTTCCGAAGAGGTGATAGCGAGGATTCATTGAGATCCTTGTCGTTGGCTATCAAATTGATAACCAGTGTTCCCAAGCATTGTAGGAATTGAACGTGTGTGAGTGTATAGCATCCAACTAAAATAATTTCTAAATATCCCTTGTGATAATAATTCCGTGATGTCACACATAATGAAAAAGAGAAGATAAGTGGAGCAGAGGATTGTTTACTCAATATTAAGACTAAGTTAAATAAGATTACATTAGATATATTAATATTAAATGATTCAAGAGAAATTCAATTAAATTGAACTAAGTGAAATTGAACCGTGACATGTGGAATAACGACTATGACACCTCACAAGTGATTATAATTAGATTCTCCAACACTCTCTGTTAACTTTAACCCAAAAAGAATTTAAACTAACATACCTATTGATCAATGTCTTAGCTACCCTTACAATTTTAAAAAAATTACAATTTCCTTTTCTTTTTATTTTCTTCCATATCTTGTAGCATCTAAATTGTTTCAACTTTTTCTTTTTGTTGTATCCTTCAAACCTTAGTTCTTCATTTGCTGATGGAAATTTTTCTATTGTTGCACATTGTAGATGCATATCATCTATCTCTTAAAAAATATGTTTGTATATGGATTGCTACCACATGAGCTCCAATACCTGAAAATTTCATTGATGTGTTTATCATGCATGTTGTCTTCAACATTCATTTATGAAACTTCTATGCATACCTCATCTAGGCATGGTGTTGCATGGTGTTGCAAGTTATGTTTCAAGGAACTTTAACTCTTTTTCATAATCGTCTTTTTTACCTGCACATTGGAAATCAATCGTAAGTGTAAAAACATTTGCAAAACGACACTAGTTTTGTTCCTTTTGCTCTACAATGAGATTTTTCTCATGTTGCACTTCCTTCTTTGCCTCTGCCTCTACCTTTATCTTTGTCTTTGTCTTTGTCTCTTCCACTTCTTTGTCTTCCACTTGGTTTTCAGACACAAGTGGGCTTTTGTCACTTAATAGCATCATGTCGATATGATGTTTTTGTTGCATCATCTAGAACCATTCATCATTAACCAATAATTATTCATCAAACTTAACATGAACAAATTGAATTGCTGACTTCACCATAATAGTGTGTGCTGTAACGGCAACTTCATTGTTATCAACAAACTCTTTTGTTGGATTCACCAAATCTTCATCCACTTGCAGTTGTTGTTGGATTCGCCAAATCTTCCTCCACTTGCAATTTTGCATAGTGAGAACCAAAAGCATTTATGTGCTCCTTCTCTACTTCTTCTACAAATTTATTACAGTCATCATCGAGTTGTGGCTTAATATAGTAGGATTCACCAAAATTCCTTTCAAGGATGTCCTAGGCCTCCTTTGTTATCTTTGCATGTGCAATTAACTGTGTAATGTTGTTATCTATAAATTCTTTTATGCATTTCAATGTGAAAGCATTCTTTTTCCTTTTTACTTTCAACTCTTTCAAATAAACTTCATACATATATAGCTGTTGTTTCCACTTTCTTATCCTCTTAACTTTTACCATTTATTAAGGATCAACTTATAAACATAGTGAGAAGCACAAATGAAAATGCCTTTACCATAACTTCTCTGCTCTTTTATATATATATATATATATATATATATATATATATATATATATATATATATATAATTTACAAATTCTCTATTTAAAAAAAACCAATCAACAAAGCCATATATATATAATCTACAAATTCTCTATTTAAAAATACCAATAAACAAAGCCCTTTTAAAAATAATTCATATATTTTTCCTGCAAACTTCTCTTTTTAAATTAAAAACTTGTATAATGCTCTCTTGTGTAATTGCATATATTTTTTCGTTTTTGCAAACTCCTTTTAAATTAAAAACTTATATAATGCTCTCTGGAGTCACATATTACGTATAGTAAGGTCTTGAATCAGATATTACGAATATATGATGAGTAGGACTCAGGACTCGTGCTGGAATGGCTTACTAAGAAGATGTCCTTGATATGACGAGCCCCGCTTGATTTTGAATTGTCTGACTGTTGACTCTGGGAACAAACAAAATATGCCGTCGTACTCTGAACCAGCTTTTTTTTGGTCATGAGAGGCCGCGTCAAAGAAAATTTGCTGTAAGTAACGCCTAACGTCTACTGAACAGCTAAAGTGGGTTAACAACGCGGCTTGATAACCTTCTTCTGGGTTGCGTTACTCTGATTTCAATTATTAAGAAAAAAAAAAAAACTCGGCCTTCTCTTGGACCATGAAGGAAACAATTCCTCTCGTTCCTTTAGTGGCTACACAGCAACTGACTTGTTGACATGAGTGATTTTTTTTTAGAACTGGCTTTTTCTCTACTTCTATAAGAAGTTTTTTTTCTCTCTGCTGCTCTCACTTAGCTCTGCTATCTCAGTGTTTCTCATGCAAACTAGCTTTTTTCTTTTGTTCTTAGAGTTTTATACAGGATTAGCTTGGATACCAAGTTAAAGAATGAGAAATTCATTTAAAAAAATTCTTACATATGATTAGCTTTGATACCATATTAAAGAATGAAAAAAAAGGGTATGGCAGACGATTGTTCTTTTCAATATTATTAAGCAAGATTACATTGAAGACATTAATGTCAAATTATTGGACACAAACTTGACTAAATAAAATTAACAGAAACTGAACTATAACATATAATGCAATAGCTATAACATCTAACAAGTAGTTGAAATTACATTCTCTAATCTAAATCTATTAGTAAATATTAACTCTTAAAATTTTCCATCTAGATATATAATAATTTAATATAATATATAATAATTTAATATAATATATAAATATAAACTGAAGATATATATCCATTCAATACATATATTTCTATGATTCTAAAATTCTAATATATATTTTTAGTATCATTTGTAAAACTACAAAAGTATTAAGTAACTACAGTGATAATAGGTATTCTTAAGTTTCTCAAATCTCTTTATTTTTTATCTTTATATATCTTGCTTTAGTATTGAAAATGAAATAGCATCTCTAAAGATCTCCAATGCATGCCTTTCTGTGTACATTTTATTTTTTTGGTTTAAATATTGAATATATTTTCGCTTATGATCATAAATATCCAAGGAAGATTTTTCAAGTATGGAAATAATTTTTAACTAGTGTTAGATAATAGCTAATCTTTTGTATATAGTTTAAATATAGTTAAATTAAATTATAATGTATAATTGTTAAGAAATCAAGAAATAAATATTGTAATAAGTTTTCTATGTGTAATTAAATAAATTTATATAATAATATTATTAAACATTATGTTTGTGAAAGTTTTTAAAAGGAATTTTTTGTAATTATATAATACAAAATTAATATATTAAATTGGAAATGAGACATTTTTATATTTGAGAATTGAGATTTTAATTTATATAAAATTTAACTTTAATTATTATTTTTAAATATTTTTAATTTTTAATTTTTTTTATTTAGAATAATTTATTATAATTTAAGTATTATTTATTAATTGTATAATTATTTTATTATAAACATATATCATTTCTATATTAAACCTATCACTATGTCAGGCCGTGAAAAATGGTAAAATGCATTGAAATCATCCCGCAACGTCCAAAGGTATGTTTGTCACTCATAGGCTAAGAATCAACAATTGAGAGGATTTAATGTAGCATTAGTAATTAATCTTCTTTCGTGACTTCGATAAATGCCTTTGATGTTTGTTGGAGAATACAATTTAATAGATTGGGCTCTCGGTAACAATATTTAATAGTGTGTATCGAGAATACTAGTATGATTTAGCATCAGGTTTTTTTTTTCTACCACATTGAAGGTGGTCAAGCTTATCGATGTGATCTGAAGGTGTTCGATCTTATCGATGTGACATGACGAAAGGACAAAGGTACAGATACATATGGTGGATGGAATTTACTACCTCGTACATATTGTGGATGAAAGTATCTATCAATAGTGGTCTTGTTTCTAATGGAAAATCAAATTCCAGAGATTTCAGACAATGTAACATGGCTCAATTCCAAATGGAATGACCAATAACATATAAAAATGGATATCTAATCATGATACAAATTAATTGAAATGAAATAATTACTAAAGAATATAAAATGGTTTTGTAAAGTTAGACTTCGGCAAAATAAAAAATATATGCAACAGTTGACTCAATTAATAAAAAGTCATGACTCAATTCCAAATGGAATGACCAATAACATGTAAAAATGGATATCCAATCATGATACAAATAAATTGAAATGAAATAATTATTATAGAATATAAAATGGTTTTGTAAAACTAGACTTCAGAAAAATAAAAAATATATAAAATAATTGACTCAATTAATAAAAAGTCAGCCATTTACTTATTAAAATATACCATCTATTACATTACCTATTACAATATACCATCTATTACAATATGCAAGGCTCCCGACAAGTATAATAAAGAAGATTTCATTTATATTGTAGGTATATGCTTTTAATAATAATATTTAACTTTTTTAGTATAGACAAATCATTCTCCACATCGAGCCACAATTTATTTATGAGGCAAGGTTAAATGCATGAAGCTCTAGTTTTCATTTTTTAAACCCTTTAAAACTTTAATTCAATGTGGATCAAGATTCCCAATCCATATTTACCCTTAGTTAGCCTCTATCAATATATGTTCTAAAGGAGTATCATTTATATGTTCCTAATATTGCAACATATGTATTGGGAGTTATGATAAATTGCAATTAAAAATAAACTTCAAAAATGAGTTGTCATAAGACATATTTCTCTAAGTAGTGGTTAATGTTTGCAAAAGAAATCACTTTACTATATCTGAAATTTAAACATAGCTCATTTTTTATAGGACCATTTAAGAATATTTTGTTTAAAGTTAACATTGAAAGGATATTTCTAAATTGTACAAAATATTTCTAGAAAGAAGAAAAAAAAAACATTAAAGGTGAAAAGGAATGGACCACCATCATTTAATAGAGTGGATAACTCTAGAAAGTGAATGAAAGTTGAAAATAAAAAGGAGCTACCTATCATTTAAAAGTTTCTTTAAGAAGGTCCCTTTACTTATTATGCCTTATGAGGGGAAAAAGAACCGGTTATCGATTTGAAAAAAATATGCACTATCATTCTCTTTAGAATTGAGGAAAACACACACCAACATTCTCACAAATTTGATGCAATTTTTGAAACTACTATAATGGAAGCATTAATTGTTTTGATATAATTTGTCCAAAAATTATAAATAAAAAAAT
Source organism: Pinus albicaulis (assembly GCA_034641835.2). Lineage (NCBI taxonomy): Eukaryota > Viridiplantae > Streptophyta > Pinopsida > Pinales > Pinaceae > Pinus > Pinus albicaulis. The sequence goes on along the minus strand of CM076574.1, from coordinate 804,743,662 downwards.
TATATGTGGTTAAGGTTAAATTCATATATATTTTAATTTATATGAACCTTATACCCAAGGATTGAGTGGTGCATGTATGAGACATTTAGTAGTATTAATAATTTAATGTAAAGTATTCTAAGAAGTTGGTTGGATTGTGGTTTAGGGATAGATTATGAGAGCCAATGAATTCTTTTAGAGAATGTTGATTTTCAATATAAGTGTGAGTTGTAACCATGTAAGTATCATTATGATCGATTTGTAATAAGTTTTTTCATTGATATAAAATTGACACTTTATTTTATTTGGTGTAGAGTTTGATTTCATAAAAAAACTCTATCAAAAAAAAGTTTTCTATCTTATGTTTGTTTCAATTTTTTTATTTAGTATCACCTCATATTTGAGGCCATCAATTATCAAAACTAACACCTTTACCTTTAAATGTGAGAGATATTGATGTGAAAGATGTGAGTATTATCACTTTGCAGCTTCACAATATCCTCCCATTTTTCCTTCAAATAATGGAGCTAGGTTTTTATTTTCCCACTTTATGGAATAAAGGTTATATTTAAGGCACTCGTAATTGATTTTAATCCATCCATAATATGATAGGGCCCAGCCCTTAACTCCAAATCTGCGCTCAAACTATTTAAACGAAACTTAATAGAGGTCTTGAAATTATATTATATGGTTGATTAAAATATATCACAACATTACAATTCGGATAAACATGAATTATTGTTTTCGAAATTTGTGAACCTGTATGATATGGTAGCAGATTGGTTTGATTTACAAATATCCCATCGATTTATTGCTCTCATCCTGGTGGCTGGCTTAAACTGACATCTGTCCTGGTTTCTCAAAGTTCGCTTCTCCTGCGATGTTCTCAAACCCTAACACTACTAAGTCATTCTTCATTTTAACTTGCCGAGCTCTGTGAGGGTTTTCTACCCTGTGTCTATTCCAATTTTCTTCACGGGGTTTTCTCTGTGACTGTTTTTTTTCTGTGAGGCTTATTTCGTGGCTCTTCCGCCAATGTGGTAGCTTTACTTTGCTCCCTATTCACTGTTCGGTCCACTACTTGTTTTGAGCTCCACCTCAAATTTTACTGGGGTTTTAACTGACTCATTCTGATACTTACAGGTTGAAAATCTTCGAGGGTTTCTTTCGACGCTTGCCTCAGTTCAACTTCTGCTTCGAAAGGTAAGATGTCCTTCCATGATTCAGTGTTTCCAGTATTTTTATTTGGCTCTAATGTCCTTGCTCCTTGTGAGCAAGCCCTTGCATATTTTTGACTAACTCTTCTCTTCAGTTCAGTGTCTTCTTCACCTAGGTAACTATACTCTGCAACTTAGTTACTTTCTCTTGTCTTAATATCAATACTAAGCTTGTAATTTGTCTAAGTTTTAAACATTGGTGTCTTCATTTCCTCTGCAAGTGGTTTCAGTCTTCGTCCGCTCGAGATCTTCTCGCCTTTATAGTTATCGACCCCAAACTAAATGGGTAAGGTCGCCTTTTTGTATATCTCTGTTAGTTTGTAACTTGAATGGTCATAGAACAGGGTTTCTTTTCCTTGCCCCTCTTTGTAGCTTCTGTTATGTTTAATCTGATTATCAGAGTCTTTCTCATGTGTGAAAAAAAGACCAGGGTTTGTAACATGACCCTGTGTTCAATATCTTCTGTTCTCTTTCCGCTTATCGGTCTTTTTGCTTATCTTTCTGTTCAGACACTGTTGGTTTTGGGTTTTGAAACCCCAACCTATAATTCTAATATGTAGTACTTTTTTATAGTCCTTCGAGACTCTTCAAAAGAGACATTTATATTTATAATAAATGGAAATTTTTTTGTTAAATTCTGTCAATATGAAAAGAAAATTTATGATACATGGGTATGATTATCTGTTTGTTAATTTCATAGGTGTTTGCGAAGTTCTCTCCCTTGCATGGACTTGCCCCAAAACTTTTGGTTTCACCTCATTGTTTGTTATGGATTTCTCGGGTGCCTGTGTTGTAAGTTACTCCTGTGCGCTTTAATTTTAGTGATACTTGAATTCGTTCTTACTACAGTCACACAATTTGTCAATGTTTTCACATTCAATAATATATCAATAGACAGAAGAAAAAATAATACAACAGTATTTGGCTGCAAATTTATCGACTCAAATGGTTTTTCTGAAACAAAATCTCTGTTTCGTTTTGTTATTCTCTTTCTCTCTGTGATGGAAAAATCGAACCCTATCAAACTTATTTTCTTCCTTTTTGTATCACTGTAGGAAACAGTTTTCCAGTTTGAAACTGTCAGCAGTTTGTTATAGTTACATTCTTGTCATTTTCTCTTTTAATATAAGCATTATTTGTAAATACAAAATAAAAGAAAACTTTAAGTGATAACTATAGAACTTAAGTGACCTTTAGACCCTAATGATGTAATTTCTAAAATAAAAATAAAATCAAACCCAGGTTCAATGACCTGTTCACAAATCAAAAGTAAAAGTAAGACAAACACCTGTCCTTTTGTCTACTCTGAGTTGGATGCTCCTACATCAGACTCCCGGGGTAACAAAAATTCATCACTCTGTTCCGTGAGATCTTCAACATAATAGCCTGATTTTTGTATTTGCGCTGCGTTAAGCCACAAATTTTCCTCAATGGGACAGTTCTTCCACTTGAAAAGGTACCGTAAGTACTCCTTCCTGCGAGTGTGCTTGGCTACCTGTATGTCGAGAATGCTCTCAATCTAAAGGGGTTGCACCATAGGCATTTGCCTCATTCAAGAACCACTGTCAAACTGGGTGTCCCATTCTGGCCATGCTACTCTGTCGTCTTCAGGACTGGAAGTATGTGGAAATAGATCTGCCACATTGAAGATGGGTGATATGCATATCCCTAGTGGTAATTGTAATTCATAGCCATTGGCAGAAAATTTTCGAAGAATTTTACAGGGGCGAGTCTTCCTAAACTTCAGCTTGTTATATTCACCCTTAGGAAAAATTTCCTTGCGTAAATGTGCAAGAAATTTTTCCCCTACATTAAACTGAACTTCCCGCCTCTTCAAATGTGCTTGCTGCTTGTATTTTTTACTATTTTCCTGCAATTTCAATTTCACCTGCTCATGTAAATCGCTCATTGCTTGGGCGAAATCTTCCCCATTAGCACTCCTTCTTTCAAGCTTTCCCAAATCCCGCAGTTCATGTATTCTGTGAGGATGCATGTTATACAGAGCCTGAAAAGGACTGTATCCTGTGCTGCGATTTGGTGAATCATTATAAGAAAATTCTGCTTGAGCAAGTACACGATCCCACATCAATTAATTTTCACCAATCAAACTTCACAGTAGGTTTCCCAAGCTCCTGTTCACCACCTCTGTTTGCCCATCAGTCTGTGGGTGATATGCGGAGCTGAAATTCAACTAAGTGTCCAAATTCTTCCACGGAGTATGCCAAAAATTTCCTGTGAATTTCACATCCCTGTCAGAAATAATGGACCTCGGCAGGCCATGCAATCTGATGATCTTCGTGAAAAACAAGTGTGCTACATGAGTGGCATCACTATTTTTTCGACAAGGAATGAAATGTGCCATTTTAGAAGACCTGTCTACTACCACCATCACCGATTCAAAACCACGCTACGTCCTAGGTAGACCCAAGACAAAGTCTAAGCTGAGTGAGTCCCACAGTCTACTTGGAATAGGAAGTGGCATATAAAGTGTTGTATTCTAGCTGTGTCCCTTCGCCAATTGGCACATTTTACATCTGGTCACATATCTTTTCATGTCCTGTCACATATTTGGCCAGTAATAGAAATGTTCGAGTTGTGATAATGTCTTGTCTATGCCGAAATGTCCAGCTAGACCTCCACTGTGCTTTTCCTGAATAATGTTCTCCCTCATTGAACAGTCGGGATTGCATAATGGTCCTCCTCTGAATAACAATCCTTCCTACAAATTATAGTCTAGGCATGGACTATTGTTCCTCAGCAAAGGATTTTGACAGGCTTCATAAGCCTCTTTAAAATCTACATCTGTCTGATACAAGTCCTTCAAATGCTCAAAACCAAACACTTGTATTGTACTCTCTTGTAAGAGCAGAGCTCTTCTGCTCAATACATCTGCCACCTTGTTGGCCTGTCCACTAATGTGTTTCAACACAAATGTGAAACTCTTGAAATACTCAACCCATTCTGCATTCTTATGGTTTAATTTGTGCTACTGCATAATATATTGTAATGCAGAATTATCAGAAAATAAAATAAATTCATTACCTAATAAATAATGTCTCTAATGCTTCAGCGCTTGGATGACAACATAAAATTATTTATCATAGGATGAGTAATTTTGCCTGCTTTCATTCAAATTCTCACTGAAATAAGCGACCGACCTGTTCTCCTGGCTAAGTACCGCCCCAATGGCTATACTACTAGCATCACAACGAACTTGAATTTTTTTTTTTAAATCAGGCAACCTCAAAATTGGTATTTTAGAGATCTTCTTCTTCAAAGTGTGAAAACTTCTTTCTGCTGCTTCTGTCCAACAGAAAGGCTAATTTTCCTTTTTGATGGTATCCAACATAGGTGCACAGATTCCACTGAAATCTCTAATAAACTTTCGATAAAAACTTGCCATCCCATGAAAACTTTGAACCTCAAACAAATTCTTTAGGGATGGCCAGCTAACAATAGCTACAACTTTTTCTGGGTCCATCTTAAGCTCATTCTTTGCAATCACAAAACCCAAATAAACCAATTCTTTCAGAAAAAGGTACATTTTTCCAGATATATCAGCAGCTTATTCTGCTGCAATTTCTCCAACATGCTTCGAACATGTCGAAAGTGTCCTTCCTTAGTCTTGCTGAAAATCAAAATATTGTCCAGATAAACCATCACAAATTTCCCAATGAACTCTTTTAGCACTTTGCTCATCAGGCGCATAAACATACTAGGGGCGTTACTGAAACCGAATGGCATTACCAGCCACTCATACAACCCTTCATTTGTATTGAAAGATGTTTTCCACTCATCCCCTTCTGGAATTCTAATATGGTGGTAACCACTCTTGAGGTCGATCTTTGAGAAGTATGCTGCTCCACTCAAGTATTCCATCATGTCATCCATTCATGGAAATGGGAATATGTATCTAATAGTAATTTTATTGATAGCTCTCTAATTTGTACAAATCCGCCATTCTCCACCCTTCTTAGGAGCTAAAAATGTTGGAACTGCACAGGGGCTCAAGCTCTCCCTTATCAACCCTTTGTCTAACAGTTCCTGTACCTACTTCCTAATCTCTTCATTGTCTTTAGGACTCATTCAGTATGTTTCCTTGTTTGGTAAACTAGCTCCTGGTATAAAATCAATATGATGATTGATACTTCTCTTAGGAGGCAAGTCATCTAGTAAATAATCCACTATAATGTCACCGAAATCTTGCAACATATCTTGGGTTTCTTCTTGTAGATCTGTAATTTTTGTATGCAATATTACCATTTTTGGCCTCCTTACAACAACAAATTTAATTTCATTATCCTCGATCTAATTCAAAAATTCTTTTCCTGCCACCAAAAATGATTTTATTCCACTGGTCTCTATTGTCTCTTCTTCCTTGATGGGTACAAGCATATGCTTAATTCCATCCTTGAAAAACTTGTAACAGTTTGTCTTCCCATCATGCACCACTTTCCTATCATACTGCCATGGTATCCCTAACAGTATATGACACACATCCATAGAGATAATATCGCAAAAACTTTATCCTTATACCTGCCAATATGGAGCTCAACTTCACACTGCTCATCAACTAATAGTTGATGTCCCTTTTGTAGCCACGACACCTTGTAAGGAGCGGGGTGTTTCAGCCTCTTCAGCCCCAAGTTCTCCACCATTTCTGTGGCTACTAAATTGTCTGTACTTCCACTATCAATTATCAGTTTACAGCACTTACCATGTGATTTGCAAACTGTCTGAAATAATGCTCTTCTTTGATCCAGCTCAGCTCCCTCTTTTGTTGGTTTTAGCAACACTTTATTCAGCACCAAGGCCTCCCCTGTCTCTTGTACATTCTCTACCTCTTGGGGTGGCGCTTTTGATTCCTCCATCTGGGCAACATATGTTCCTCTACCTCCTGCTCGGTCACCCTCAAGATAGTCATAAGACTTGTGCTCCCACTTATGGCACCTATAACACTACATAGAAGCTCCTCTGCCTCTGCCATTACCTCTTCCACACTGGTATGGCCTTCCCCCTGTAGTGTTATTGTCTCTTTCTGCTGTTCCTAGAGTCTTGGAACTGTTGCCTTCATCACTAGGATTGGGAGCTCTACCTTTGCCAAAGGCCCATCCTTTCCCTCTACCAGATCCTCCTCCTCTTCTGGCATTTTGCTTTATGTTTATTTTCTCCTCTGCTTTTAAGACACACTGATATGCCTCATCTATGGTTCTGGGTGAAATAATACTTATTTCATCTACTATTTCACCCCTCAATCCATTCACAAGCCTTGCTGTCTTTTCAAGGGTGTCTTCTACATAACCAGCTCTTAGATTTACACTGTAGAGTTCTTTCGTATATTCCTTTATAGTCAACCCATTTTGTTTCAAATTTTGTACCTGTCTGTACATCATAATCTGGTAATCTTTGGGTAAGAATTTACCCTTTAGTTTAGCCTCCATCCTGGCCCATTTCTTTATAGGTTGCTTATTCAACCTTTTTCTCTCTACCTGGAAAATATCCCACCATAAGGATGCATGTCCTTTCAACTTGGTTGCAGCGAATTTTACTCTCGTATCTTCGTTGATCTCTTCATAGTAAAAATATTTATTCATCTCACTGAGCTAATCCAGTAGCACCTCTGCTAATAAATTTCTAGCATAAGTAGAAAACTCATGCTTTGGCTTACTACTTGCTAAAAAAATTGACCTAAACATTATGAGTTCAGGTCCTTCTCCATCTGATCCATCTGTCGTCTCCGCAGCTTCTTTATCACTGTCATCTCCTCCCTCATGATCTCTTCTCCTTCCTGCCTCTACTGCTTCCAAACGGGCATTCAAAATTCAGATCTCTTCCTGCAATCCTTCCTCTCCTACTCTTCAAATAGATTTTCCTCAACCTCATTGACCAACCTCCATTTCCTCTAACTCACAGCCTTGCTCTGATACCAAAAATTGATGGGGCCTAGCCCTTAACTCCTAATCTGCTCTCAAACAATTTAAATGAAACTTAGTATAGGTCTCAAAATTATATTATATGGTTGATTAAAATATATCACAACATTAAAATTCGGATAAACATGAATTATTATTTTCAAAATTTGTTAACCCGTATGATATGGTAGCAGATTGGTTTGATTTATAAATATCCCATTGATTTATTGCTCTCGTCCCAGTGGCTGGCTTGAACTGACATCTCTCTTGGTTTCTTGAAGTTCGCTTGTCCCGCACTGTTCTCAAACCCTAACACTACTCAGCCGTTCTTCATTTTCACTTGCCGAGATCTGTGAGGGTTTTCTGCTCTATGTCTATTCCAATTTTCTTCACGAGGTTTTCTCTGTGGCTGTTCTAGTTCTGTGAGGCTTATTCCGTGGCTCCTCCGTCGATGTGGTAGCTTTACTTTGCTCCCTGTTCACTGTTCGGTCCACTACTTGTTTTGAGCTCCGCCTCAAATTTTACTGGGGTATTAACTGACTCTTTCTGATACTTACAGGTGGAAAATCTCTGAGGGTTTCTTTTAATGCTTTCCTCAGTTCAAATTCCCCTTCGAAAGGTAAGATATCATTCCATGATTCAGTGTTTCCAGTATTTTTATTTGGCTCTAATGTCCTTCCTCCTTGTGAGAAGGCCCTTGCGGATTTTTGACCAACTCTTCACTTCAGTTCGGTGTCTTCTTCGCCCAAGTAACTATACTCTGCAACTTAATTACTTTCTCTTGTCTTAATATCAATACATACTTGTAATTTTTCTGATTTTTAAACCTTGGTGTCTTCGTTTCCTCTGTAGGTGGTTTCAGTCTTCGGTTGCTCAATATCTTCTCGCATTTATAGTTATTGACCCCAAACTAAATGGGTAGGTTCGCCTCTTTGTATATCTCTATTAGTTTGTAACTTGAATAGTCACAGAATAGGGTTTTTGTTCCTCGCCCCTCTTTATAACTTCTGTTATGTTTAATCCAACTATTAGAGTCTTTCTCATGTGCGAAAAAAAGACCAGGGTTTGTAACATGACCCTGCGTTCAACCTCTTTTGTTCTGTTTCCGTTTATCAGTGTTTTTTCTTATCTTTCTATTAATACGCTATTGGTTTTGGGTTTTGAAACCCCAACCTATAATTATGATATGTAGTACTTGTTTATAGTCCTTCGGGACTCTTTAGCAGAGACATTTATATTTATAATAAATGGAAATGTTTTTGTTAAGTTCTATCAATATTAAAAGAAAATTTATGATACCTGGGTAGGATTATCTTTTTGTTAATTTTGTAAGTGTTTGCGAAGTTCTCTCGCTTGCATGGACTTTCCCCAAAACTTATGCTTTCACCTCGTCGTTTGTTATTGATT